>JAMJFZ010002812.1:17582500-17712500 GCA_026225945.1 Cricetomys ansorgei | reverse complement strand
GTCTCAGCAGATGAGGTGCTTTCTCTTACGTTCTCTCGATACTTCCACTGTTTGTCGTAGGGTTGACCTGCTGGCTGACCAGGTTACCAAAGTAACGCTGGGACGATTACACTTCAGTGAGACCACAGCAAACAACATGAGGAAGAAGGGGAAGCCGAATCCTGACCAAAGGTATCTGAGCCACTGGGAACAAGAGTGGCTAGACACATTACTATCCAAGAAGTGGCCTCCAATGCCCCTCTGATCCTCTGGACAACCCAGTCAACACATTCGGCCTGCTTTGCTTTTCTCCTACCTTCTCCGACTTGTTTTATTAATGTATCTCATTTACCCAGATACCTTTGCTCTCCCATCCTCACTCCCAGCGATGGTCATCGCTGCTCAGTCTGATTCTCTGCAGGGGCCTCCAGATAGATGACCACACACTCTTCTCATTGCTCTTGGGTTGAGGTTACTATTATTATTATTTAAGAAAGAGAAGGAAAAAGCCAGACAGAGGAGCATAGACCTGCAATTCCACACTTGGGAGTCAGTGGCAGGAGGATCTGGAGTTCAAGGTTACCTTGAGCTATGTAATGAGACCTTGTCTCCAAAAACAAAAGAAAAAGAAAAGGAAAAAAGTAAAATGGAAAGGAAGAAGAAAAGGCTAGAAAAAAAACAAGGAAAAATGCCCTACTAATGTACACTTGGCTCCTCAAGGCCTAGTCCCAGGACTGGCAGACATGGCTGCTACCTGGGCACATTTGTAAATACAAGTTCTCAAGCCTCACCAAGATCTGCTGACTCAGCTGTTGACAAGTGAGCTTAGACAAAGCACCCTCTGGGTTGTTCTGATGCAGGCTCAGGTTTGGACTCACTGGGCTCAGGACAGCCTTCGGTGTTGGGTAGGACTGAATTTAGACATGGCACTGTTAGGTTGGGTAACTTAACCTGTCTGGAGTTAATTTCTGTCTATGGTCACATCACCTTAATTCGTTTCCTATTATGTAAAGTAGGTACAAGAACAATACCTACTCCAAAGCATTTTGGGGGATCTTAAGAAATGGAGGTAAACTGCTTACTTAGCCCAATGCATGACACCTTCTGAGTCTTCCGTTAATAACAACAATGAAAGCAATCAGTATTAGTACTGATTTAATTTATTTCAAGGGGAACTCTTATTGTCTAGAAACTGGAAAGCCTAGAGCACCACCACTGTGAGGGGGTCTGGAGTGGCTCAAGAGTTAGGATCCCTGCTACAGGAACTGCCTTGCTCAGGGTGAAACCCCACCGCTATCCATCAGAGCCCTGGTGAAGAAGAGAGAGACCTCTGTCTCCCTGCAGAAGAGGTCTTCCAGTTCCCCTACTTGAGATTCACAGCCAAATCTGGGAGTGTGTGTCTCTGCCTTCTCTTTGATCCTTTTTATAAGTTGCAACACTACAGTGAACAAGGAGGGCCCGGTCTGGAAAGCCTTTTTTCCCCAAAATTTATTTTATTTGTGAGAGTATTTTGCCTGCAAGTTATATGTATACCACATACACGCCTACTGCCCATGGAGGTCAAAGAGGGTATTGGATTCCCTGGATCTGGAGTTACAGATGGCTGTAAAGCACTACGTGGGTACCGGGAACTGAACCTGGGTCCTCTGTAAGAGCAATTATTGTTCTTAACCACTGAGCCATCTCTCCAGCCCTGGGAAGAAAAACTTCCTAGATAGTTTTTGTTGGGACTTTCAAGACAGGTCTTAGGGTACTCCCATTGATGATCCGCGCGAGGAAGGTACTCGAGTACCAGTTGCTTTGTGAGTGATTGGGAAGAGGTTCAAGAAGTCAGCTACAGTCAGGGCCTGAGAACACTGAAGGTGGAGAATGCCTGGGGGCAGGCGTAGGTGGGAAGGAGCCAATAAGATGAGCATATCCTCTAAGTCCTTCTCCCTTAAGGCCAAGGACATGTGGGCCATATCATTGTGGACACAGGGACCCTGGTGTCTCTGTCCTGTGAGGGATGTACCAGGCAGAAGCCTGGTGAATACACATAGGCTGGCTTAGCCCAGCCCTGGAGCTCTTCCCGGGGAGGCTGCTCACAGACACACCTGGGCCAGTAGCTAGCTAGCTGGCCAATTGTTTTTCCATTACACTGGGGTACCACTGAAAAAGGAGAGGAGGGCAGTCTGTAAGTAAGCAAGCCCGTCTGGCTGAGCTCACTATTAACGAAATGTTGGGTGCTATTTAATTGCACAAATCATGTCTCCATTCTTTCATGTGCCCCGATCAGTCTGCTGTTTCTGACTTAGATACTTCATGTTGGTGGTTGGACTGTACGCTGCTAACCAAGACCAGTTCTATCTGTTGGCTGCCCACATCTCTGAAAGGATCATTGTAAGGGTAAGCTCGGTTCTCTGGTTTTCTGGACCACATATGCTTTTTTTCCGCCTTGCAGGAAGGAGTTGAATTGTCAATGACATACTTGAAGTGTACTATTTCCTAACTGCTGCTGTTGATAATGATAATAGCAGAAACTATTGTGTTAGTTCTTATGCAGCAGTTCTCAAGCAAGGGCAGCTTTGTCCCTTGAGGATCATTCGGCACAACTGGCATCTAGTGCACAGAAACCAGAGATGCTGTGCAGTACTTTACAGTGCACAGGGCAACACCCCCACCAGAAGTATTCACTCCCCAAGTGCCATGGTGCTGAGGTTGGGAAATCCTGACATTGACTGACTGTTGGGGCACTGGTTAAACATCTACACATGATATTTTATACTTAATACTCTTTAGACCGACAACGCATTTTCATTCTATGAATATTCTCTATGCCCAGAGGGACAGAGAAGTGAGAAGCTAACTCAGGCAGGATCACTCAGTTCATAAATAATGGAGTGAGGGCCAGCCAGCTTTCTCTGACCCAGGCCTGCCGAGTGAGGGAGGTACCAGGAAGGTTTTCTGTATCCCAGAGTGATTGCTGACCCAGGACATCTGGGCCCACTGTCTCACACAGAGGAATAGCTCCACACATTTGCTGAATGGTTACAGCTGCGGATCGGTATCTTGGCAGCCACAGGGACACTAAGTTACCAGCAGCTGCAGCTGAGGCTATGACCATTGAGAGCCAGGGTGTGAGGTGGGACTGTGCTGTCACAGGCCTTTGAGAGTGACACTGGGGGGATGTGAAACTCCAGTAGGGAGGACCATTCCCTATAAACACGTCCACGTTCACAGCTGTCAGCCCCCAGTCCCAGGGACACATCTGCTTGTTTAGGGAGAGTGGTGTTTCCTCTTGCCTGCTTCGAGCTGTGATTCTTTTAATCAGTTAAAAATAATAAGCCATTTACTAATGGAAACCCTTCGATTACTCCTAAAAATTTTATTAGAAGTGAAATAATGACAGAAGTGAAGTAAAATACTTGTGTGGAAGCCAGCTGTTCACACAAGGCTGTTTTTGACATAGCCATAGGCCAATGGGGGCTTTTTGGAGGCAAAAACAGGCAGCCACTCATAGAGGTATCCCCCAGCCCATTAGAGCCATCCCGGACATCTCAGTTGGTATAATCTGGCACTGCTTTGCTGTGCTAACAAATCTGAGCCCAGAAAATAGGTTGCACATTGACTCTGACTTTTCTTCTGAAGGAGCGAAGACAGACGCACCCTTCCCTTCCACTTCAGTATAGACTAGTGGGCACGACGTTCTGTCCTGAGCTGTGTGATTAGTGCTCGGGTCACACAGTCTGCTAGTCACCTGGATTGTTCTTTGAATAATTTACCTGGCAACAGGGTTTCTCCTTCCCCAGCTGGCAGCACTAAGCAAGTTCACACAGCAGCCAGGAGAGGAAGAGAGCCTGGCTCACCTGAACTCTGTTAATTGGAAACTCTGTTAACTGACACCGCCTCCTCAAAGCACAAGGATGATTAGTTTGTATGACGAGATTGGGAAGTCAAAAGTTTGTGAAGTTCACATTTAGTCTGAATATGAAACACCCTGAGTTGCACTCAGCATTAGACTAGGTGTTACGTTATTTACCCAATTTTGAAAATTTAAGAACGTATTGTACCCTGGAGTACAAAACTATTATTTTTAGTTAAAGAGAGCACCTATTGTGGTAGTATACTAAGAGACGCCAACTTACACTAAAAAAGAATGAGAAGAACAATGTTGACAGTAACACAAACCATCCATACTCCAAACTGAAAATATCTCACTGATAGTATTTCATTCTCCCTCCAAAACACTTCACAGTCCACCTAAATGGTTAACACTGTAATGAAAAAGAGAGAGAGAAAATGAGAGACAGACTTCAAGAGAGACAGAGAGACAGAGACAAAGACAGAGAAACAGAGAAGAAATTTAAGAGATGACTTTATTGTTTGATCCAGGGAGCTTAAGAACTGCTCACACAGCTTGCTGCACCTACCTCTCTAGAAGGGACCATCTGTGTGTGGTATATACATATGAATCACTACTGCATTGCTCCCAAGAAAGTGTGGCCTCTAAGGCCATGGCCTGGGTCTGTCGGCTTGAGCCCTAGAATAAAAGACAAGAAGAAAAGTATAATAAGTAAAGGCGTTGCACGCTTGACCACGTTAAGGGAGGAGGGAGCCACTCTTTGAAAATCTGAATTTGTTTTGTGAACTAAGAACAATTTCTCAAATGATGGAGACCAGTGTTTTACTATGAGGACTCCTCCTGAGACTCTGGCCTCTGGGAGGTGTCCAGGATACCATATTTGTCAAAATTCTTCCTGGAGGTGGTGGTGGCCTGAGTTCAGTCATTGTCCATCTGGTTTGTCTATCATAACAGCTTTAGACACATATTAAATTCCTGTGGTGTGAATTGACTGATTTAGTGTACAGTGAGGTTTTCTCCAAAGAGCAGTTGTATTTCTGAGGCTTTTGCTTTTGGGAGCATTCCTGGGTGGAGTTCCTCCAGAGTCCTCTGTGCTAAGGACCAGGCTTTTCTTCAGCTTTGATTCCTTTCTGAGACACTTAATTAGTGTTAGCACTGTATGGCAAGCAGAAAGGACAATTACTTTTGTCTGCCTTTCAACTCTGGGATTTCCTCCTTTTGAAAAGAAATATATTATTTCTGTTTCGTTCTGGGAAGAATAGAAATGGCCCCATCATCAAGGATCCCTGCTTTTTTCTGCAAACCACACTGAGGTAGAAAATCAACACCAAAGACAATCAGATCTGTAAGACTGGCAAGGGGTAGAGGTGGTAAAGCCACCATGAGATCCAGCTCATTTTCATTTGCTCTTGGGGATTCTGACCACAAACTTGCCTTCCCTCTCCCAACACACACACACACACACACACACACACACACACACACACGTGCACGCACGTACACACACACACACACGCACGTACACACACACGTACACACACGCGCACACACGCACGCACGTACACACACACACACGCACGTACACACACACACGTACGTACACACACACACACACACGCGCACACGCGCGCACACGCGCGCACACACACGCACACACACACCCCTGGGGAGCTTGTGCAGCTGCAGATAGCTGAGCCCGCTCTCAGTTTTTATTTTAATAGGTTAAGGATGTCCAAGAATATGCATTTCTAACAAGCTCCAGACAGCAGATTGGATGTGCACACCACACTGTGTGAAGATCTGCTGAAGGGTTTCTCTGGACCCAGTTTTAAAACTCTTTCAAAAGATACACAAATTGATTTCCTAAGAGCTGCTCACTAAGGCCAAGTCCTCTGACCACAATTGGCTCTTTGTATGTGTTTAGAGTCATAAACAAAGGTAAAACAAAGAAATTCCAATGATTTTCGTTCCAAACTCAAATCACTTCCAACGAATGCTGTTTGGTATCCCAAGCACCTGCAGGGGGCTCCCTTTGCATTGTGTTCTCGCCGAAGGGAGTCCCAAGGAACTCTGCAGCTGCCTTGCTGTATGGTTACAGGTTAAGCAGTGTCGCTGTGTCCAGTCAATTCTGTTGAGGATGAATCTGTGTCGATTCTGCCTCAATTTTGCAGACTGCTTGTGCACACCCTATTTCACTTAATCCCCTGGTAACTTTTAGAGATGGGTAAAGACAATCAATGGGTTCAATCGGTCTATCGCTATTCTTCAAAGGATAACACTGATACACTAAGATAAACAGCCGCCCTAAAGTCCTACGACGAGTTAGATTCATAACTTAGGCTAGAACGTTTGGGTCTTCCCTAAACATACGAAACCGTGAGACAAAGAGTATTTTAGAAAACTCAATGAAACCATTTTGGTGATTGCTATCCAGCATCCACCATGGGGCCTCATGTAAATTCACAGTTCTGGAGAGTACACTACAGACTGCTTTGACACGTGAGGGCATGGATTCCAGGGAGGGGAATAAACGCACAGACCTTCTAGTATTTCTCACTTGAGATAATGACCCCTTCTTAGAATCTTTTGTAGATTTACCAGTGTTTCTTTTTGAAATAATTTGAACATATTTTAGGGATTTAATTTTATCTGATGAAACAAATGTAAATGTTGCAATTGTATTTTTAAAGTCTACTTATATCTGCTTCTCCAGGATTCAGTTACCAACATTATAATTATCCTAAAGCTCATTAGCAATAACCAACAACAAAAATCCATCACTGTCCTGTTTTGTTTCCTCATTACGTTCACCAGAGAGCAAAATGCATTCTCACTTTCTATGTCTCCCTGTTGATCATTCACCATAGAAGGACTTGAGTCAAAGCCAACTTAGTGTTCACATCCACAGGAGCTCCAGGGATCCTGCAGAAAAGCTTTTGTTCAAGAGAATTTATAGAAAATAATGTTTCAAGCTGTTGGTTTGTACTCCCCCCACCACTGTGAAGCATCACTGGCTGGGTCTTCTGAGAGGTTTAGGCTTTAAGCTGGTAGAAACTAAATAGGAAGTTACCCCAAAGGTTCTTCAGTTGAAATAAAACCAAAAGCTAAACTTGATGGCTTATTTTATTTTATTCTTTTATATATAACACACACATGTGACAAAAGATTCAGGCCATACCAATAAAGTGTCTAGTGCACACCGACTCCACCACCAACCCCAGCTCCTAGGGCTCTCAGTCTGTGTTTATGAGCCGACCTCTGTGAGGACTCCTTGAGCTCTCTGCAGGGAAGCGGTGACTAGATAGGCAAGGCCCCCCAGACAGGCAAAAGTGAAGTCACTGTGTTAGTGCTGCCTGCTGAGGCGTCAGGACCTAGCTAACCTGGATCGTCTACAAACACGAAAATCACATTTAGAAGAACATGTCGTCGTTTGGAGAAAGAAAATGGTTTTGTTGCGAGGAATGGGAGGGATGTGGAACTCCTGTGTAAGGGCTTTGGAAACACACACAGCAGCTACGGGGAAACAGGGAGGGAAGAATATAACACAGTAGAAGTTCTTTGGCAAAGACTTTTATTAGAAGTTAAGTCTTGAGAACTTTGGCAGGTATGATAGTTTGGATTGTTTTTAAACATTGCTGGGGCTACTTCTACGTAGGCCATATTATGAATCAGCAAAGTTAGAGTCATTACTTAGTAATTCCGAGGAAATGCAGTGCTCGCTGTAGCTCGGATTGCCTATGTGTTCTTGGGCAATTTATTATCCTGTCATCCAGGGTCAGCAGAATGAGCATAACAGTGCTTACGTCATAGAATTGCTGCAGGGACTAGCACTCAGAAACACAGCTGCCGCTACTCCACAGCACCACCTGTGTTTAGGGAGTAGCTGAGGTGTATCAAATATGTTTGTGTTATTGTCTATTTGTCAGTTGCGTGCGAGATCACCCGTATGAGTGTTTTGAAGCTATAAAAAGCTAGTTGGATATAAGGTGTCTTTGTTTACTGAGCATTAAATAACTTGTACATTTTTGTTCTGAATTTAATTTATTAGTATGTCTGAAAAGAGAGTCAGTTTTAGTCCCTCCACCAGCCTTTAAAGCTGTCCCTGTGGTGTAACAACACATATTTCAGTCTGTTTCCCACCCACAGCATGCAGAGCTCCTACAGTTGGTGGCCTGTCTGACTACAGCTCTCAGTGTGTCATTTATCTACATGAGAGCCCTTCTCAAGGGAAGGACTCAGACAGCAGTCTGTTTTTCTTTGCTCTAAGGACTCCTGATCAACCGTTTCTGCCCCTGCAACTTTAACTGAAGTATGCCACTGTGTTTCCCCAGGCCTCCAACCCTGGGCAGTTTGAAAATGACAGTGATGCATTGTGGCATCGAGGACAAGTTCCAGAATCTGTCACCTGTCACGGCCGAGTAGGAATAAACACAGATGCACCTGACGAAGCCCTGGTTGTCTGCGGCAACGTGAAAGTGATGGGGACTGTCATGCATCCCTCCGACAGCCGGGTGAAGGAGAATATCCAGGAGGTGAGCCTGGGGTATGTCACAGGGCCCTTCCTCCGACACCTCAGTCAGGGGTCTGGACCTCCCAGCCTGACATTCCTGGCCAGGGCATGTTCATGTGTTACCTGTTGGTATGAAATGAACAAATCTCCTGAAGATGGTGAAAGTTGGAGCAGCTGGGCCTCCCTGCTGCAATTGCAAAGCTGTTCCTATCCCTAGAGGATGGGTTTACCTAACAGAACCAGCGGGCAGCAGCACATCACTGATGTCGCAGGCAGCATGCTTCACAGTTGTTTTCCACAGGCCAGTGCCTTCCTTCCATGCTTGGCAATGCCAGAGTTTATATTTCCTGTTTCCCCACCTATTGGCATCCATTCATCTGGTTGCTGGGTCTTAGACCTTCCCAGCCCTTTTCTCCCAGGGTCCCTCGTACTGGCTGTGCTAGCCATCGACTTCCCCACTCAAGATCTTTGAGGAGCACTTGGAAAGCTCCCAGTTGGGGCCCTTACTGGGACAATCAGCTTTGGGCCAGGCATCTGGTGCCTTGCTCCACTTGGATGGATATCAAAATCTGGTCCAAAGATCCTACTAAAATAAGATGTGTCACCTGACTGAAGTTAGGGTCTTCAGCTGTGACATGGAAACAGGCCTGCCTGATTCTCAGGAGTCATTTGTTGTCTAACTACCTGGGATAATAGTACAAAATTCTGGACAGTTTGTAGTAGCTCTGTGGGCCAAGATGATCAGGCTAAAGACTGGGAGCCTTGAGCAGGCTGCTCCTGACTTCAGCTCCGTTAGCACCCAGGTTTCCCTTCACAGGCCCACCATGCCCCCGCCCCCCTCCCCGCCTCTCTCTCAAATTATTCCTCACAAAAGCATTTTTAAGACTGTCAAAAATCTGTCTTAAGCTGTATTTCCCTCCCTTATTATTATTTATTCTTTTAGCCAATAGAGGATCTAGCCTGCTAATCACTGGCATTTCTTCCCAGTGCAAGTGCGCACTGGTTTTCTGACCTGGCCACGGAATGCCCTCTTCTGCTGAGAGGATTCTAAAGAATGGTTGTAATTGCTGACTTTCACCGTGACTGCAAAGCTGCAGTCACATTAGGGTGGCTGTGACCTCCTTGTTGGGTGGAAATTCAGTACTAGAAAGTTCTTACACACATTTCCAAATTTTAGTTCTAAAATTTGAGCTTTTGAGAGATACATACCATTTGCATGTTAGGTCACACCAATTCAGACATGTCCTTGCATCTGGTCACACCAATGGCTTATTAAGTCCCAATCAGAAGTCTCGGAGGAGTGTCAAAATCTGAATATTCTCCACCATCTTGGTTGCTATCACCAGGCCTGCGATGGCGTAATCCGGAATGAGATAAAGGTTCCATTTCCATCCAGTACAGTGCTCAAAGTTTCAGCCACAGCACCAAGAGGAGAGAATGCTATAAAATGGATTAAAATAGGAAAGTAGAATTCAAATAATACTTAAAGATGTAAAGCATTTTGGTAAATTGCATTTATCAAAAGTCATCAAATTTTGCTCTTGATTAAAGAAAATACATTGTCTTAAATAACAAACTCCCCTGGAGCTTCTCAAATCCCTCTAGGAAGATTTCTCTGTGTAAGTAGCATGTCCCATCACCCTCGACTCTAAATGAGAATAGCCCCCCAATCCTGCTTCTGCTCACAGCAGCCTGGGGGATAGAGAGAATTACAGACTGTGGTTAGAAAGCTGGAGATCTGTCCTGAGAGCACCAGTCCAGGACCTTAACCCAGAGGCAAGATGTGCTAGGCTTCTGGTTTGCAATCTGGGACTAGAGAATGCTCAAATATGGGCATTTTGCCTACATCAAGAGATTTTTCTAAGACTATGTGTGTAGAACATGTTTCTTACCTGTACAAAACTAAGTAAACAGTAGATTTGCTTGCACAAAATACATATTAATATGAGATGTTAAAATGATCTCCTATTAGCACGTGTTGTGAAACCATTCACTATGGTTGTAGAATGGCTATATCCCTAGAGCCTCTAGCTGTCCCTTTGGCACTTGTTAAAGATCTGAGATGGGTGGTGGCGAAGTCGTCAGTGGTGGTGTGGATCTGTGAGCATCATCTTTTCCTCTCCCTGGCTCAGTTTTTTTCAAACTCTCAATGAGAGAGCTATTCTTCCAGGGTTTCTAGAAGGATCGCAGACCATCTGTGCTGCCATAATGAAATGTCTCTGGGTAATTTATACACAATAGAAATTTATTACTCATAATTCTAGAGGCTATTCCAAGGATTTCCAAGATGAAGGCACTGACAGGCTTAAAGTCTGTTGAAGGCTGTGGCTAACGGCATGCCAAGGAGATGACTTGGACACTGTTTCCAGATGGTAGAAAGACGGAAGGACACAGAGGAGAGGCGGTCTGACCTACTGAGCTAGTCCCTTACAGCTTTTGTTGTTTTGTTTTAGACGGAATCCCATTATATAGCTCTGGCTGGCCTGGAACTTGCTCGGTAGATCAGGCTGGCCTCAAAGTCACAGAGATGGGCTGTGAACATAGGGAGTCAAGGCCTGTATGGTCACACTTCACGCCTTAAAGCTCCCTTGTGAACCCACTCGTGAGTGTAGAGACCCCGAGACTCAGTCCCTACGGTGGTGGTGCTAAAATGTTTAAGAAGGGATTGTTTCGGCCCTCTGGCTTCTTTTGTGGTTCCACATGAATTTTAGGGATTTTTTTCTATTTCTATGAAGGACGCTATGGGGATTTTGGTTGGGATTGCACTGAGTCTGTACATTGCTTTCAGTAGGATGGTCATCTTCATAGCACTAATTTACCAACCAATTGCCATGGGAGGTCTTTCCACTTTCTAATATCTTCTTCGATCTCTTTCTTCTGAGCTCTAAAATGTCCATTATAAAGGTTCTTCACCTTTTGGTTAAGGTTGTTTCTAGTCTTTTATTATTATTTTTTTAGATATTGAGAATGGGATAATATTTCTTATTTCTTTCTCAGCAAGTTCATTCTTTGTGTAGACGGAAACACTGATTTTTTTTTCTATGTTGATTTTTGCATTCTGCAATTCAACTGAAGAGTTTTCTAGAAGAATCTGTAGTGCCCTTTTAGTATAGAATCATGTGATCTGAGAATGAGTATAATTTTAATTCTACCTTCCTGTTTTAATCCATTTTACAGCATTCTCTCCTCTTGGTGCTGTGGCTGAGACTTTGAGCACTGCACTGGACAGGAGTGAAACTTTCGTCTCATTCCAGAATTTACAGGAAATGCTCCCAGTTCTCCCCCATTTATAGAATGGTGGCTATAGATTTGCTGTATATAACCTTTATTATTTTGAGGTATATTCCATTTATTCTCAGTTTGTCTAAGACTTTTATCATGAAGGCATATTGAATTTTGTCAAATGTCTCTTCTGCACCTATTGAGAGGATTTGTGATTTCTGTCCTTAGGTCTATTAATTCTGTGTATCCCATTTATTGATTTGCTTGTGTAGAACCAGCCTTGCATACCTGAGGTGGAGTCCATTTGGTCATAATGTATGATCTAACTATGTTCTTGAATTCAGTTTGTGAGTATTTGAGAGTCTTTATCTGTATTGTCACCATGGAAACTGGTCTTTTGTACTTTAGTTGTTGATCGGTCTTTATTTGACTTTGGTGTCAGGGTAATGATGGCTTTGTAGAATGGATGTGGTGCTACTCTTTCTCTTCCTGCTTTGTGATGGCAGTGTTGAGCCCCCAGAGCTGTTACTTTGTAACTCATGACAGCCGGCAGGGGAGGGAAAGTTGCCATTTCCGCATGACCCCTATTGGAGTCTTCCTCTCCCCTTTTATATTAGCATCCGTGTGCTTAACCCTGGTCAGGTTCGCCAGTCTCTCTGGAATTCCAGGAGCCATAGCCCTGTGAAGCTGAACAGAGGATATGAATGCTGCCGATTCATGGGGCGGGGCCTGATGCGATCCTGGCTGTACCTAGGGACAGCTGTCCTGATGAAGGTCGGCACAATGGCAGCTGCAGCGCTAGTCACTAGCCACCGCTATTGGCGGCTCTGAGCCAGCAGGGTGGCCTGAGGCGTGTGGATGCAGGGGAGGCAGGCAGTCTGTGTGGTTGGTGGTCACTGCAGATCTCATTGTGTTTGGAACTCACAGGTGATACAGCTTCTGTAGGCTCTTTGCTGAAGAGACAGTTAGGGTTGACTCGGAGATGACCCAGGCCAGCACGTCATAGCCCAACTGGCCGCTGTGGCTCTAGCGGCAGTGCCAAGTCAGATCTTGGAGGAAGTTCACTAGGGGAAGGGGATATGTTTGTCAATCCGTGGGTCCTGAGGCATGAAGCTTTCCTGGGCAGTACAGCAGGGCTGGTCCTTCTACGTCCTTGACTGCAATCATCCATTCATTTAGAGACGGCTTCTAATTCACTATCTTACCCAGAAGTCCCTGTCATTGCCAAAGTACCGTTGATTTCACAATCCAGTAATATTCTAAAAGAACGATTAGGGAGCATACAGAAAAGTCACTGATATTTTTATCAGATTAATGTCATTAAATTAGATATAGCTGTGTTTTGAATTTATAAAAAAAAATAATCCTTCAAATTAAAGGTAAAGCCTTTGGATCAGACACTTAGTTTTAGAGATGATTACCTTCATTATCTTGCTGTCAGTTTTCTGGAGATCAGTAAAACTTTTCCTGAGGACCTGGCAATGACAACTGGGGACATTGCTGGGTGTGGTGGCGCATACCTTTAATCCCAGCACTCAGGAGGCAGAGGTGGGCAGATCTCTGAGTTCAAGGCCAGCCTGATCTACAGAGTGAGTTTCAGGACAGCCAGGGCTATACAAAGAAACCTTGTCTCAAAAAACATAAACAAAAACAAGACAATGGAGGGCATCATTAGACACAAGAACAGGGAGAGGGATGCCTGTGCTGACCTGAACCCTGAGAGGCTTGGGGAAGGAGAGTGGGCAAGCCATTCAGAGAAACTTCCTCCAACAAAATGTCCAAAGCAATTCGAGAGTGTGGGATCCCTCCCTACATAAGGTTCCTTGAATTAGTATTGCGTTCTCAGTTTGTAAGTAGAAGCTGAGCCTCAAACCTGTGGAGTCAGTTGAACAGGACACCTCAGCATCCTGAACAGACTCTCCAAAGTGAGACTCCTGGAACTTTCCAGAGAAGAGAAGGCAAGAGCAGAGTAGGAGGCACTTTGGCCCCATAATTTAAACCTCTGGGTCCATTTGTTAGAGGATGGAAGTTTCCAGTGTGGGTCTTAAAGCGTCGGCTTCCCGGCTTCCCGGAGGAGATAGTCAGAACTTCTCCTAATCTAGTTTGGTTAACAGAAAAGGCCAGGCTCACTGTCAAACTTCCTAGCCTCCCGGGGTCTCCCTGGGCGTCGATTTGAATAACAAATATCTAAACTGGTGAATTTTGCCCTTCTTTAATTACATCAGGTTGACACAAACGAACAGCTGAAAAGAATAGCCCAGATGAGGATTGTTGAATACGACTACAAACCTGAATTTGCATCTGCCATGGGAATAAACACTGCCCACCAAACAGGTACAGACACAGAGCCCCTCTTTAATTTTCTGCTGTCAGCTATGAAGCTTCTGCTTGGCTGTTTATCTTGAGTATGTGTGCTGTGACATTTGACAACCCTGCCTATTTAACAGCCTCTGTGAAACCCACAGTCATTGGAACAGGGAAGGTTAAGGAATGTGTGGGTCACTTTTGCTTCACTCCTCCATGTTGCACCCCAAGTCCTGGTAGGGTGTTTTGGATATATTGCTTATGAGGTGAGGGTTTAGGGGCAGATAACAACACAAACTGTCTGAGGGGAGCACAGGCAGTCTGAGGATAGAGTGATGACAGATGAATGAAGCTAGGCAAGAGAGCACCAGCCAACCCATGCTCTTTCCTCAGCCTGGGAATACTAAAAATAAGCAGGAACACTGAGGGACCAAAGTCTCCTATAGGAACATAAAGGAGTCAAACTAACAACATGCTTCCTCCTGTGTATAGAGATTTAAAGGTATTTATTTATTCACGCTCCCCACTGTTAGACAGTCTTAAAAAAACAAAAGGAGGGGGAGGAAGGGAAGGAGTGGGGGACTTCTGCTTTTAATTCAATAGTGGTTCTCACCTCAATTGTAGCTGGAAGCAAAAGCTGAGTGAGGGATTTCCAAAGCGATCCCACAGCTGTGGGTATTCCATTCTGATGTAGGGGGATCCTGAGAGCATTTCCCCCGCTCCCGATTAAACCCGGCAGAGTGTTTTGTGTGTAGGAATGATTGCCCAAGAGGTGCGAGAGATCCTGCCCACAGCCGTAAGAGAGGTTGGCGATGTCACCTATGGAAGTGGGGAGACGCTGGAGAACTTCCTCATGGTGGATAAGGTAATCAGTTACTCCATAGGTGTCTGCAGCTAGCTATGGCTGTAACTCACTGCTGAACCGCTCAGGTGGCAGCAGACACAGTTCACCTGGAAAGGTGGCTTGAAAAGAACCAATCACTGAGCTGTAGAGGGAGTTCATACCAATTATCCCACACCGGTCACACTAGGTACCACCTAGTTCCAAGGAGGTTTTCAGCCTGGGAGGTGTCACGTAGCTAAGGTGCTAGGTGACTCAGTTGATGGACTTCATTTAGTCATTCCACATTGTATTTTAAAAAATAATCAGAATGCTGCTTTATACCTCATACCTCGCATACCCAAAGACAGCTATGCTTTTCCAATATATAACGACAAAAACAAAAGCAACAACAATAACAAAATAGGTCCCATAAAGGGAAAAAGACTATGAAATGGTCAGAGTTCCTTTTTGGTAGGGATTATTGCCCAAAGCAGAGTCTACTTTGCACAGCTGTTTTCAAAATAAGGTCCAGACAGCATGAGAAACCTTAACAAAAAGCCCAATTGAACTTTGTCTCTAAAAAACAAGTGAAGAGGTGGTCAGTGGTTAGTGGCACTGGCTGATCTTCCAAACCCCCCGGGTTCAATCCCCAGCACCCACATGGCAGCTCACAGCCATCTGTAACTTCAGTCCTGCACTCACAAGGTGCACAGAAAACACTCATACACACAAAATACTACTACAGCTTTTGTAACATAATATATACGATACAAGGAAAATAGTAATTTTTCAATGTGCTTCTTCCCACAATAATTAATGATTGGACATAGTCCTGTATAGTTTTTTTTTTTATGAACTTGGGTGTAAGTTCTACAATGGGATGGTAAAGTGGGTCATTGTCTACAATGCTATCCATGAGTGTCCTCTGTTTCTCCAAGGGCTTGTCTAAGTTCTTTGATATTCAAATTGTTCTCTGTTGAAGGATGCTCTCTTGCCTCCAGATTAGCCCCCTTCGCTGGATAGCAGGTCTAAATCAGCCAGTTCCTCTCCTGTCAATACAGCCTGTGCGGTTTGAGTAGTTCTGCAGCACCATGTCTGTCAATCTCGTGATATCCTGCTCTGTGGCAAGGCTCACCAATTACTCTGTGCCTCGCGTGATTGTATTAGGTACAGAGCGGAAAGGCTGATCGCCACAGGGATTTTTAAGCAGTGGGCATGGATTTTGAGTGGAGGCTAACTTATAATTTGTCAGTTCATGCGGGAGTGCTTCTCAAACATCAAAGTGTGCACGTCCCACCGGGTGCCTCATTACGACGCACATACTGAGCCGGCATGAATGGGATGGCACCAGAGCACCTGCGGGACTAACCAGCCTCCAGGTGGTGCCAATCTTGCCAGCCCTGCAGGCCGTAGCAAGGCTTGGCCCAGCAAACCAAAACGTGCCTTTTATGTGGTCAACTCCTCCGCCATCTTCTGCCTGCAGATCCCCGTTCATCACACCGAAGAGGAATATTCGGAGGCCTGTGTGGTCTGGATGCAGTGTAGACCTTAGCTTTCACACAGGGCTATTCCTCTACGTCAGGCAACTAGGTGCAGCCGCACACAGGCCGCTCTGCCCTAGGCTGCAGGAGCCACCGGCAGCGGCAGTTCCCGCCTCTGCCTCTGCGCTGGAACCACATCTTACTGGAAGAGTGCTTTAGATGCTCTTGCCCAGACCTTGTTGGGGAAGGCACAGCATGAGAAATCGACGGACTCCTTCCCCATTCCTTTTTGTTGGAGAAAATATACAGAATATAAAATTTGACCATCAGCTACTTTCAAGGGTACAGCTCCGTGATATCAAACGCATCCCCTATGCTGTTCAGCCATCATCACCAGCGGTCTCCAGAACTCTTTCTTTAGTGAAACTGAAATTCTGAGTCTGTTAGCAATAGCTCCCCATGTCTCCCTTCTTCTAGTGACTGGCAGCCCCCACTTTATTCTTTGTCTGGTTCTCACTACTCTGAGAACTTCAGATAGATGGGATCCTGCAGGATTGCTTTTTTTGACAGCTTATTTCACTTAGCAGATGGAGGCTGTTAATGTTGCAAGGTAGACAAGTTGTTTCCTTTTTAAGGCCGAATGACGTCCCATTGTGTATATAAATAAATTATGCTCACTGATTCCATCAGAGGTTGTCTTTCTACCTTAACTATTGTGAATGATGGGGGTGCAGATATCTTTTTGAGTCCAGTTTTCACTTTTGGGAGATGTACATCCAGGGGTGGAATTTCTGGGTCATGTGGCAATTCTATTTGAGGTTTGGAGGAATCTTCATACTGTTTCCAAATGCTGTGCTCTCGCTGCAGTGACCAAGTGATCTAGCTCCTTTGCAGACACTTGTTATTTTCTGTTTGTTTTTGGCCATCTTATAGGTGTGAGGTAGTATCTCACTAGATGACTGTGATTTGAATGTTCTAGGTGATTAGTGACACTGAGTATCTCTTAATGCCATTTACTGACAATTTGGAAATCTTCTAAGAAATGTCTATGTCACTTGGGTTATTTGCTTTTTTGTTTTGTTGGCGTTCCAGGAGTTTTCTGTACTCTGGGTACATTCCTTATCAGATATACCTTCTCTTGTTCTGTGTGCTATCTTCTCTTCCTCCTCCTTCTCTCTCTCTCTCTCTCTTTCTTTCCTTTTTCTTTCTGAGAAAGGGTTATTTTAATTAGCTGAGGTTGGCCTTAAACTTATGGTATTCCTCCTGCCTCAGCCTCCTGAATTCTGTGACTATAGGTATGTGTCACTATATCCAGCTCTAGATTATATTTTTATTCTCTTGATAATGTCTTTTTTATGTACAGAAGATTTAGGTTTGATATCTAGTTTATCCATTTTCTCCTTTGGTTCCTGAGCTGAAGTTATATCTGATACATCACTGCCAAATCCAGTGTGAAGACTCTGCCCTCATGTTTTCTTCTGAGAGTTTTATATATTTAGGTTTTTGATGCATTTAAATCATTTTTTTTGCAGATGGTGTGAAGCAGTGATCCATTCTTCCGCATGTGGATATCCAATTTTCCAATCACTTGTTAAAAACTCTTCCCGTCATTGACTGGCCCCAGTATCCTTGTCAATGTACAAGTCTGTTCCCAGGCTGCCTGTTCTGTTCCATGGCTCTTGGAGTTTATGCCCATACTGCACAGTTTTGATTATATAGCTTTGTAATAAGTTTTAATTGAAGCATGTCTTCCAGATTGCTTCTTCTTTTTCTTCGGCATTTATGATCCCTTGAGATTCCATTTCAATTTAGAAATAGTCTTTTCTATTTCTGCAGAAAACATGCCATTGGAATTTTGACAGAGTTTGCATTTAATCACTTTGGTTATTATTAATATTATAATAATGCTAAGATTTCAATCCATGAACTTGAGATATGTCAATAGGCTGCCAAGATGGAGGCTCGAGGGTTCGCCATCTTGTAGCAGCTGCACCACTTTGTCATGTCTGCCCCTAGAACACTGAGGATTTGTCTCTTATCCACACATGTCTCTACTTGGTATCTTTGCTTCTGTGATTATGTGGGAGGAGGTGATTTTATTTCTTGAAGATTTTTGGTTGTTTTGTTTTAAAGACAGGGTTTTTCTCTCATAATTCTGGCTGTCCTGGAACTCATTCTGTAGACCAGACTGGCCTCAAACTCACAGAGATCCTCCTGCCTCTATCTCCAAGTACTGGGATTTAAGGGGTAGCCAGTACCCCCTGGCTTCTTGAGGATTCTTATAGGTGAGCTTGCTTTAAGAACAACAAACCCGTACCTGTAAAAACCGCTTAAAGAAACTCGCAGTTGAGCCGATGTGAAGAGGTCTGAGGTCTGTCCTGTCAATAATCAGTTCTCAGACAATTTACGTTTTACTTTGTTTTTAAGAATGCTTGCTATAAGCCATTCTACTCTGGCTCAGTATTCGATGCTTTTGTTCACTGTTTCTGTTTTTTTGTTTTTTTTCCCTTCAATTATACTGTGACAGGAAATTATCTATCTGTTGCATGCACTGATTAAGCAACCCTTTGGTCCTAGCTTCAGGCAACATCTAGTCCAGGAAGGGACACAAGTGATGGAGCCTTGAGCTGTACTGTGACCACTACAGGGTATATAAGATCATGTTCCTTAGCTCAGAGGAAGGAGGGAGAGATTCAGTCAAGGCAGGGCTTATGGATGGAGAGGAATGTGGAGACAGACAAGCAAAGGAAGACATGTTGGACCTCGGGAAATGCATGTGTGAACAAGGAAGGACCGATGGCCTCTCCAGCCTTCCGTTGCTTCACAGCACCCAAATGGACACCACGTCCCAGGGCTCTTTGTTTGGCAGTCTTCCTGTATTCCAGTTCCCTTTATTCTCTTTAGACTTTGGATTTTGGTCTGTGAAACTATCATTGCAATCTCCTAACCAACCTGGTAGCCACCAATAGAATCATCATCCTTAAAAACAAACCCAGCTGGGCTTGGAGGTGCATGCCTTTAATCCCAGAACTCTGAGGCTGACGCTGGCAGATCTCTGTGGGTCCAGGCCAGCAGGAGTGAGACCCTGACTCCAAGACAAAGCAAGAGAAAACCAACCAAAACCAAATCTCTGCTCGTGTCTCTGTTCATGTAATCACCCTATTTATCCTTTTTGACTCCAGTACAGAATTCCCTGACATCCTCCAGCACCAGGAGTGGAACTTTTCAATGGCACCATCTCCAACACTCACAGTGACCCCTTGGCCCTTCACTTAGCCTGTGGTTACTTTTTGTTCATTCATTCTATTTTTCCTAGTTGATAAGGAGTCAGTAAATTATCTATTTGAATCATGTTTTGCTATATTGCACAATGATCTTTTCACCTTTTCTCAAGTAAGCTGAGCCCTTTTACAATACAGTGTCTATACCACCTTGTGCTTATTTCAGAGGCCTTGACTCCCTCTCCCTGCTCCTCACCCAACATTTCCACAGATGCTTTTGAGAGCCAATGTCTCTGGCAGCTTCCCTTTTGTGCTGGCTAGGTTTTACATCAGCTTGACACATACTAGAGAGTCATTTGGGAAGAGAGAAATCAATTAGGAAAATGCCCCCACCAGATTGGCCTGTGGGTAAGCCTGTGGGGGCATTTTCTTGATTAGTGATTGGTGTGGGAGGGCCCAGCCCATTGCGGGTGGTGCCACCCTTGGGTAGATGGTCCTGGGGGGTGTGTAAGAAAGCAGGCTGAGCAAACCATGAGGAACTAACTAACCAGTAAGCAGGGCTCCACCATGGTCTCTGCATCAGTTCCTGCCTCTGGGCTCCTGTCTTCAGTTCTGCTCTGATCTTTCTTGGAGGATGGGCAGTAAGATGAAACAAACCCTTTGTTTTCCAAGTTGCTTATGGTCATGGTGTTTTATTACAGAAACCCTAAGATACCGTTCACCCTCTCTGGGCTCGGTCCTGTCTCTCTTAACCAGCTATGCAGAGACGTCCTATTTGTGAGCCCCTCTTTTACTAGGCTTTTCCCTCTCATCCTCCAACCTGCCTAGTATGCTCCTGCCTCAGAGCTGTGCTGTGAGTGTTTTCTGACCTAAAGACTCTCCCCAAAGTCAGTCTCATAGTCTGGACCTCCCTGTTCTGGCCTTCCCTGATGGCTCATCTAAAATGGCCTCTGCATCAGATCACTTTGTGTTTGAGAGGTTCAGGTTCACACTAGGGAGGAGAGTAGCTTTGCACCTCACCAACCTGCCACGAGGGACTATTACTACTCCTCTCAACTGTGAGTAGTTAGTGTATACTCTTGTTCATAGCAGCTTGGAGAGTAAATTGTATCTGACTGAAATTATCCACATATTTACTTGTACTTTGCCAATCTCCCTAAATAATTGTGTGAGCTGAAATCTATATTTTTCAAAATTATTTCTCTAGTACTTTATTGTGACCTTTACCCCAGGGCTTAGAGCACTGTAGGAATTTGACAAATATCGGAAGCATGAATTAACGAGTTCTGTGGTGTCTGGGTAGATCCTGCCTCTACACAGCTTTGGGCCTTTGAAGACGCAATCTTGAGTGTCTATTGTTCTGTTATTCTCTTTCTGGAGCTCAGAGAATACATTTCTAAAATCCTGTGCTGCCAAGTCCAGTGTCCAATATACTGGAGATACCCTGGGAAGGATTTGTTAATGCTAATGCCTGGTTTCTGAATCTCAGCGAAGGGAAGAAGCATTTTATTTGCATAAGAAAATTTGAAGAAGTGAGTTTCTGGGGAGAGGAGTTCAGATTCGGCCTTGAGATATCAATCGAAGACTCAAGACGAAAATGTCCAGAAGGCTGGGTGGGTTGTAGAACTCCAGAGAGCAGCTGGGGACAGAGAGGAGGCAGCAGCAGCCAAGTGTGAAGACGCTAGGAAGGGAAAGATTTCGGACAAGAGTCACAGATGAAAAGCCCGTGGCCAAGGCTGGCTTGCAGATAGCTTTCCCCTCATAGTTTAGAAGACTTGCAAATCTGTTGCCTATATTTGAAAATCAGAGCTCTTCTCATACTTTTTTAGACTTTTGTCTTCTGTGAAATATCAGACGTTCTGGAAATGTGAGTCTGGGGTGAGGCTTCCCGGCAGGGGCTTCATGTGCCTTTGAGGCTTCCCTTTCTCTGTATGGCTCTACACATTGTCAAATTTATGTAGTAATGAGAAGCTAGAGGACACAGCAGTGGCTGGAAGCAGCATTCAGTTGAGGCTGTAGAGAAGGAAGGGCACCCACCGAGGCTTAGAGCACCAAAACCCAGGAAGTGGGAGACAGATGAGGTAGGAGGTGCTGGCTGGGACACATGCTTGGGGTGGGTACTGAATGCAGGCAGCCTTGTGTGTGAAATACTGTCTGGCTGCTGTGGTGACCTACAATGTCAGCACTTGGGAGGCTGAAGCAGGAGGGTCATGAGTTCCAGGTCAGCCTAGACTAAATGAAACCCGTCTCAACAAACAAACAACTCGCCCGATTGTTGGCTAGTTCTCATACATATAGCTAATGTACCGTCTGACTTTCCAAATTTTGCTATTATTATGGAGTGAAATTGACTCTGACTTTCTCTGATTAATAAGGAAGCTGTGGCCCTCTTTCTTGTAGTTGGTACTTAGATTGCCCTTCTGTAAATTTGATCTAGCATTCTATTTGTGAATGTGTGTGTGTGTGTGTGAATGTGTGTGTGTGTGTGTTGCTGGAGATGGAGGCCTCACATTTGCACACATTCCAGTACTGAGCAGTCCAAACCAGATTGCCAGTCCTCCTCTCTGACCTCTTTCCGCTCCCAACTCGCATCCAGGCCGTCCGCTCTCCTGCAGCTCCTGAGCCCACCCCTTTTCTCCCTCAGGTCCTGTCTACACCCTCTCCTTTCTTTGCTTCTTCCTTTTTAAAAAAATGTCTTCTCACTATACTGTCATTTAGCCCTAACCAAAGCAGATAAAGTCCTCCCTAACTACTACCCACTCCTGCAATGCCTTCCCCGAGGGGAGTTTTAATCCTGCTTTAGGAGACATCAGCCATTGCTGCTGTGCATGTCCACTTACTTGTCAATAGTGATGAAAGGGCGGCTCTGATTTCTTCAGCTCAGGTTTTTCAGCACCATATATCTTGCAGTCGGTCCGATAGGCAAGGAGATAATTCATCTGTTTTCCTATTTAGTAAGTAATAAAGATGGAGAGGCAATTTATTACTCCTTTCTAAATATAATTATGGCCTGTCTTTACAGGCCTGACTTTACAGGATATGTTATAGTGATCAGCACTTGCTAAAAGACTTAAAATTCAGTCCTTTTTCCTATCTTATCACAGTGAAGCTAGGGTAAGGATGTTCAAAGATAGTGCTGTTTCTTGCTTTTTTTCCCCCCTAGATGTCTTCTTCCCTGGTGATAGGGTTTCACTGAGAGGACTTGACTAGTAATGTACATCTGGATGCTTGAGGAAATTTTTTTTATAGATGTGTCTAGTCTTCATGTAGAGGTTTGAATGTATTAGTTCTGAGAAGAGTATAACCTACCTTGAGGCATTTGGAAAGGTTTTCTTATTTATAATCACCTTTGCTTATAAGCAACTGAACTTAATTCAGTTATTTAACTCTGCCCAACCATTGAGAATCATTTTCTGTTGGATCTATTGTTTCACTGGGGGTAGCAGACAGTGATACTCTATCATTCTTTATTCAGTCTTTGGCATTCTACTAGAACAAAGGACCTTTTCCTTATTAGATATGTATCTGGCATACAGTTGAGGCAACAAAAGCTTCATTCCTTCCTTTATGAGGCAAAAAATAGGTTAAACCTCTGTCTTCTGAAGGCAACCAATAAAATGTTTTTAAATTGAGTGAGACTGTGGGTGCTTTGAGAACACATCTGATTCTTTGATCTATTGCAGCAGTTTGTCCTTTGATGTTCTCTGGCATTGCCTGGTGGTTCCTGGTTACTCTGACACACTCACAGTCTGGGTGGCCACCCTCTGCTCTGTCAGGCAGGTGTCTGAGCTCTCACTTTGCACCCTGCCTGCCCCAAACCTGGGGTTCCTCCTCCTCCCAAGATTCCTGGCTCCTTTCAGTGTGTGGTGTTTAGAGACCACAGTGCAGGTGCTCACTGTTACTGGGTCAGAAATATCTTTTTATTACAATTTTTCATGGATACCACTAGGAAATAGTTTTCCTCTAAAGAAAGAGACTACATCAGGAATCCATGGTGAAACTTATAATTGAAACTTAGAGTTGCTAGGGTTTTACTTAAACTTTTGACCTCATAGTTATGTCTTGTATCTTAAATGCTTAAAATTTCAAGGACTCTAACATAACCATGAATGTTATATTTAGTTATAATTGCGTGTGGTATATGCGTACATATAATACTGTTATTACTAACAATATAATTATTAACAGTTTAAGATTTCATTGTTAATTACTTTTATTTTGGTGTGTAGATTCTGTTTTTCTAAGAAGGATTAGTCAAATTACTATTTTGAAGATAAGGCTTTTGAAGACAGTATTTAAAGTAAATGCTTTCTGTAAGGTTAAACCAGAAACTTGATACCATCTTATGTTCATTTGTTTGCTTTTTAGGTATAATTATGGTTCGCCTTTCTTTTTTTTTTTTTTAAATCCATAGTATTTTTTTTCTCTTTCTGAATTTATTGTATTTTTATTTTTTATAACCTTACAAAGCAATAGGATTCCAAAGGAGGTTTTCATATGTATTGCATTTGATTTTCCCAACCCCGACTCCCCCTTATCTCTCTGCCCCCTCTCCTGCTGCACCCTTCCACCCCCAGCCTCTCCCCTTTAACTTCACTCTGTTGTCTTCCGCATACCCCTCCCCCAGAACTTACTTTATTCCGGTCACATGAGAAAATGGATCATCTATGTACACTGCCCTTCATTTTTTTATTCTAACACTGTCATAATATTTGCTATCCAGCAGGACACAAGGTCTCTTTACTCCTCCTGGACTGTAGTTGCTGCTGAGTGGTGGTTGGCCTTTATCACTGAATTTATATCACTCTCTGCCCCCTCCCCTCGTTTCTTGCATGTTACCAGTCAGTCTAAGGAATAGATTCCCAGAACTGGGCATTACTGGCTCAGAAAACAGCACATATGTAGTTTTGCTAGGTTATTGCTAAACTCTGCTCCGTGGTGTGTTTTATCACTAGGTTTTTAGATAGATTTTTAAAGGCTATCTGATTAGATCTCAGAAAAAAATATACCATTTTTTGGTAAATTTTAGAATATAGGCTCATATACGCACACACTTAAAACAAGCATGAGCCTCAAAGATGAGGCTTTTGGTCCTTAGCTTCCTCAAGCTTTCTGATGTTTTAAGCAGCTAACTGGGCATCTCTCGATTTGCCTGATGTCATTTGCTATTTAACAAGAGCCAACACAATGCCGGTCCACCACAGACTCTCCATTTACATGGAGAGTAGGGAGACAGCAGGCACCACCCAACATGGACAGATGGCCAAGTGACGAGATTGGGGGGTGGGTCATTAGACCTCCTTGTCTGGCTGGGAACTTAAGAAGCTCATGAAGTGTTTCTCAAGACAAATGTGTCTTTAAAATTGCACAAACTGAACCTTAACTCTGGAATGTTCAGCTTCGGTCCGCTAGTGTATTAGCATGTATCTGTCGTCTCCACTGTCTTAGGATATATCCATTGCTCAAAACAACAGTTTCATTAATTCGTTCCCATGCCTACATACACCATACTTTTTGATTCCTTTTTCAGTTATTGTTTTTCAGGGTTTGAAACCCTGAAAGTTTCAGTTTGCACGAGATCCCCAAACATACAACCCCAAGTTTGACCTCCCAGGGATAGATAATCTTGAGTCATTGACCTCCGGGGCTCTTCACTGTACAATAGTGAGCTGCTCTCTCTGTAAAACACAGGACATTACTTTGAACTTTGAACTTTTGAGAAGAGAGAAGAAAAGGAGGAAAGGTCACGGGGTCAGGGTGAGATCTGACAAGAGCTAGTCAATTCTTTTTATTATGGCGAAGATAGACACGTGTTCATAATACAACCAAACCCTGTGGGCTGGGAGAACCAGGCCCGGGCAGCCTGGCTTTGGTGGGTTCCCCTATCTTTCTCTGTCTTTTCAGATATTTTAGTGACATTCATTGAACAAAAAGGATTAAGTGTGTTTTTTAAAATTCTGTTTGAGAATCAGATTAAAATTGGAATTACACGTGATTGTTTGGGAGATGGTAGAGTAGAAATGATATTTCAAGGATTATCGTCTCATTTATAAATGAAGACATGAAATCTAAAGAGCCTGTTACATTTTACCTGGTGGGAAAATGCAGAGAAAAACCAGAGTCTTTAGAGTGATGTTGTTTTTCTTTTATTCTTATATTTTGGAGACTTGGTCTCTATATGTAGCTGAGGCTGGTCTGGAACTCACTCTATAGCCTGCAGCAGCTGGAACTGCTGATCCTCCTGCCTCAGCCTTCTTAATGCTGGAATTACAGATACCTGCTACTACATTTGGCTAAGTCTCCTTCATCACCTGAACAATTTGATGCACATTTTACCAGAGAGAGCTGCAGTCAGTTTGTAATGCATTAAGCAATGAACACAAATCAGCTCTGGGAAGCCTGTTCTAACTTTCTTTTTATGAGTTTTAATCATAGCACAGTAGTCATAGGAAATATGTCTCTGGACTTCAGACTTAACAGTGTTCTTCAGTTCCATTTCCTCTCTCAGATTACAAGGACATATTTTCATTTTATTGCAAATTGATCAGAAGCAGTTTTACAACACAGCTGGCAGTTTGGCTAGACTTGTTCTGAGTTTCGAACCACTTCAGATATCTCCCAAGTGAACTTGAAGTTGAGAGTATATAAGCATTTATAGTGGTGTCTTCTGTCTTTGGAGAGTGTGCAGACAGTTCCCTGTGGTCTGAAACTCTACAGCTCTGCAGCTTGTGTTGTACTCCTTTCCAGGAGCAGATCTTCATGGAGAACATAGGGGCAGTGAAGCAGCTCTGCAAATTAACCAACAACCTGGAGGAAAGAATAGAAGAGTTAGAAATATGGAACAAGAAGCTGGTCAGGCTAAAGCGGCTCAGTAGCAGCTGGAAGTCGTCGGTCAGCGAGGCTAGTTCCATCAGGTACGTTCGTTCAGCATCTCTGCAGAAGTCCGAGGCAGGAAAGGGGTGGGTTCCTCCCATGTCAGACCACTCTGCCTGGCCTTGTGTAGGGAGTAACAGCCGTACTTTCTGACACTGAGGTCCCCAGACCTCTCTCAGAATATTTTAGGGTGCAGTTACCTCCGGATAATCTTATTTTTTCCTTTGATGTTTTTAAAACAAAATCTGAGGCTTCTGTTTAAGAGCCTCAACCCATTAGAGGAAGTGCTAAATATTAGCAAAAAGATAGTTGGTTCTAAATTTAGAAAAATCTGTTTGATCCTGGCAGGGGGGTGGGGGGTGGGGGGCATTGTACTGTTTGTTTTTATTACTAAAGGAATTAAGTGCACATTTCCTGGGCTCTAGTTCTAAAAAAAAAAAAAGAAGAAGAAGAAGAAAGAAAGAAAAGGAAGAGACATAATGTTAATGCATTCACTAATGCTTACTAAAAGTTCCCCCCAACACACACACAAAAGAACACCAATTGCTTTTAAGTCCTGCTGTGTTTGTGGCAGCCTGGGCCTTTGTCATACACCTCCCAGAGAGGCGTTTGAATAGTAATCAGTTTTCTCTTTTCTCTCTCTCTCTCTCTCTCTCTCTCTCTCTCAAGCAAATTTAGCAGAGCTGTTAGTACATCTTCACCAAGAAAGACCATTTCCAAAAAACACAACAAGGTAAATAGACCGAAACTTAAAATAAACAGAGGTGGTATTACCTGGGGGAGGGTCGGAGGCAGAGGTGAGAAGGGAGAATGCGCGAAGTCCGCATTTTACAGCTTGGACTATAAAATGAATTTAAGGCTAGCCTGGGCAACTTTGTAAGAGCCTATCTCAAAAGAAAAACACGAAAGTCTGGCTGTGGGGGTAGCTCAAGGTAGAGCATGTGCCTCACACATGGGCGGCCCTGATTTCAATCTACAGTAATACACAGTACTCCCCCCCCCCACCACACACACACACAAACATACTCACAAGATTTTAGAGAAATTGGTCAAATCCTCCTTGTTCTGTTTACTTCCTTTGCGTCCTTCCTTGGGTGTTAATGGCTATTAATTGCTTTTTAAACAACAAAAGCCTAAAGAAAAAGAATCCAAAACATGACCAGACCACTTCAGAAATAACGTAGCAGTTTTTATTTACCTGAACCCCGGTCTAGTGAAATCCAACAGCCTTCATATGAACGTAGTTGTGTCCTGCAAGATCCACACATACTTATGGCTTCACCTAATCCGTTATCTCTGGCTTCAGAAAATCCCACAGAGACTTGAGTTGACTCTCAAATTCCTCTTTTTTCCTTGGGAACTTAGTACGGAATGAGTAGACAGTAGTGATGTCCCCTTGCTTGTAAAGAATTAGATGTGATGGTTTCACCAAGGGATGAAGACAGCTAACATCAAATGAGATAACATTTCCAGCAAAAACTGACGGTTCACTGCTTATTAACTTGAAGGAAGCCCTGTCTGTCACATCTCATGTGATATACTAGTGGGGGAGGAGCTGCAACAGACCCTTTCTGGGGGAGCCCACAGAGAGCTGACCATCTGTGGTCCAAAGTGGGACCCTTCCCATCATAGCTGATGCCCTGTTGGAGGTTGACTGCAAGTCCCTCCCCTGCCACTGTCTCCGTTTACCTCCCACTCCTCATGTTGTATGTACTGGGTTGAGCTACCCTAAGAAGAACAGAGACAGTTCAGAGTTTTACAATCCACTTGGTACAGTAGTAGGCTGATGGCCAGTTTCTTGGTATATCAAGAAACAACAACATACACACATAGACTTCTATATCCTTATGAGTCTATGTATGTATGTCTGTTTCTATGTATTTCTGTGAGACACTCTTATGGGGAGACTTGAACATCTACTGACCTCAGATAAGGAACCAAAGACCAAAGTACGAATACTGGAAAAATCCAACTTGGTGAACCAACGAATTTTATTGGGGTTAGTTACTAGGATATGGGTGAGGGCCTTACAGGAGCAGATACGACTGAAAGACAACTGTGCACACCAGCAGGGGTGACAGCTCAAGAAGCTGGGAACTTGGAGCACACTATCCAGCCTGTAGGCAGCTGAACAGGTTGGAGAGCGTCCTTGCAGGTACCTCTGTTATTCTGAGTCTCTTCCAGGCAGCTCGGTGGTCTTTTTCTACCTATACAGTCCCACTAGTCTCTGCTTCTTCCAGGGAGCTGGGCTTGTCTGAGTGCTTTTTGTAGCTCTTCTTGTCTGAGAGTGTCTCTCTCAGCAGTCTTTACTGCTTGTGTACTCTCAGGGAGGGAGGGACCTAATGAATCTGCTCAGTTTCAAGGTCTTCCTGGAGCTATTTTGAGTTGTTTATTTCCTGTCTTAAAAAGGTTACCTTGTCACATTGGGAAATAGAGATAATTACAGCCTCTATCTTACAAACATTCAGGATCAAATGTGAAGAAGCTCATAGCAGAGTGCCTACCATATTCTGTAACGCAGTTAACACAAAACACCAAAACATGGTCGAGGACAGACATCCTTTACACTAACCAGCTTGCAGTAGGAATGTTGTCTACATCCACAAAAGTCCTGATAGGTACAGTTTAGTTGTTCCCACTGTATACCCAAAGACTATTTATTTTGCTTTTATCTTAGATTATTGGTTGAAAATGTGGCTCATGAGGGCAGATCCTGTATCTGCCTTCCAGTTTCCTCAGGGACCAACACACAGAGTGCCTAAGAACTATTTGACAGCTGTCCGCATGAATGGAGATAGCCCTGAAGGCTCGCAATCAGAATGACAAACATTAAGTGGTCAGTGTCTTGGCTGTGTGTCTGCAGTTAGGGTTGAGGTGTAGACACACAATCTAGCACTTATGTAGGCATCCAGCTCTTCAGGTCTTGGAGTCTGTGAGAAGCCGGTGGGAGACAAAGATGAGTCAAAAGTGACCTAAAGAATTCAAGCCAGCCAGGGAGAATAGAAGCACAGAGAGCAGTTAGTTAGTTGTCCCCTGATGTGCTCAATGCTGCAGAAGCTCAGGGTGCTGTAGGGAGAGTCCTGGATGTAGTGTGCCATGGCCTGGGAGGAAAGTGGCGCTCTTAGGCTGAGTGGTGGGTGTTAATAAGTGCTGCTGTGAACAGTGAATGGACCTCTAGGTGGTAAGAAGCATGGCCAGGACCTACTTGACTTCCACACAGCTCTCGGTTCTAGCCAAGACACATTCTGCAGGGCGCTGAGGTCACCTCCATTTAGCGCTAATGCAGTCAACAAGATTGCCCTTACTTTCCTCTTTGTCTCTACCCCCAAAAGGTAGGTGGGTGACAGCTGCTATACAGTGATATGGGAGATGGGAAGGCCTAGACAGCTCAAGTTAGAATTCAGAATAAGGAGAGGAGAAGGGTGGGGGAGAATGGATGCATACATCTCACTCCAAATAAAACCCCTTGAGACAGAATTTGCCAGGGCATTTAGATTTTTGACAGGCTCCATGGTAATCCCTTGGTATTTCCAAGCTGGAGAATTGAATCCAGCTTCTGTAGAGAGTATTTTGATGGGGGGGGGGGGAGCACTTATTCTATGAATAATGCTATTAATTCCAATAAATTCAGCAAATTCCATTGAGTTCTTTCTCTGTACGGCAGCAGTCAGACATCCTTAGAACAGTTTCAGCCACAGCAGGAAGGGTACCAGTCCTCGGACTTTGTTAATTCAGACTTGTTTCCAGTGGCATTCATGGAAGAATCGATTCTAATAACCCCCAGGCTTGTGTGCCTGTTAGAAGGTATAGGATTAAACACCCACTCTTTACACTGAAGAACATGTTCCTTAACCAGATAACAAGTCCAGGGAATAACTAAAGGCCAATTTAAAGCTATTTCTTAGTTACTGCCTCTCCTATATACCGTTCAGTCAAAATCTTGATTCTGCTCTGCATTGTGAGAAGGAAGGGAACACAACGCTCATCACTGCGGTTGGGGGAACCTCATATTTAGGCAGCATTTATTAGAGTAGGCAGGAACCCCCTCCCCCAGCTCCATTCTCTACCAGTTTCCCAGCTCCTACTGCACGTTTGTAGTGCTCACTCCTTCCCGTGGGCCAGTCTTTATGGCACTGTGGATCTGCCCTACAGTGTGTTCCATCACCTTTCTACATCCAACGTTTACTGATTTCCATATCCTGTAAGGTTGTACATAGCAGCACCCAATAAATATGTGATGGATGGATAGAAAAATAAACAAGACATGGGCCCAGAGCTGTCCTTACTCACGGGTGGGGGATGGGACACTCACACACTACCATGAGCTCTCGGTAGGATTTTGTGCCACAAAATCTTTCCTGTGGTTTCTCCAACATTCTCCTGTGGGGATTTATTCCATCACATCTGGAGGAACTTTGGATCTCCCCAAGTCTATTAGGAGATGGGGGTCTGGGCTCTGATGTCCTGTTCCTAGGCTGTCCTTCTTACACAAAGAACAAGACTGATTTGCATGCCTGTCCTGCAGACACCAGGGAAAGGACAGCCTGCTGGAGCCCAAGTACCAAGCAAAGGGAGGCTTCCAATGAGGATGGGTTTCAGAGAGTGGAGAGTGGGGAGGGGCAGATGTAAACCTAGGGGAGTAAGGAGCAGTCACCCCCAGGGAGGCAGCTCAGAACCCCTGACCAATCGCTGCTCATCAACCTTTCCACAGATTTCTCTTTCAGGAAGGAAGCAATCGTGTCCTAACTGGGTTTTCCAGACACTGGTTATAGCTCTAATTGCTGTGATGACATTTTGGTAAGAAAAACTTCAGTGTTGTGTATCAAGACCGACCCCCCTTTCTTTCCTCACACGTGACCTGGGATCTGACCTTTTCTTAGCTTTGAGGAGAAGGAGCTTTTTAAACCAGGCAGTAACCTTTGATATCTTAGAGATGAAGGAGCCCCTTTGAAATTCATTTGATGTGAGATGAATGATGATTTTATTTTTTCAATCAATTGTGATTTCGCAACAGACTATGTATGGTGTGTGTATGTGCGCGTGCACATGGTGTGGTGTGTGTCTGTGTGTGTGTGTGTGTGTGTGTGTGTGTGTGTGTGTGTGTGATAGTTGCCTCATCTTTGCAAATGACTCTCTCAAATTCTTTGTTTCCCTTTCTGTCTACTCTGGAGAAAGGAATAAGTAGAAAATCCAGTGCAGCCCATGCTGCCTGGCCACTGATATCTACTAGGATGCTTTGCATTCTTCAGTGAAGACTTCCTATCAAAGAGACACCAAGAACTATGAAAGTGTGTTAGTACAATGGCATCATGGCGCAGGCTACTAAGAGAGTAAACAGCACTTGCAGTAAGGGAGGCTGTCCTCGCTTTGACCACTGTCTCTCTGCGTGGGCGTGGTTGTGGAGGTGGGATTGGAGGAGATGGAAGGAGGTTGTGGAAGGAGTGGAGATGGGGTGGGAATCAGGGAGGGAGTGGAAGAAAGAGTAGAGGAAGGAGTGGAAGTGGTTGTGGGGGCGGAACTGGGGGAGGGAGTGGAGGTAGAGTAGAGCGAAGGAGGCCTGTCGCTGTCTCGCTGTCCTTCAGCTCTCGATGGTGCTCCCTATACTTGTGTTATCTTGCTTGTATTCTCGGCCTATGGCAGTCTTTTCTTGTAGATGGCATAATGAAAAAACAAAACAAACAAACAAGGCAGCCAACTGTTCCAGAGGCAAAGCATGCCAGCTTTCCAGCTGCAAGACACAGTGCAAATGGCTCTCTGCCCTCTTCCTTCAGCTTCTCACTTTTTAAATTTAGATAATCAAGTGAGTGAGTGATTCAGCCTTGAGGATTGAACCCTGGGCTTTACGCATGCTAAGCACATGCTCTGTCATTGATTATAACCTCGGTCCAGCCCAGCTAGCGCCTGTAGTGGGAAGATGTCCGGGTATGTGATGCCAGGACCCGAAACCCCCATCAGGAGCATTTGTGTTTTTTCTCATTCTCCTAAGTGCTTGTCTTATGCTAAGTTCCCCAGCCAAGGACAGGGTGAGCACCCACTTTTAGCAGACACACTTCATATGCTCCAGAGCTATCAAGCCTAGCCCTGTGAAGAGATGAGAGGAGGTCTAACTTGGAGTAAAGAGACTGCAGTTCAAGTCTGTTTATCAGATCATCTGAGCCCAGTGTTGGCCATTAAGACCACAAATGGGAGGTAATAGGTTAAATATCTCGGTCCTGGCAGACTGGACCACAGGAAACAGTTGCCAGGGTGACACTACAGATTCTATCTGACATATCTTTAGACTTAGTGCCATTTTTCCAGAAAGAACTGAGCCAGTTGGGCAGCTACCAGCTGTCTGTAAGAAATCCCCTTCCTGTGAATGGAATGTGTTAATGGCAGGTCTTTGTTTTATGCAGCAATGGTAAACCTACCTTCAAGAAGTTTGAGCTTGGAGATCAAGGTGTCAAGTGAGGTTGGCAAGGCAGCAAGTCACGTGACCTTATTTCCAACAGACTTTCGTGTGACTCATGAGAGATTCTAAAGAACTCCCTGCAAAGAGGAAGGCATAAAATGTTAAGATGCATAAACATTGATGGGGCTCATGTCCAAACCCCAGAACCTTTAAGGAACACTTTTGTTTTGCTGTATAAACTGTGTTAACAAGAGGAAAGACACCTCCGTTATTTTGGAGTTCTGTCATATGGGTGCTTTGTTGCATTTCCTGTTCTCCTTCTACCCAATGTGATACTTTGTGCTCTGAAAGATGTTGAAGGTGACCAGAGGGTTTGGGGTCCATGGCTGACCCCTGCCTCCTTTCGTCTCCCAGCTCAATAGCATGGATGAACACCACCTGCAGGAAGTGAGTTTTGTTCTTACTCTTTCCTGCAAGGAGCAGAGGGCTGCCTCCAGCTGTGGACAGGTTTCCTCTAGAGACAGCTTGCCAGAGCTGGAAAGTCTGCTCTCTGGACAAGCCGTTCTGCATGGAGTGCCCTCTGAGACTCTGAACCACTGGGAACCCAGGGCTCTTTCTCACCAAGCAGACAAACCTAACTGGTCTCCATGGTGTCTCTGCCAGCTACAACTGCCTCTCCTCCCTCTTCCCACCTGTGTGGCCCGTGAGAGTACGTCTTTTGCCAGCTGGGAGCTGGAGTGAGATTTATATATGGGAACAAATCTGCCACATAATGCCTTTTTCTCTTTAATAGTGCCTTGACAATAGTCGCCCTTTACATACTTAGCTTAAAGGATCAAGACCGACGCTCCCCAAATCTCTCTCTAAGGTAAGAGTTCAGATCTTGTGTTCCTTAAGGGAAGGACTTTTAAAAAATTATTCTTATTTGTGCGTATGTGAACATGGGTGCCTAAGGAGCCCAGAGAGAGCATTGGATCCCCTGGATTCACTGACGCAAGGGCTGGGACTGGAGCTGGGTCTTCTGCGAGAGCACCATCTCTTGCAGCCATCTCTCCAGTCCTGAGGGTAGGACTCTTGAAGGCTTCTTTCACTAACCACTGTGTACTCTTCCAGCAACGTTACAAGCTCTCCAGAGCCAGCTCTGCCATCCACAGCTTCCCCTTCAGGTACGGTCTTCCTGCTCCTAACCCTAACCCAACCCATTTCCCCTCGCTGTGCCACCACTTCCTGTGACCCTCCGTCTGTGCAACGCCTTGCAGCTCTACGCACAACCTTGGCAACCACACAGACCTCCCTTCAAGTGCCTGAAATCACTTTCTGCGAGATCCTGCCGTGTCAGGAAACTTACTGCTGCCCTGTGTGGGGACCAAGAAGAAGTTTTTCAAGTCCTTCACAAAGACGACTAGAGGCAGAGGGGGAAATCCATCAGGCACAGTGGGCAGGTAAATGATGTTCCAAGAGAAACCACCAAGTCTTTAAACTTGAAGTTTTCTCTCGTTGATATTTATTTAGGTAGTTTGTGAATGGATCTAGATAGTGGTTCTACTCTTCTTTTTGGCATAAGAAAATCTTTAAAAGCATGGACACATGAACTGGTAACCATCTGAATACTGAGCATCTTTCCCAGGGAAGAAATGTTGTTAATTATTTATACTATGTACCCAGCAGAAAAATCACATTTATCTGTCACCAGCAAAAATAGTGAGGCAATCACGTGCACCTGGGTTGGGCTTTGTTTTTGTTTTTGTTTTTCTCATTTAGAACTTAAAATGGTGTAGTGTCTGGGCTTTCTGTCTAAGCTAATTTGGGAAAAATACAAGAAACATTTAGAAAGAAAAGAAGGGAGGGAGGGTGGAAGGAAGGACGGTTGGATCTTTGGAGACCCTAACTTGAAAGTAAACGTAGAGTTAGTGAAAACTGCCCTTCCCCCAAAAAGAAGAATCCCAGCACTTGGCAGGCAGAGGGTAGCACTGGTAATAACGGTAGCATCGGCAGCGTATACTGGTGCAGCTTATCTACCAGGGTGCTGCTGAAGCCACAGCTCTCAAAAGATAGGGATGTCAGGTGGCAACAATTTATTTCTGACTCTATGTCAAATGTGGATTGAATCAGGGCTCTGGCTCACCATGGACAGGACCCAGCTGGGGGTGATTCCACATCCCATATTTTCATAATAACTGTGCTCATGGCAACAGAACAAACCACAATGTACATGCCTCCTAAAGCGCCCATCTCAGTGTAACATATGTCACTTCTGCTCACACACTGTTGGCCAAAGCAAGTCATACAGGTCACATCTGGCTCAAAAGTGATGAAGTATAAATCTAGCATGCGCCTCAAAGAAATAAATGAATAAAAATACTTCTTGTCGGCAGCCTCGCACACAGGATATGGCAGTGGGCTGAGCCTGGGGTGGCGATGTAATTTCCTTCTCTTTTGATATTATTTCATATCCTACCGTTGGATTAATACTCGTACAAATCACATCGCCATTTATCATGAGGCAATGAGGTGTCACTCCCATACAAGACACTGTAACAGTAGCTTACGTGAATAATCATTTACTCCTCACAAGTCTATCAACTGGCACTGTTAATATCCTCATTTTTCCCAGTGAGCAAGCTGAGGCACAGAGTGTTTTTTTCCACCTCTAAGACATTTGTGCTTTTTTTTTTTCTTTTTTTCTTCATAAAAACAATGTTGAATTGAACTTGGGAACAGAATGGATACGAGGCTTCAGTCTGAAGAAAGGAGTTCGTTCCAGCCATCTTGTTTTCAATATATTGTTTTCCACTGCATATGAATGTCTGTGTCTATGAATGTATATTTGGGAGTGTGTGTGTGTGAGTGTGAGTGTGTGTGTGTGTGTGAGTGTGGGCACGTGTATAAGATGCCCTGCAGGTCAGAAGATAACAACCTTTGGTGTTAGTTCTTGCTGTTCACCTTGTGGGGGTCTCTTGTTGAACGCTGCTGAGCATGCCAGGCCAGGTGGTCTGTGAGCTTCTGGGAATCCCCATGTCTCCATCTTCCACCTCCCTGTACGAGTGCTAGAATTACAGCCATGTCCTGTCTCATCCAGCTTTATATGGGTGCTGGAGGGGTCAAGTTTGGATCCTCGCCCCTTGTCCAGCAAGCATTTTATATCTATAAGCCACCTCATCAGATCCCTCGATATTTATTTTCAATGTAAAAACCTATACCAAGACTGGAGAGATGGCTCAGCAATTAATACTGTTCACTGCTCTCAATGAAGACCAAGTCTGATTTCCAGTACCCGCATCAGGTGGCTCACAACTGCCTGTAACTCTAGTCTGGGGTGGTCCAAAGTTCTCTGGCCTTTGCAGCCACCCGTGTGGTGCACATAAACTCACGCAGGTACATGTGCACTTCAGTAAAAATAGGTAAATATTTAAAAAAAGAAAAGAAAGAAAGAAGAAGAAACTAGTACCATTACAAATTCCCTAAAACCTTCATCTTGCAAAAGGATGTGGAAGCTTACAGTTGGCCACGCACTTTCTGACCTTGGCTGTCCTCGCTGTGGACATTTGATGTCTTTCTCTGACAGCAGTCCCCAAAAGGGACCATCCCACATGCAAGACATGTCAGTGACAATGAATTCTAAGGAGGGACGAATCAGAGCTGGTCCACTCCTCACTTTCAGGGCTTTGTTTGGTCAGTAGCAACCAGTTCTCCATATAAGAGAATACTAGAAAGATCAGCTCTGAGCAAACTGGATGAAGCACAGCTCTTCTCATCTCCACAACAATGAGTGTCTGCTCATCCCGTATTTCCATATATGTGGAAACTTTTAGAGAAGGATCTGTGGCCCAGTGCTTGGATGTGTCATAGATAGTCAGAGAGCAGATACACTAGAGACATCTTCCCTTTTTGCCCCTGAGAATCCACTGTTAACATTCTTTCACAATGAATTTATTGAGGAAGGCATAAAGAACGAATGTAACTATAAATCCAGTTAAGCTTCTAAAATGAATTGTTTTCGTTAACCCCATTATTTAAAACACAGTAGAAATCCATGGGAAGATGCTTCCTCCCAAGTCCATGGACTGTGCCATAGACCTGTTTATGCAATCACTCCGGGTTTCAAAACTTTATATCAGAAGAGCCTCTGATTTATAGTGACATTCCCATTTTATAGCTGAATCACTGCTGAGGTTCAAATCGGAATCTGGATCTCTGTTTCCATGGCCATGGTTCCTCCCAGTCTGGCATCCTGCTTTCATTATTTTGGACACAGGGTGCTTGCCCCTGAAAGATGCAGACAGTAACCACTCTGAGTGTCCAGAAAGCTTCTTCTGTGTTGCACTCCTCACCGAATCTGCCCACAGCCATCGAGATGCTCCCTGATGCAGGATCTTTCCTCGGATGGAGCAAGACTGCTCCTCTCTTGCTGTTGCAGCCTTCCCCTCTGTCTAGGGTGATGTATACCCTCAGGGGTCCTGATGCAAAAGAAGAGAATGTTGGGTGACTATGCCTTGCAACCAGATGTGTCTAAAGACGTGAAGAACAATTAAAAATTAAGGAATAAAAATTTTAAAAAAGAAATTCAAGGAATTAAAAAAAAAGAGAGAACTCTCAGTGGGATGCAGAGTAATATCTGTAATTTACTCAGCCCCCAAAGACATTTATGAGCCTCCTCCCTGAGGAGTCAGACTACAATAAAGTGAAGGAAAATCTGCATTGTTATGGCAGGCCACACTCAAGTCAGAATTTTTCTTTTAGGTCTCAGTTGATTGCCTAAGTCTCTGTAAAGTGTCTTACAGAAGAGCCATCCACCCGGCCCCCACTGTATCTCCCTACTCCTTAATAAAAAAGCCTGAGAAAGAGAGATCAGGAAGTGGAAAGCATTTCAGAATATTAAATTTCTACTCCAAAGAGCCAGCTGAATATGATGGATCAGGTTTTGACCCATGGAACCCATATGATTTAAGCAGACAGGAGAATTTTAAATATGAAAAAACAAAGAGACTGTTGGGAAAAAAACATCTATGGAATCCTACAGATTGCAATAAATTGATGAGTCTTAAAAAAAAAATCAGAAAGCAGAACGTCATCTGGAATCCACGCTCATTTTTGTTTTAGATGTAAGACTTTAGGAGAACGAATGCCCCAAAGAAAACAGCCCCCTGTCCTGAAGGCCTCCGTCATGACGGGAAGGGCTCACTGACCTCTTGGTACAGGCCCGTTTCAATCATGGGGGAAGTAAGGTATCCCGGACGCTATATTGGGATTCAGCCCTCAGCGCAGTTTTACATGTAGTATTTTACCCACCTTCTACCAGGGCAGGATATGCTTCAGTTAGACATCATTTTAAATCTCTCCACTCTGATTTTTTTTTTTCTAGACAGGGTTTCTCTGTTGTAACTCTGGCTGTCCTGGAACTCACTCTGTAGACCAGGCTGGCCTCGAACTTACGGAGATCCGCCTGCCTCTGCCTCCCGAGTGCTGGGATTAAAAGCATGCGCCACCACCACTGCCAGGCGCCACTCTGATTTTGAGTTTAGTTGATTGGGAGCTCTCATCTGCCAGCTGTGAAATGCACCCTCAGCTTTCTAATGAGAATCACTTGCTCTGTGCATTAAGCTCATAGTGAAAATTTCTGGAAGGCATTTATGAAACGAGAGCTTCCCCTGATTGGCGCAGCAGGACTTACGGTTTTCTGATGGCCAGCTTTTAGGAATTGAAGAGTCTGCTTTACAGAAGTGACAAGTTAGGGGCATGTTGCAGGAAACGGAAAATTTATTTTCTGTCTTTGAAAACATAATTTTCATAATTTTAATCTATAAAGTTATCTGTTCTCACCCTCACCTAAATTTTTTTAAACTTTATTATTACTGTGTGAGAGTATGTGGCTGTGCACGGTGTGTGAGTGCAGACATGGGCCTGTCACAGCGTGCATGTAAAGATCAGAGGACATTACAGGGTCAGTTCTCTCTCCTCTCCTTCGTGTGGGTCCTGGGGATGAAAGTTCAGCTCATCAGGCTTGGCGAGCACCTTTACCCACAGAACCATCGCTGTGGCCCTCAATCTTACCTTCAAAAATACTTATTTTATTTTTAATTATGTGTGTGTGTGTGTGTGTGGTGTGTCCACATAAGTGCAAGTGCCTGTGGCAGTCAGAAGGGCAGCATTTGATCCCTCGGAGCTGGAGTTGTCAGCTGCTTGACACAGACGCTGGGAACCAAACCTGGATCCTCTGCGTGAGCGGTGTAAGGTCTTAACTGCTGAGCTTCAACTGCACTTTTCTTGTTTAAATTACTGATTTTAAAAACACTTTAGCAGGCCACAGTAGCACATACCAGGATCCCTACAGTTAGGAAGATCAAGAGTTCTAGGCTATTATGCTAGGCTACCTTAAACAGTGAGACCTTGATTCAACACACACACACACACACAGTCAATCTTATTTATAGGGCTGTCTTCAAAAACCTATAAATACAGTTCTGTGGAAGGAAGTGAATCTGTAGAGCTATTGCCAGAATTTACAATGAGCCCCTTTTCCTGTAAGTTCAGCAAGGAAGTAGAACAAAAGGTAGGGGTAAAACAGACCATGTGGACAAGTTCTGCTTTCTACTTCTCTTTAGGCCTCATTTGCCTTGTGAACCTGCCGCCTTCGGTGGAAGCAATCTTAAGTGAAACTGTTAGCAGGAGACACACATCTATGTTATTGTTGGAACAGCTGGAATCTAAGAAATCTGGATGCCTTTGGAAAAGCATATATATTTATGCAGGAAAGAAAATGAATATTCAGTTTTCCAGAAACTTCTCATAGCTCAAGACCCATTAATGGAAAGCATCATTTTGGGCTGCATGCTCAGACAATGTGTTGCCTATAGGCTCCCCTCACTCCTGTTTGCTGAGATGGGGGAGAGACATAGCCCCCCATATCCATTCTCAGCACCCCTCGTATCCTACCCTGGGAACCTTCCCTTTGAGTTAAGAGGAAGAGATTTAAAGGTCAAACAACTGGCTTTTCTTGTTCATTTCCTTCCTCTTTCCCCTCTACTCTTCTGCAAATATTCTGAGAATCACAGAGAGCCTGCATTGCCCATCCGTGGAAACGCCAACACAGACAAGTTCATTTTCAAGGTGTTTACAGTCGGGAGAGCAGTGTAGAAGCAAGCCCTTCCACCTAGTGTACAAAGTGAGGAAGAGGAGAGAGATTCCAAGAAAAGCTGTCTCTTAGTACTGTGCCCAGTTGCTTCTGCTTCCTATCCTGAAACTGAATGTTGAAACTTGAATGTATACATAAATCTGAAAAACAAAACAAAACAAAACAAAAATCAACTCTCTGTGGTGGTTTGAATGAGATGTTCTTCATAGTCTTGGACATTTGAATTCTTGGTGTTCTTGGTGGTGCTCTTTGGCAAGACTTAGGAGGTATGGTCCTGATACAGGAGGCATGTCACTGGGTGTGGGCTTTGAGAGCTTAAAGAGTGTTATTTTGAGTTCATTTTCTGTGTTTTGGCCTGTGGTTTAAGATGTGAGCTCTCGGCATGCTGTACCAGCCAGCATGCCTGCCCGCGGTCACTCTTCCCTGAAAGATGCTCATCCCTCCAGATCCATAAGCCCAAATAAACCCATCCTTCTGTGAGTTGCCTTGGTCAGTGTGTGTGTGTGTGTGTGTGTGTGTGTGTGTGTGTGTGTGTTTATCACCATGAAAAAATACTTGAGAAAAGCAACCAACTATGGTTGAATGGACTCATTATTCTGGGCCTAATATGGATAGATCATCATGGCAGCGGGGGTGTGTTCAATAGGTAACCCACCCCTTTGTAGTCTGAAGATGGGAGAGAAAGAGAGTGAGCCTGCTTTAGAATGCTCCCTCCTATTGCAGTGCTGCCCACATTCGGAGCAGGGCTTTCCTACCAAGTGTTGTCCCACATAACAGCCATTTTTGAAATGCCCCTTCTGACACACCCAGAAGTGGACTGTAGCAATCACCTAGTCTGGGACTTCTTAAATTTTGCTACCCATGATCCTTTTTTGTCTGAGAAATTTCAAGTGACCCTAGGTATATAAGCATATAAAACAGGCATTAAAAACCAAACATTTACTGATGTGTGTGTGTGTTTAAAGAAATTCATTCTAAAACAACTCTTTAGTATTCATATAATACTGATAATAAATCATAAATTTACTTTACAACACATTGGGTGGCTCACAATTACCTATAACTTCAGTTCCAAGGCGTATGTTGGATAACTTCACACGCAGGGTAGTACATACACCCTCGGGCAGATACAAATAAAAATTTAAAAAAAAAATAGAAATCTTTACAAATAATTCATTCTTGGCTAAATATTTGATACCAAATGACCCAGAACATCTCCATTACTTTTTGGATCTGATTTAATCACACTGAAGCTGAGAATGTCTCGTTGCAAAAATACATAGTACAAAATTTCAGACCTATGTTTAGGGACATTTTAGAAACTGTTAGAAATTCTTTTCTAATCCCAAGCCAGGATTCCATTAATGACTTTTTATGAAATTCAAGCTGATGACCCAAATAGCAATCTTTAAAATCAAACATTCTGACACAATCCACCCAAAGGATGTACTAACTGGATATTTTCGTGCTGAGAAACGATGGTAGGAAATTTCTGAACATCTTGGCTGTATTTTACTGAATGAGGTGTTTCTATAAGAGCAGAAAACTTTGTAGCCGGGTGAAGTGATGGTAGCACACCGTAGTCTTGAATGTGAGCTGAGACGCCCAAGGCTATCTCAGTTGGTGTCGAGGGCGTGAGGACGGAGTGCATTGGGGTGTTCAGAAGCAAGGCTTCATGAAGACGCGTGATGGAGTACCGGCAAGCACTGCCCTACCACCTAGACTTCGGTAGGCACGTGATTTTAAATTAATTTTTGGCTGCTGTGTACTCATAGCTCTTTCACTATTGCCAAACATTTCACAACTGTCACTTTCATTTATAAGACCCCGTAAGATCACAGAATATGAAACTGTGGCTGATTCATTTCTCAATGAGACTGAGTTAACAACCAAGGTCAGCCATTGCATCTGCTCTTACAGAAACGCTAGAGGGTTATTCCCACCATCTACTTTAAAAAGACTCATTTGGGGCTGGAGAATGGCTCCATCACTTTATTCTCCTCTGAGTTCCCAGGATAGATCAGAAACCAGATCTCAATGTGCTTGCCAATTTGTAATGATTTTTTATTTTCACCCAGAAATAAAGGAAATATGATTCTCAGCAACCACACACGAGCCAGGCATTGGCTGGGCACAGCTGTTGCCTTTAGGGCCTATTCTCGACCAAGTGGAATTGGCATCAAAACAGATGAACAGAAAGATAGACGGTAACTCACTCAATGAAAGGGGTCCTTAGGACTGTCCAGCAGAGGAATGGCTGGTCCCTGGAGCTGTGGGTTTCTGTCACTGAATGTATGCACGCAGAGACCCTCTACTGACTTCCTTCCATTGTTTAAATATTGCATAAACAATGCTGAGAGTAACCATAAGGTACATAAGCCTAAAGACTTTGATTAGCAACATTATTGGTTCAGATTCTAGAGGAGAAATAACACTACCATTAGCTTCTCGTTAACCAGAGAAAAACGCTTCTTTCATATGATCAATACCATCCCAGGAGTTATATAGTCAGAATAATGGAAGTTTCTTACTAGGAAGCCATCAAGAAGGAATAAAACACATTTGAAGTTAAGGGATAACACAGAGACGATATGCCTCGGGCGCAGTGGAGGATGCGGATCACTGATAAACACGGGCAGCTGCACTGGGAAGGAGACAGCTGTGAGCTGTGGGGCCTTCTGGGATGATGGTGCAGTCTGCTCAGGCTGCCAGGACAGACCACCCCTGACTGAATGGTGTAAACAACATATATTTGTGTTTTGAAAGCTCTGGAGGCTAGAGGTCCAAGATCTTGGTGTCAACAAATCTGGTTTCTTTGGAGGTCTTTCCTTTGCCTGCAGAAGGTCGTCTTCCTGCTAGGTCCTCAAATGGTCTTTGTGTGTGTGTGTGTGTGTGTGTGTGTGCACCCCTGGTGTCTCCCGTGTATCTTAATCTCCTGCTCTGATAAGGGCAGCTGTTAAATTGGATTAGAGCTCATCCCAACTGCCTCAGATCCCCTTAATCCCCTCTTTAAGGGCAGTATCTCCAAATACAGCGGCATTCTGAGGAAAGAACATGGGGTTTCAGCAAATCATGGGGTTTATGCAACTTGCCCATAACAAATGGCTTCTTGGGTGGGGATGAGAAGAAACTAGATTTAGAAGAAACGGGATAGGTGTAAGTGTTAAGGTGGGAGAGGGAAGAGGGCGGGGATGCATTCAACTCACAGACCAGTCCTTTTTTACCATCCTGAAGGAGACTTCGTGACTGACCGGTGTTTTTACTCTTCAGAAGACAAACAGGAGCCATTCCTGGCAAGAGATGTGCTCATCCGCCCCAACTGGGAGAGTGACTGTGAGTTGACATTTAAGTGACTGCTCTTTTTGCCTTCGGGGACTAGGCGGCCTCACAAGCCTTTAAGAGCATTACTGGAGTGAGACACAGGAACAAAGCAGCCTAGCGGCCACACCCACCATCACCACCACACGCATCTTCTGTTTTCCGAAGCAGATTTCATGTTACATCGTATCATCTCTAGTAAACTCCAACTTAGCAGGACTTCTACAGTCCAGATATTCTTTCAGGTGTGACGTGGGCTATTCTAAGGAGCCGGGTTTTTATTAACAATCTTAAATTTTGCTGTAACCACTCATCCCCCAAACAAAAACACAAGCCTTGTCCTTCCCCTCTCCTCCATTGCCCATTTGGTTAGATGGAATATATTGTCTAGGACGCTCTGAGCTTTCAGTCTGTAGTTGGGGACTGAGCAGGAGCACAGTACTTTCCCCCCCACATAATATCTTATTTTCTTTTTCTCTATTTCACTTTAATCCAGGGATTGATACAACCATCACTTCTATTCAGATTATGGAAATCCAGCAAATGATAGACCGTCGGTATTGCAGCAGACTGCTCCACTGCGGGTGGGTGAGCCTCCCACGATGCGCTGGCTGCTTCTGGAATTTATTCAGCATTATAGTTTTGAGACTGGGATGAAAACCAAAGCTTCATGTTGAAATCCATGTGTGTTACGTTGCTCCATAAGTAAAAGCACATTGGGTAAATGGAAGATGAGAGAGTCAGAAATGGTTGGTGCTAGTAAATGTCAACAAACCACAACCCCCATGATCCTCCCTGATTAATGGCTGGATCCAAAGCATGATCCTGGAGAACAAGCTGACCCTCAGGAGTATACATCAATGCCCAGAGTGGCTAGTTGATTCTGAACACAAGATAGACATGTGTGAGTTGACATTTGTATAACAACAAAGGGTATTATAATTGCTGTGGAAATTTAGCTTAGCTTAGCATAGCTCTTATTCTTGGAGGCAAACAATTGCCCAGATATTTTAGACATTTCTTCAACATCCATCTCCAGTGTATCTCACATCTCCTCCACCACCCTGCCCCCCTCCCCGTCACAGGGTGGTGATGCACCTAGCCATGTGGAATGCAAGTGGTTGTAGCAAGCGCAAATGCAAATTGTGGACCTTCAAATGGGGCTTATTTCTTAATTTGATCTGTACCTGTTGGGTGTGTAGAGGTGAGACATTACTTTCAATTGGGGATTACAAATTCTATACGTTTTTAGCCTTTGTTCCTTTGTAACCCAATAGAACTCGGGCTTCAAGTCGATGGTCCTGAGTTATAAAAAATAAGATGTATTTAAAAAATCATTTATGGTACCTATATCTATTCTCACATTAGCTCTAAGAAGTTGATGTTATTTATCTCTATTTTGTAGTTTTCTGTGAACTGAACAAGTTTGCTTTAGATCACACTTTTAGTGCGTGTCCCCGACAGACATAGTTAATAAGGTAGAATGACATTATGAAGATGAATCAGATGATTCAGGCCCAAATTCTAGACTCAAGCGAAACGTCTGTTTCATGCATTAATATCTCACCTAGAAGATAGGGCTATTATCAATTGAGTGGGGTGCTGAGAAGCAGCAAATATTTGAAGGTACATAATAGGAAATGAATTCAGTTTATTTAAACTTCCCAGTTGAGCTATATGCTCTGATCCTGTGGGAGACTCTGTGTGTGTGTGTGTGTGTGTGTGTGTGTGTGTGCACATTCCTAGTGCACAATGCGATGTGCTTTCTTATATCTTGGTATAAAACTCATTTAATTTTAGTTCTTTAAGATGTAATGATAAGTAAAAATTATACATATTCAAGGTTCACAGTGTGATATTTTGATATTCTTAAATGTAAAATCATGACTTTTTAAACTACCTATTTTTCTTTCACATTTTGACAATTAGTTTAGTATTATTTAAAGAGAATCTAAAACGGCTGGCCCTTTTCCCTCCTTAGCCTGGTTTGTGTTGTTTTTTATGCCGTCCATGGGATGAGCAATCATAAGCAATGCTTGATTAAATACATTCATGCCATTTGCTGGGGTTTTCGCCACAGTAGGAATCGGTGGAAAACCCTTCCTCTAAGCAGCTCTCATTTGGTAGGTAGACCCCGGACAAGCAAGTCTACCTTACAATTTCTTCCATCACTAAATGGTAATCAGGGATGTAACAATCACAGCTGCCTAAACATACACATTTCCTGCTAAAATACTTAGAAGGGGAGAGTGGTTAATGCTGGAATTATCTCATATTTCCTTTCCAGGGAGATTTTACGTTTACTTCATTTTTCTTCCAAAATCTGTTTCTCTATGACTCAAGTCATTGTCTGTGCACTTAATCTTGTGTATTTAGTTGGGGATTTGACTTTCTGTATTTTAACACACAAGCAAGTTCATTCTGACATTAGATGAGTTTTTCTGAAAACTACAGAAACAGGACCAGATTAAACTCAACTTTCTAAATTTATCATGTGATATTTTGCAGTTTACATAGTACATAGTAAATGTCAAAAAGCCTTTTGAAGCTTTTTGGGTATATTTTGACTTGTGATTTTATTTTCTTCTAAATTAGGCCTGGAAATTATAATTATAATATTCCTGTTAATAAGAACACACCCACCAATGTCAAATTCTCTCTGGAAATCAAGTAAGTGTGTGGTTGTAAGAAACAATGTTGCTTTCTCATTCACTGAACAGTATGTCCGAATTGATGTCAGAAAATGATCAGAAAATTAGGAGGTAAAATGCTGTCAGTCCACGTTAACCGATGAAGGGTATAGAGAATGGTATCACCCAGGTTCCTCTTGGGAACAGGGAGGGCTGGAGGCCCTACTCATGTTTGCAGGAGGTTTGATTCACAGGCTCCAGGTTTCCCCTGTTTGTCTGTCTCTTTTGAACTAGGGTAGGAACACCAATATTACCATTGCCCCTGGATGGGAGCTGAACATTTTGGTGACCTCTGGGGTGGGAATGCAAATGTAGGTGGTATTCTTTTGCTTTAGGACAGAAAAGAAAGAAAGAAAGAAAGAAAGAAAGAAAGAAAGAAAGAAAGAAAAGAAAGAAAGAAAGAAAAGAAAGAAAGAAAGAAAGAAAGAAAGAAAGAAAGGAAAGGAAGAAAGAAAGAAAGAAAGAAAGAAAAAAGAAAGAAAGAAAGAAAGAAAAGAAAAGAAAAGAAAAGAAAAGAAAAGAAAAGGAACTGAGTTTTGATTGGGCAGACCAGGATTTGAATTTTGTTACTTCCTTACTTTGTGATTTTTGGAAGAGACAGTTACCATCTCTGTGCTATCATTTCTCTACCTATAAAATGGATATTACATAATAACATGGCATATAGAGTTTGTTGTGAGAATTGCTATTAACCCTGATAAAATTAGTAACTGCCATTTACTGAGCACAGACCTGTCAGATAGCACACATGTTAGTGTTGGAACACACAATCCTTACCACAACCCTCCTGGGTGGATTTCTTCCCAGTTTATGCTTTTCAGATGGGACACCTGGGGACTTGGATGAAAAATGTGATCTGGAGCTGGGTAGATGGCTCAGTGGGTGAAGTCCTAGCCACACAAGCATGAGGGCTCAAATTCAATCCCTAGCACCCATGTGAGAAGCTGGGTGCTGTAGTATTTGTCTGTACCCCAGCCCTGAGGAAGCAGAGACACTGGCTAGCCAGTTTAGCCTTGGGTGAGCTATGGGTTCCCCATATCAAAAACTAAGGTGGCAAATGACAGAGGAAGACACCCAACATCGGCCTCTGGCCTCCACACAAGAGCATGCATTGATACATGCCACACCCATAAACAACATATTCTGAGTTCACAGCTAGTAACGCTGGGACTGAGCTCCCAGCCACCCTCCTGCCTCTCTTGGGAGAAGATGTAAGGACAGTATCCCTTCCTGACTCACAGTTAGCACTCAATGAATAGTAGCTTGTTTGATAGCTACCATTTCTCTAAAATCACAGAAATGACTTGCAATTTAGTAACCCTGTTGTAACTGTTTTCTGACGCTGTATCTGATCTCTGAAACCCTGTTTGTTTGGGCCCAACTGTAACTGTTACTTTTTTACTCTTAATTGAACTTTGCCTCCTGGTTCTTTTGCCCCAACTGCTACTGAGACAGATTCTTGGAGCTTTTTTTAATCCCCTAGCTCTATCTAAAAGGTTAGAAAGGAAAAGAAAGGAAGAAATCTTTGCAGCCCCTTCTGGCTGTTTTTATCTGTCTGAACCTGTAGAACTGGACTAACTTCTAAAATCTTCTATCCCATTAAGTGTCCTGTAACATAGTCTGGTGCCTGCCTTCCCATCAGCGCCCTCCCATCAACTGTCTTCTGTCTCAGCCTGATGGCTGCCTTCCTTCCCAACAACTGTTCTTTATCTGAGCCTAGTTCCTGCCTGCCTTCCCATCAATGCCCTCTGCCACTAACTGCCAATTCCAACTGACAACACTTTCTTAAATAGGGCTCCTAAACTGTTCCCAGAAGTCCAAGCAGCATGTAACCATAAGGAAGACTGCACAGTACATAAAAACTTCTTGGCAAAGTCCTACTATACCATGTAGTCCAGATTTTATTTTATTTTATTTGCTGGTGTGGATCAAGCCCAATGCCTTGAGTGTGTTCGGCAAATGCTCTACCACTGAGTTAAGTGTCCAGTGCTCTGGTATTTTCAGACAAGGTAGCTCAGTCTGGCATGGCACTTAAAATCCTCCAGCCTCTACTTCCCTAGTACCAGGATTGTAGGTGTATAATGCCATATCTGGCTTATCATCTCATACTTTAATAATTACAACTTTCAACCCTCTTCACTCGAACTTGTGCAAGGAGCTTCGCTTAAGAGTTTTATTCTGTTTCTTAATTCTTGTCTCTTACCCTTTGCTCCCACATTCTCACCCTACCCTCCCTCCTCTTCTACCCTACCAACCCCTCCACTCTCCCCTTCCCCCTGGTAACCCCTCCACTCTCCCCTTCCCCCTGGTAACCCCTCCACTCTCCCCCTGCCCCCTGGTAACCCCTCCACTCTCCCCTCCCCCTGGTAACCCCTCCACTCCCCTGCCCTGTCCCCCTGGTAACCCTTCCACTCCACACACCCCCAACCACTCCACTCCCCCTCCCTCCATCCCCCATCCCCATTCTGCTGTTCTCATTAATGTTTCCCCATGCCCCCTGTCTCCTCTGTCTCATCTGGTCTTCAGCTCCCTTCATGTTTGCTTTGCTCATCAAGGAGCTAGTGGAAAGGAGCCCACTGTCCATCAGGGCCCAGCGAGCACCAAGTACATTCGCCTAACAGCCCAGGTGTGCTCATCTCCAGTGTCCCTTGGGTAACACTGGACAGCATTTCCTTTCTCACCCCTAGCTTTCAATGGCAGGAAATAAGATCATAAATTATAACCCCTGAAGGGCCATATCCCCTTGAACCACTAAAGCAAGGCTTAGGGTTTATGGCCAATTTCCAAATACCAGTGATTTTAAAATGCCACGTGGAACACTCCTCACTTATCTATGACTTCACTCACCCATGATCAACTCTGATCCAAAAATATTGAATGGAAATTTCTAGAAATAAACAATTCTAATGTTTTAAACAATATATTATTATAATTATTCCTATTTTTTTCCAGTGTAGATAAGCTCTTGCTGTACTTAATTTAAAAGTCATTCTCACAAGGCGGTGGTGGCACACGCCTTTAATCCCAGCATTCTGGAGGCAGAGGCAGGCAGATCTCTGTGAGTTTGAGGCCAGCATGGTCTGCAGAATGAGTTCCAGGACAGCCAGAGTTACAACAGAGGAACCCTGTCTCAAAAAACAACAAACAGCAACAACAGAAATATTCTGTCTCATAGGAACATATGAATCTGAGAGCAGATAGTAAGTACAGGGTTTTGGTGCTGCCTGCTGTCTCAGGCCACCATTCATCTTTGCAAAGATGGCCTGAGGGTTAGGGAACTGCTCAACCGAGAAGGTAGGTTTCTCTTATTTGTGCCAAAAAAGGAAGACTCTCACCCTCTTAGTGATGATTAATGACCTTCAGGGAAGAGCCACTCTTTCTTGTAGGTCTTCTGTTCTCATAACTTTAAAAGCTGGTGATTTCTTTCTTATTTAAAAATGTAGTTCTTTGCAAGGCAGTGATGACACACACCTTTAATCCAGCCTGGTCTACAGAGTGAGTTCCAGGACAGCCAGAGTTACAACAGAGAAACCCTGTCTTGGAAAAAAACATTTAAAAAAAAAAAAGGTAGCTCTTTGACAATTTGAAGCATGTATCTAGTGCATTCTGGTTGCTCTCTACCCCTCCCACCTCTTAGCTCCTTTCCACCCCAATCAATCTCTCCTTCCTTCCAAATCATTACTAATGTTTGCTTGCTGTGCTGATTCAAACACTATCTACCCAAACCAGGACTTCGTAGAATCTAACGTCCTAGGAGCTTCAAATAAATACAAATTCAACTGCCAGTGAAAAGAAAAGAGATAACCCCCCAAATCATGAAAGCGTGTAGAGATAAAATGTTTTGATGTTATGATCTGAGGCACGATTCTAGGCCTCGCACCCTATGGCATCTTAGTAGTCATGTGAGGGTCAGCTTCTTTCTATGACAGTGATATGAGAGCTAGCCTTTTGGCAGCATGCCTGTGGTAGACTGTGCTAGTTAGTTTTATGTCAACTTGACACAGACTATAGTTATCTGACAGGAGGGAACCCTAACTGAGAAAAATGCCTCCTTAAAATCAGGCTGCAGGAAAGCCTGTAGGGCATTTTCTTAATTAGTGATTGATGTGTGAGGGTCATGTGGGTGGGGCCATCCCTGGGCTCCTGGTCGTGGGTCCTATAGGTAAGCAGGCTGAGCAAGCTGCGGAGAATAAGCCAGTAAGCAGCACTCCTTCATGGCCTGTGTATCAGCTCCTGCTTCCAGGTTTCTGGGCTGCTTGAGTTTCTGACCTGACTTCCTTTAGTGATGTTCAGTGTTGTGGATCCATAAACCAAACAAGTCCTCTCCTCCCCAAGCCACTTTTGGTCCTGGTGTTTCATTACAGCAACCCTGACTAAGACATGACCCCAGGGAGGATTTCTAAGTTCCACTCCAACTGGATCATCTTCTTATCAAAATGTAGCCACGTAGAATCTACTAACCACGTTTGCCCTCTTTTCTTGTCTCCTGAAGCACAACGGAGCCGTTGATAGTTTTCCAGTGCAAATTCACCCTTGGGAATATCTGTTTCCGCAGTCAAAGGGAAGGGATCCAAAGCCATGGAGAAGACACCCAGGAGATGACACAGGTAATGTTTTCTGTTCCTTAACGATATGTCCTGGTTCCAGCTGAAGTTATTTAGAGTGGAGACCTCTGCTCCATACTAAGGGAGGGATGCCTGGAACCAAAAGCCGGTGCTCCTTGTTAGCTGAGCCCAGCCACGGACTCGGCTCATCATCTTCTTTGTATCCCGAAGAGGCCGCAGACTCTTCTCTCGTTGCCACAGAGCCTCTCCTGTAGCTGTCAAGAGCATGCCGCCCTAGCCTGCCCTGCTTCCAACTGAGTGTAACATGTTATGAGATGGCTGTCTTTCTTTCCTTTCTTAGGGATATCAGCACGTTTGGAGCCTCCCCGTGGCCCCGTTCTCCGATAGTGCGTACCATTTCCGAGTAGCCGCACCAGTAAGCTCGCTTTTTTTTTTTTTTTTTTTTTTTTGCCTTTTCCTTTTCAGTAGGAAATCAAACACCTGATAAATAAAAGAAACACTAACGACAATTAACTTTTACATTCATCTTTCTCTTTTCCTGTTCTCATAGGATTTAGCAGACTGTTCAACGGATCCTTTTTTTGCTGGCATTTTCTTCACAGATTACTTCTTTTATTTCTATCGACGTTGTAACTAATTTATTAAAGTCTGAGGACTTTACAAAAAAAAAAAGTACTCAGAAATACAGTTAACAGAAACTGGCACTTCCCCTCGCAACTTCTTTTACCTTTCTGTAAAGGCCTCATGTTTTTGCTGAAAGACTTTTTCAGGTTTGACTTCCAACAGTTTTGAGACTTAATGGAGAGAATAAAGCTTTTGCTGGAGCGTGAGAGAATCCAGTGTTTGATTCTGTCATGGCTATGAGGGAAACATTTCTCTGTTGGGTCTGAAGTCACAACGTCTGTTATGGAAGCAGCTGTAAGGTCAAAATAAGCCTGTCTAGTTTTACTCCGGTTTACTGCCTTTCTAGGCTTTTGAGAAAAAAAAAAAAAAAAAAAAAAGGCCACATTAACTTGGACTCACTAAATATCGAGAATTTGTGACACTGTGGGGGAGGGGTGGGGCTTGGGAGAGGGTGAGTGCTGCACGATGCTCAGCTTGAATTTGGGCAAACCATTATGTGCCTGCAATAGTACTTTTTATATACCCATATACATATATGTAAACGTTGGAGTATAGATCTAGCTTGATAAGGAAATAGCTTTGCCATACCTGGTGGATACTGGATTTCCTGTGTGAAGACGGCAGAAGCCCTTATTTCCAGACCCCACTCAAGGTAACCAGATTAGCTAGTCTTGCTCTGTGGTGCATCCCCTCAGACTGCAAAACTGGTGCCTGCAGTGTCTCCCCTCCCTCTGTCCGAGGCCCGCTGTCCCCAGAACTTCAGTATGTGACCCCATACAGGGTGGCATGCATCCGGCCTGTCAGTGAAAGGTCATCCCTTGGTGAAAACCACCTCCTGACCAATTTCCACTACAATGGTAGCTTTAAGAATGCCAAGCCACACATGCCCAGTTCTGTAGCACAGGGCTGCTGAATGTCTGCTTTCCCTTTAAGTCATTCCAGTCAGTGGGTCAGCGAGAATGAAGCTATTTGGTATCTTTTCTCTCTTCACAGTGGCAATGAGGAGTAATAATACCTCTGCCTTGAGATACTATGAAACATGAGCCGTGCGGATAGACATTGATGTGTCATCTTGACGGTCTAGCAAAGACCGGGTACTTGATCTCACGGAGGTATTTTGAAATAAACTTCTTAACACAAAAAAAGAGTTCAAACTAATGACTGGTTAGGAGCTGAGACTCTGCTGCCCGACTGGCTCACCCTGGAGTTCAAATCCTGACTCTATCTGGGTCTCCTTCGGCATGTTCTTTAACTTCTCTGAGTCATTTGTAGAGCAGTAGATTCAGGATGTCCGGAAGGCTTAATTAAGATTGAGTAGACCGAGCACACGGAGGTCCTAAGTAAATATGAGCTATTCTTGAAGCGCTTAAACACAGTGGACAGACTACAGTGAGGTAATCAAGGCAGTGAACAACTACAGATACGGAGTTGTTTTCATCAACCGAAACCCAAGCTGCACACAGAGCATATGCATGGGAATTACATCAGCCTTCTTTTCCTTTCCTGTATTGTGGAAGTAGCTTCTCCTTTACTAACTGCATAGCCTCTGTACAACGCGGGAGAAGGTAGCTAACTCTTGGGGGCAACATTTCAGGGCCCCCTCCCCCACCCACCAGTTTCTTATATTCAAATTCAGAGCTGCTTCTCCTGTGCTGTGACATCAGCCTGCCCCACACAGCTTGGTGCCAGGTACTGGAGTCCCGCTCCGGGTCGTGGCTGTGGGCCCACTGATTTGACTCTTCTTCTGAAGACGTATTTGTCACAGGTTAAATCCCACATCTTGTTCAGACCTCTGTGTCATAGACACCGTGGGAGTTTCACAGTTTTACTGTAGCTCACTAATGTTGACCCTATGGCAGTTTCCACAAAATGATGCTGTTTCACATTAACTTCCAGTAGAAGCTTGAAGCATTTTTTTTCCCACAGAAAACCTACAGGGGATTGTTGAAAGTCTTTGCAAAGGACTGAACACAGTGAACAGACTTACAGTGACCTCTGGCACATTGACATCAGTTATTGGGAGAACAGATGCTGCTGGGAGATTCTTTCTGTGTTTAAAGTGCCTTTCCAGCTGAGAGCTGTTCACTGTGGACCATGCTGCCTCTAGCCAGTCAGCTTTCCCTTGTGCCAGAGGATGATTCTCTCTGTACTGGAACATTCTGGGACTCTAGTAATTAAAACACCTTTAACAAACTTTTCCTTCAAAACTCATTACCCTGTGATCCCGAGAAAAACATCAGATTAGTCCTGAGAAACATTATCCTAAGTACCTATATAGCACACCTCTAAAATGTCATGTCACCAAATACAAGGAAGTCAAACAAACTCAATGGCTAAAAGGCGCCTGGTGGATGTGGTGACTAAATGCAATATGGACATGTCGGATGGGCCCCTACAACTCCAGTTGTAACTTCAGTTAGGGTTAGGGAGTCGTGCGTTGCTGTGTGAGTGCTGGGATTGAACTCAGGTCCTCTGGAAGACCAGCCAGTGCTCTTAATCTCTGAGCCATCTCTCCAACCCTGTTAGTTTTTAAGATAGTCTCATTCTATAGCCTAGGCTGGCCTCAGACTTTTGGTGGTCCTTCTGCCTCAGGTGCCCAAGTTCTAGTAATATAGGCTCATACCTTACTCCATATAGTTTTTGAATTTTATCTTTAGTGATAGAGTCCCAACAGAACATTAAGTTTTGAATCCACTGGACTTTAAAAAGAAAGTGAACAAGCAATTCTGTTAGCACTTTCAAGACCTCTCATGTGATCTCACAACAGCCTTGTGACTCCAGAGCAGAGGGAATTAATTCTTCCTGTCTCCTATCTCTCTGGGCACAAGAAATGAGCCAGACTTTCTGGTGCTAAATGCCACCCCTACCCACTCCATTACTTCACTTACCCTTGAGAAGTTTCCCCTTTCTCCACAACTCTTTAGAATTTACGAGAGACCACCAACTCAGATATTGACCCACCAAATAAACCACTTACACACTCATGGCTTGAGAAAGGAATATTTCTTCGGGATCTGTAAACTGATTAGAGGCCATTTGGTCATAATATAGAATGGGGGAGGCGTGTGAATAGACAGAAGGGATGAATCGCCTGTCACCAGCCACTAAGTTCCATCTATTTATATTGCACCAGAACTTAACGGCTCACTTAGGAATGCTAAATATCAGACTCACTCAGAGCAACACTTCAGTAAAATCTTCACTTGGCAAAGCTAAAAGTGCTTTGGTTTTCAAATCTTCAAGGGCATGCATCATTGATTTCTGTGTCTGATTCCAAAGATTCCAACTGAGCTCTTAAGACTCACCCAAGGATTTAGAATCTAGTGCATTTTTGATGAGAGGTTGTTTAAAGTCCTTAGAAACGCAGCTTCAGAGACTTTCAGTTTACCAACAGTGTTGCTCGTACAGGTTCATCTCTGCTTGGCTGGCTTCCATGAATGGAAAGGTTTCTGTCAGTTCTTTATGACATACGATTGGAGGAAGGGACGACTGCCAAGGATCACAGTCCCAATCCTTCAATTTCTTTATGGCCCCACATAAATATAAAATGAAGTCATAGTTTAGAAAGATTCTTGATAATGTGCCTTGACCAGTGTTGACCTCTCACAGCCAGCTTTTAGTGATGCCAGGCTGACTTTCTGTTTAAATGCAAAATAACCAGAAGGTGAACTGAACTCTGAGTTAGGTGGCTTGGTGCTAGTCCTGCCTCAACAAACTATCGTTGGTGTCATCTTGAATAGGTCACCTGCCTTCCATGCATTGCACTTCCTCATTGCAAAATTAGATAGATGATAGTCTTCTCTACCACCAAGGATTTTTATGGACATTAGATAAGATATGTAACTATGCAGAACTTCACTGTAAAGAACCATGTGTACAGGAATCATCAAGTTAGGCATTAGTTTGAAGGAGTAAATAAGACATGGACTTCTCCCTTCTTTTAATGAGCTTCAGTTCATTAAGTTTAGAGACAGTTTCTTATGTGTTCACACACTGTCTCTTTCAGCTGGAGAATATGTTTCCTAGAACATAATAATGATCAACAAGCGTTGATTGAAAAATGTGTAAGCACAAGTGCTGTCTTCTTAGGTACAGGCAATAAGGAAACAAAGCATACCAAAGACATGGTGGAATTCATTTCATTCTTCCCTGTGGTCACTTCTAATTGCTAATATCTGGAATAAAAATATGGTTATGTAATTACTGCTTGTATTAAGAGGTTAATATTTTTCTGTAAGCATTTTTTTTAAATTCTTAAAAGCTTCCAATAGAAATTCTAGAAAGTCAAATAGCCTACCTATTGTCTATCATAAGATTCCAGCGCACTGACAGTAAGCTACAGTTTATTAGTCATCATCTATATTTATCCCACTGCATTTAATTCTGTACAGTGCAACCACATAAGCATTTAAATTAATTGCACATTGATCACGAAACATTAATGAATGTTTTCTATTGTGTTCAAACACTGAATGTATTCTGTCAGTAATTATGCTGCTGTGGTGTTTCCACTGACGTGAACTGTCAGATCTCAGGCCTGCCATCCTCCACAGTTACCCAGAAACAGTTCCTGTTGAGTGTGGAATTTTCTTGGCTTTCCAGAGCAGTATGTGGAACTGTCTACCGCAGAGAAGCTACTCAAGATGACACTGAAAAGAAAAGAGCTCTTTTGGCTCTTAGTATCTCCTAGAAGTGAAAGAAAAATAAGTTAACAAAACACCCCCATAATGGTATAGACATTCCTGCACATGTTTAGCTTCCCGTGGTCTGCAGGACTGGCTTGCTCATCCCCCAAGCTTGACCCCACACTTAGGATTTTCCATGCCAGACTTTGTGTGAGGTGCTTGGGAGCAGCTAATCTAAAAGACATTGTTGACCCTTCCAAGGCCAGAGAGCCACACACAACACAGAAAGCCTTGTCAGTCTAGCACCGGCCTTGCATTGTGAGAACAGGGGTGGGTGGGGTGACACAGGCTGCCTCTAGGGACATGCACAACAAGATGGAAGACAAGGAAACAGAGGTTTCAAGCCGGAGGAAACACCTGCGTTGTCTGATAGGAAGACGTTAGTTAGCTTATGATTTAAATAGGAAAGTGAGGAAAATGGGAAGTTACAGGCCAATCTGCTTTTTATAATAAAGAATCTGATTTCAAGGGCTGGATGAAGCGCAGCAGTAAAGCGTGTGCTTGGAAGGTATGGAGCTCTGGCTTTGACCCCAGGCCTTTGGAAAACAAACATTTTAAATGTGCAGCAGGAGCTACAAAATAGACTCAGACCCTACCCATCCTGGTCAGGTCTTCTGCTGGTCCTGTTCCAGAAGAGGGACTCATGCTTCTTAAAGACATCGTGTCTTTTCCCCCAATGCCCACAGCCCTTCCACTGTCCCAAAAGATCCCAGGAAACTGTGAGAAAAGCAAAACGTACTGGGTGGAGTGTGAGGTGACTCAGAGAGCTGGCAGGAAAGGCTGGGCGGGAGCTGGGCCTGGGGACAGTGCGTCATCCACAGGTACCGGCCTCCTCGTGTGTATATGTGTGTGTGTGTGTGTGTGTGTGTGTGTGTGTGTGTGTGTGTAGAGGCTTGATCAACGTGAAGTGGGGCCAGGGGCATGAGTGACTCTTTTGGTCATTCTGCAAGCTTTAAAATAAAAAGGCTTTTCTTCTAAAGAAGGCTTATTTGTTCTAAGTGCTCAGAATAGGAAGGCCTGGAGGAGCTGGGAACATCCCCTGAGCACAGCTTCCCCATTCTGTGGTTGAAATACCCTGGTTTCTTCTTCTCCAGAACTATCTTGGCTTTCCATCTCTGTGAACTTTTTGAAGCCAGTCCTATCCACTCACTACGGGGAACTCATCACCATCCAGGCAAGTCAACGATTGTCTTCCCTTGGCGATAGTGATTAGCTCAGAGGCAAAGCAAAAGACCCCGAGTGAGGCCGACCAGAACCGTGCCTGAGACCATAACCTAAGACACACTACTTTGTAGGAATTAAGCTGCAGCTGCTGGGATCTTACCATGGTGTGCTCTGCCTACCTGACCAGGAAGCCATCACAAAGGCAAAGAGTTAGGAGAAAGAAGTCTAAGCCTGATATGCCCCTAGACTTAGCAGTTAGGTGTACTACAACACTTCCATTTGCCTTTTAGCCAGATTGAATTTAGATCTTGACACATAGCCAAGAGAATTGGGCTCAATCTGAGCCTTTATCAAGACTACATTTCCCACACAGGGCGTGCAGTGGCTGATCCCCTGGCCTGATGCCTTGTTGTGAGTGTTTGGTGCTCTCCAGGGTGTGGAAGGTTCTTGAAGTTGCTCTTGACTGTAGGTCAGGTTGCTTACTTATCCCTCCTCCTAATCATTACGTTCTAAGTGAAAACTGGACAAAGTTATTGCTCTTTTATTTGATATTTTCCATTTACAATTTTCTTTCTGTTTTTCCTCAAGATAAAAATGTAAAAGTTACTAAGGAGTAGTGGGCTTATCATATGAAAATACATAAGAATTCAGTACCTAATGGAGAAATTGCAGCTAAGCTTCATGGGAAGTAGACAGTCACTAGAGACTTACCCCCCATCTCTTTTTCTTTTGTGACCTACATGACACCTTGTCCTCTTCTCTTTACCTAGCCACTTCATTCTTTGTTCAGGCCAGTCTCTCTGCTGACTTACTTGCTTCTATTCATCATGGCTATCCTAAAATGTTGCCTAAACCCCAAGGTTCCACTCATGTCCAGACTGGTTCTCCAAGGCTAAATATCTCTCAAGTTTCAAATTCTGTGAAAGAAAATCTGACTGGTGGCTCAGCTGTCCACCTGGGATTTAACTAGCTGGCACCAGTTAAAAGGGTCATGTGGTCAGTAAGACTGCCTCACGTAAGCTGGGGTAAGCAGTAGAATCTCTAAGAAGAGAATATGGGGGCTGAAGAGATGGCCCAGCGGTTAAAAGTACTGACTACTCTTCCAGAGGACCTGGGTTTGATTCCCAGCACCCACATGGCAGTTCACAACTGTCTGTAACTTCAATTCCAGGGAATCTGACACCTTCACACCAATGCACATAAAGTAAAATTAAAATAAATTATTAAAGAAAAAAAGAATGGGAGGAAAAACATCAGCACCTTCAGTACGGCCTTTTAACCTCATGTTTTGAGATATAGAAATTAGTGTTATTTCTATTTTATATAAGATTAATATTATCAATTTGATGGTATCTAGAAGTATCTAGGAGACAAGCCTCTGGGCATGCCTGTGCAATGTAGTAGTGTACCTACTGTGGTGGCTCAGCAAGGAAGACAGGGAGGCATATTCCTAGGTATAAACCCTTCCAGATCTCAGCAGAGGAAACCACCATCCTGGCCAGTGCTATACTGGCCAGTGGAACCCCAAGCATCTGAGCTCAGGCGTTTTTATTGATTCATAACTCCTCAGATGTTCTACTGATAGCACATGCAGATCATGTGCAATCAAACATACCCATACCTCACATAAATGCAACACCTGCAAACAATACAAAACTCCAAGACCTAGGCAGCTCCTCACCCAACAGTACACAAAACACTATTTTAAGCACAACTAAAAATACACTTCTACAACAGTGTGGGATTATCTGAGGTAAGAAGATCCACACCAAGAGCGGGCAGCACTATTCCCTAGGCCAGGGTCCTGGACTGTATGGAAAGGAGAAAGTGAGCTGAGTGTCTCCATTCACCTCTCTTTGCTTCTTCACTGTGGAGGCAGTGTAACCGGTTGCCTCCCGCTCCTGCCACCATGACTGTCCTGCTGTGGTGGACTGGAGCCTGGAACTGTGAGCCAACATAAGCCCTTCCTTTTGTAAGCTGTTTTCGTCAAGTACTCTGTCACAACCACTGTAAGGTAGCTAGGTATCCTGTCTGATGCTGTGCTCGGAGAACGTAACAAACATGGCACACGGTCAAGTAGAGGTTTGGCAGTAGGTGATTCGTTCTGGTTATGAAGTGTCCTGTCTGGGTGTTCTGTAAGTACAGATGGCTCAGCGTCAGGCTGACAGCTCACCTTTCCACAGGTGTTTCTACTCATCCTTCAGTTCCTATATCCCGCTGAACTGAGGTTTGCAGGAGACAGGAGTGAACGTTCATTCGTGCACTCACAAAATTGTAAGATTCGAATTTGATGCGGCCTCTTTAGGAATCTTCCCCTAAGTCCCACCTTCCCGAGTTCCGAGAACTCCTCGGGGTCTGTCACAGGTGCACGGTGCTCTGCCCTTAGGTGTAGTGTGACAATCGCCATCCTTTCCCTTCTATCTCTGCGGCTCCTTTGGGGGTTATTTTTGGTCACTGCCACTGTCAAAATTAGTGGCTCATTCACTGATACCCACGGAAGATGCCACTGATAGTTGCCCTCAGTGCTGCTCTCCCTGGCCCTAGGAGGCAGTCATCTCCAGCCCCCATCAGGCCTATGCCCTGACACTGCCCACCCCCACCAATGAGCTAACAAGGTCAGCGCCTCATCCTAAAGGCCCCTGGCCTAAGGCAAATTGTTTCTGGCAACCTTGTCTTCCTGAGATTCAGACTCAAGTATATTCAAGATGCCTGGGTGGAGGGATGATCTGAAAACTGCAGGGTTATGTATGTCTCCCTCATGCAAGCTGCTTCTTGTCCTGGAGCCAAGCTGATGGGTCTTTCCTGGCTTCCCCTAGGATGAGCTCATAGGTCTTTCGTATGAAAAGACCCCGGGGAATCACCCGTGGAGAGCTGTGCTTAAATCCTAGGTTAAATACAGAATAGAGTGTCAGGTGAGTGCTTAAATGTGATTAGATTGGCACCTTTTGCCAGTTTTCCATCGTTATCAGTGTTTTACGTAACCTTACCACTGAGGCGGAACAAAAGCAATTCCCATGGTGCCCTTGAGAAACAAACGAATCCCACTCGCCGCTCTACCCGACTCCAGTGCTTCTGGGCTGGGGAGGTCTGGATTTGGCAACTGGACCCGGGCTTCTCAGGGAGGAGGGGCTACTGCTCATCTGACACACTTGCTTATTTTGCGCATTTGTTCTATGTAAAAATAAAATATAAAATACCGTAATTCCGGAGGAGCACACAGACCCAAGGGGTCAGTTCTCCACTGAGACACTCTAAAATGGGAACATTTTTCTCTTTCTTGCTGTACTGCTGCCCTACAAGATCCCTGGCCTTTGGAGTTTCAAAACAATACACAGTTATTTAAATCTCGGCACTAACGCTATATTCACAAATCTTAGTGTTTTATTGTTTTAGTCATAGACTTCCTATAACTGATTGTTACATCAGTCAAATATAGTATATTTAAGATACTTTTGAAATGCAAAGAATGTTTTCGAAAATAGTTATTGACAAATGGAATTATTCCCTTTCTGTTATGACATGTTGACAAATTATCAAAACATGTGTTCTCATGGTTAATTTTTGACCAAGGTCACGGAAAATAGAGATAACAAAAATCACATGGGAAAGAAGGAACCATGATGTGTGTGTGTGTGTGTGTGTGCGTGTGCGTGTATGAAAGAGTCTGTGAGAGTGTGGGTATGTGTCTATATGCATGAGTGTGTGTGCATGTGTGTGGGGGTATATGTATGTGAGTTTGTGTGTCTGTGTGTGCATGTGTGTGTGTGTCTATGTGTATAGAAGTGCATGTGTGCATATGCATGGTGTATGTGTGTATGTCTCTGTGTGTGCTGCTGTGTATGTGCTTATATGTGTGTGAGTGTATGTGTGCATGTGTGTGGTATGTGTGTGCTTGTAACTATGTGTATGAGTGTATGAGTGTGCATACACGAACATGCGTAGAAAACAGTTAAGGTAGCCAAAGTCAAGAAGTTTTTGCAGTCTGTCTAATCCTCCAAATCCTGGCAGGTTCGAAATTGTTATGAAAACCTCATCACAGTGATCACAGTGATCAGCTCTGTTTAAGAGGTGTCTGTGAAGCATCTATTCTATGCCTTTCATGCCTAACAGTATTTCAAAAGACTGATTGATGCTGAGGAGCCCTCCGTTCTGAGTTGCTTTCTTTGGTGGTTGCTTTCAGGCACTCTACGAGGGAGAGACTTCAAATCCACTTTGGTTGTTCTTCACATTCAGATCTAAATGTAGCTGGCAATCTTTCCCAGGGCCAATACAGTTTTTTACCTGTGGGTTTGCATTTTATTGGTTCTTCTCCTTCAAAAATGGATGTTTTTCTAAGGCAACGAACGACTCTCTCCACCAGTCCTTTACTGAGCAAAAGGAACTGCTCTCTAGGTATAACTCACTTGGATGGTTGGCATGTGTTCCCACTCTGGTCAGTTTATCAAGGCCCAGAGCCATGTTGTCTTGGGCAGTGTATGAAAAGAAAATGGAGCCCCCAATTATAACAGGTTATATTCTTTTAGTGCCAATGGAGCAGAGCTCCCCAGAGCTTAATACTCACCTGCTGATGGTGGTAAAATGCAGATACTATTTTACCTAAGGAGGCCTTCCTAATGGCTCTGGGATGCTGCCCACCTGCGGATCCGCTTTAGGACAAGACTTTGCGCTGTCATTCTGCTCAGCCCCCACTGCACTCCTATCAGCTCTCAGATCGTCTCCCTTCCAAGAAGCAGATGCAGATTCAATGAGGCATGCAGCTTGCCCAGGGCTGCACAGCTGTCAAGATTTGCACTGGGCCATCTCAATCCACACTGGGCCATCTCAGTCCACCCCTGTGCCTTTCCCTGACGCAGCTATGACCTCCTTGGCACACATCCATTTTTGGCCTATGACATGTCTCAGAAAAAGCTCCCTATTCAATTTGTATTTTCAGAGCATTCATTCACCAGTACCCCAAACACCCAAGTTGTCTCTGCATCTTGTGTCTGATCAGAGCGTCTGCTTTAAGGGGCTTATTAGCCACACATTTGCCAATTCTCCCCACTTTACATATCCAGCAGCAGCTATGAAACCCATCTTCACATATTTTAATTAAACATACAGGTTTTTATTGACGTTTGGGGACTCAATATTTATGAACATATAGAAGACTGAGGAATACCTACATGCAAGTACACATAGAATTACAAACTAAGAACAGCAAAAGCTTAGAAGTGTATCTTAACCCAGGGGACACATGTAGACTTGGGGACTGTCCCTTACTAACGGTGTGAATTTGGGTCAGTTATTAACATCTCTATGATTTGGTTTTCTTATAGAGACAGTATGACTTTAACAACAAACACAAAGTGAGTTAATTCACAACAGGTCCCAATGTCTATTAGGTTCTTGAAACAATTGCAATCTTTAGGACCCAAAGTTAATACTGAAACTTTACGACTTCCCCTAATAGCAGTAACTATAATTAAATGAATAACACAGCCATATTTTATGTTTACTAGCAGGCTGTACTAAAATTAAAAATTACCATTAAAAATATTTAAAAATCAGCAGTCATCATCACTATTTCTCATTGCAGTCCAGTCTCCTTAGTTTTTTGGGTTTTTGTTTGTTTGCTTGCTTGGTTTTGTTTTAATTTTTTGAGACAAGGTTCTACGTAGTTCTGGCTATACTGGAACTCACTATATAGACCAGGCTGGCCTCAAACTCACAGAGATCTGCCTTAGTCTCCTTAGTCTTAATAAGGAGTCACAGAGGCGCAGCATTCACTAAGGAACAACATGGCACTTTCACAGTGTAGCAGGCAGTGACTAGTCAGTAATAAGACTTGAATAAGTGGGAAACAAAGCTGGTAACTGAATTCAGATCCTCTGGTCTCTGTTCAGTGATGAGTACATGGACACATTTGGTTGTATGCTGCTGTGGTGGCTCAGCAAGGAAGACAGGGAAGTGCTTTCATAGGTGTAAACTCTGCCAGACCTCAACAGAGGGAACCATTATTCTGGCTAGTACCATACTAGACAGTGGAACCCTAAGCATCTGAGCTCAGGTGTTTTTACTGATCCAGAACTCCCAGGTGTTCTACTGATAGCACGTGCAGATCATTAGCAATCAAACATCCCCCATATAAATCCAATTACTGCAGACAATACAAAACACCAAGAACTAAGCAGCCCTTCACCCAACAGTGCACAAAACAATTATTTTATACGTAACTAAAAGCAAACTTACATAATGGACACATCCCTGCACAGTTCTTTGGCAACAGGATTGCAGAGAACCCCACCCCCATCTCACAGCATCCAATTGATCTTTGACTTACACAACCACCAAGATCTTCTTTTCCCATTTGTCCCAGGGAAAGTCTGGGAGTGAAGAATGAGAGAGAAGGGGGCTTAGGCTGAGCCATAGTTCTGCAGACCTAGCTGTAGGGTCCCTTGGTAGAGGTGAGAAGTTGGGGTGGAGCTGGTAAAGCCCTGGCACATGGCTGTGCTCTCTCCAGGTGAGTTTCCAGCCCCACCCAGATATTGCTGGTTTTAGGGCCAGTACAAGCCACCTGGCTGAAGTCAGTGCTACTGGTCTTTCTGTTGCCTAGGACATAAGGAATTGGGTTACTCTGGACTGGGGGGCAGAGCACTGGTTAGCCATTGACTCTCCTGCTTCACTAGGCAGCTCTTGGTTTCAACTGGGTTAGAAACCTTTGTCTTAAGAGAATTCTCTGGCTCTGGGCTTCTGTGCTTTTGGCTGGAGCTGCCTCTCCCTGGTCCTCAAATTTCAGGTGGGGCAGCTGGTGTGCAACCCAGGGATAAGCACAAAGGGAAATGAAAACCTTCCATTACTTATGGGAAGGCTTGTACGTGCACATAAGCAGCAAAGAAGTGCAAACGTATCTGAGCGAGACTGCGAACGATTAGGACTCCCAGGGGGCTGCGACCATCTTTGGAAAGCAAGAGCTGCTTCACATTCCATAGCTTTGTGTGTTTCCATTTTCACTTAGAACACAAATTTATGGTCACCGATGGCAACAGAAGAGCTACATTCTTCTCTTACTGCAAAGCATCTCCGTGTTATTACACAAACTCCTCCTTCAGCCTTACTGTCAGCGATACCTCAGCCTTTGTGTGCAGAAACCCAGATACATTAAAAATCATCCTTCATAGTCATCTTAGCCCAGGGGGATCTGCTGCCCTAGATACAGGGTTTTTGGATTACAGGGGATAAAGGATTCCAAATTGCAGGGTGTGTAATGAGAACGATGCTGTGACCGCTTGCTTTTAGACATGAAGTTAGTTCTAGTGAATTGATTTGGATATACTTGGACAAAGTCCAGTGTAGGAGAATATTTATTACGTATTTATACATAACTAAAAGCAACCTTACATGATGGACACATCCCTGCACAGTTCTTTGGCAACAGAATTGCAGAGAACCCCACCCCCATCTCACAGCATCCAATTGATCTTTGACTTACACAACCACCAAGATCTTCTTTTCCCATTTGTCCCAGGGAAAGTCTGGAGTGAGGAATGAGAGAGAAGGAGGCTTAGGCTGAGCCATTGTTCTGCAGACCTAGCTGTAGGGTCCCTTGGTAGGGGTGTGAAGTTGGGGTGGAGCTGGTAAAGCCCTGGCACATGGCTATGCTCTCTCCAGGTGAGTTTCCAGCCCCACCCAATATATACACATGGTTTCAGGGCTGGAAACTCATGTCCAAACTATAGTTTACTTATGCACACTTTCTGTCCTTCACAGACAACCGTCTTCCACTGTTTTAGCTAATGATTCTTATTCTAGGTCCACACTTTATAATAACATGCACATGCTGCTTTTGTCTGCCAAGCATAGACAAGGCTGTATTTCTACTTCCATTCCATCTTCCAGTATACTTACAGTATGTTCTGCAACAACTCATACCTTGTTTTTGTTTTTTGGCAATTATCCATTATGGCTAAGCAGTGATATGGTTGTATTTCTGAGAATGTTTATTGTTACTGTTGTTGCTTTCTGTTTTCTATAGCTATTGGGCCATCGTCATCAGTTGTATTCCATTTTTAGGCTCCAGACCAGGAGTTGCGTAGTGCTTTGGTCAGTGGGCATTGCCACTCTTTACGTCTCTTCTGGAAGCATGTTCATCTAGTTGGTTCCCTCTGGTGCCTGCCCAATCTCACTGAACTGCAAAATGTGAGGCCCCTTCAGAGCCCAGATTTGTAAGTAGGAGTTAGTGATAGCAAGAAGAGAAAGAGGGCTTGGAGGAAGAGCTCATGGGTAAAGGAGCTTAGTGTCAAGCATCAAGACTTGAGTTCCATCCCCAGGACATACATGGTGGAAGGGTGAGAGAGAACCAACTCCAAAAAGTGGTCCACTGGCTTCTACATGTGCACTGTGGCGTGTGTGCATCTACATGAACACACACACACACACACACACACACACACAAATAAATAAATAAATAAATAAATAAATAAATAGGTATGATAGAAAAAAGTTAAAAGAAGAAAGGGCAGCATTAGTAACACAAAGCTAGCCCGCACATGGGATAAAGCGTTCTGAGAGCTTAGACAGTGCGCACAGATGTGAATACCAAGTTGAAGAATAGCTTTAGTATCATAGCCATGGAATTCCCCTCTCTTTAGAAATAACCAACACACATACATGCAACCTTGCAACCTAAAAACCGATTTCAGGTGCATATAAAACTTAGAGCCATCTCTCCCATGCTTAGTCAGCAGTCTGTTTTGATCATGCCCTTATCTCTTGCCACTGGTTGAGACAAGCAACTGATTGCTCTTGGGATTCAGCTTCTACTGCAGAGCTCAGGAAGCATGAAGCTTACTATCCCAGCCATCTCTCGTCTCTCATCTGTCTCTCTGAAGGAAGGGAAAGAAGAGGAACACAGACAGTCAAAGCATTTGCACAAATAGACAGCAGCCCTGCTGTTTTTATTTCTCTCTCTCATTCTTTTAAGACCTCGAGTACACATATATCAGAACATACTTTAAACTTGAAGATGGCAATACATGAAGAAATATCCCTTGTGAAGTGCTAATTTGCCAGATTTTGTTTTTAATTCCTTTCAATGAGCATGAGAAGATTCTAGAATGGCTCCTTGGTTTGATGGTAACTAGGTAAATGGGAAAGACGGAGAGGGATGGAGGTGCTGGAAGGAAAGGAGCCACAGGAAGCCTGATTCCTATTGTGTTTCTGATTTTGAATCCTGGGTATAGAGAAAGAAAACAAATATTACTTACAGTGACCCATCATTCCATCTCATAAGCTAAGGATTTGAATAGAAAAATGATGAGCAGTACCTACAATAAAAACCGAAAATTGTCCTGTTTTACCTTCACCTGTCTCGAGTACTTTCTAGGGGGTATAAATAACTCTGAAAATATTTACAAAGTTATGAGCCCGTTTCTCATTGTCCTTGAAGTCTTAGACTCTCTTTCAAGCTTGTCAGTGGTATTTAATCTAACCAACCTTAAACTGAGAATTTCTTTCCAAAACTTTCACCCTGAGAGGTGTGGTTTTAAGAAACAGACAGACAGACAGACAAAGCCTAGATGTGCTTTTGCATCTACTCTAAATGGAAAAAGGAAACATTTGACTATTGATGTAATGAAGACTCTTGGAGACGGAGTTTTTGATTCCTGAGGCAAATGGGGATATTCTGTAGAGGATCTCCTGGTAGAAACACTGACCATGACTACTTAGCTCTGTTCTTCAGAGACCATCCCAGATTCCAGCAAATTTCATCAGAGGTCCTGGGCCCATTTAGCAGGTGTGTCCTTAGACCCAGAGCTGGCTGACTCGGTGCATCAGCCGATGCAGGGGCCTAGCTCCTACATTCCTAGCTATAAACCTGTGTTCTCTAAGAAAGCCTCTTACTTTGCTATGCCTTTGGAAGCCCATTCCTGTCATTTTCAGAGTTTAGGGAAAAGTGGGAAGCCTTAGGTCCGTGTCTCAGACTTCTTTCCTTTCCACCAAAGAGTCTTCCTTTCACATCAGGGCAGATGTGAGAATACACGAGGTTCCCAAGCGACGGGGTCTGTCCTGTGGCCCCATCTCTCAGGACTAAGGGTCTTCATGACTTCCTTTGGGAATAAAAACCAAATGGGATAAATCCAGACCTGAAACTAGCTCCGAGACCATTTGGTGGTGATCTGGGGGACAGGGCTTGACTTCGGGTGGGACGGTCTCCTTTGATGGCCTTCTCAGTGTCTGGAGAGGGGTTTGGTGGAGAAGAGTCGGGGTAGGCCCAGGCAGGAGACCTGGATGACGGATCTTAATACTGATGCTGCCACTCAATCGTCCTTTCCTCTCTCTAAGATCCCTCAGGAGTGATTACTTCCTCTTCGGGTGACATCTCCATCTCAGTCCTTCAAAACTCTAATCATTTCTAACAGAATTTTATTTTGCCAAATTGTGGTCTAATGGGAATTTGATGGAAGCCTCTGAGCTATACGCAAAATGATATCTTGTCTGAAATTACCCTTCAGAACTAGAAATAACTTCGGGGGTCTCTATTAACATTTATATAGGTTCCTCAGATTGCAGTCCAGGGTCATAGCCTCATTTGTTTTAATTACATGGTCAAGGACACAAAAGACTTTACTTAACCGCTAATGGAAGTTCTTTAATCTGAATGAACCTGAGCCATTTGGCCCAGGAAAAATAACCCAGAGTGTCAGCAAATGACATTCAAATAGTTTGAAATAATCTAATCTTCCAGCGCTCTGTGCTTGACTGATGGGAATGAGAATTGGAAAGGAACAAAGTGGGACCCAGTTTCTTATAAATGTGCTTGGGGCAGAACGGATGTGGAAGGGATCCCATTCTGTTCCGAGAGACTTCACTGCACAAATACTGCATCCGACCTCTCTTACGGATCGCTGTAGAGCTGCATCAACTGTAGAGCAAGAGGGATTTTAATCTACTTGTCCAGCTGGTCTGTCATCTAGGTCACACTGCGAGAAGAGGAAGAGGAAAAAATTAAACCCTAACCCTAACCCTACAGTCTCGTGCTGTTCCCTGATGGAAGATGCCTTAAAATTAAACGGATGGGAAATCTGTGCTCAGAATTCTTGGTGGGACAAAAGCTGTCCTCTCTCCGTAATATTGTAATGGCTGAAGAGAAGCGACCAAAGGGAAGATTGATCTTTTCAGTTGTTCATTTGATTCCATGTAAATTATTCATTCAGTGGATCATTTCTATTGATTTTTTGCCATAACCTCCTTTCTTATCTTCTGCACCTGCCTTTAACTTCATCTAGCACACGGCCTGCCACACAGGCAGTGTAAATGTCAGGAGGTTACTTCACATCCCTGAGTCTTGATTTCTTCATCTGTAAAATAGAGCATCAGTCTACACATCAGTAAATGTTAAATATAAATCATGTAAAAACAAGGTAGAATATTTTCCCAGGATACTCAAAGCTCTAGATTCGTACACACACACACACACACACACACACACACACACAAACCTAACAAAAGGTGCTGTTCTCCCAATTGCTTCACAGGCTGCTAAACATAACTTAGGGGTCACCTTTAGAAAAAGAAGATAAAATGAAGCTAGTTTGACATTTGTACCTCCCAGGGATTTATTTTTCTTAAACATGAAAAATCTACCAGCATTTATTGAACACACGTTCTGTGAGGGTGAGGGTTATAAAGAACATTTTCGGAATGTGTAGTCTTCCTGGTATGTGAGTGGAGAGAGAGAGGTTAGGGCTTGGGACTCTGCTAAAGACACGTCAGTGGGAGGGAGAAAGTGTTTGTTTCATATGCACGTGTGTGCTGGCTAGTTTTAAGTCAACTTGACACAGCGCTAGAGTAATTTAAGAGATGGGAATCTCAGTTGAGAAAATGACTCCATAAGATGTAGGCAAGCCTGTAGAACATTTTCTCAATTAGTGATTGATTGTGGAGGGCCAGCCCATTGTGGGTGGTGCCATGCCTGGTCTGGCAGTCCTGGGTTCTATAAGAAAGCAGGCTGAGTGAACCATGGGGAGCAAGTCAGTAAGCAGCACCCTCTATGGCCTCTGCATCAGCTCCTGCCTCCAGGTTCCTGTCCTGGCTTCCTCAATTATGGACTATAATGTGGAAGTGTAAGTCAAATAAACTCTTTTCTCCACAAGCTGCTTTTGGTCCCAGTGTTTTATTACAGTAATAGTGACCCCGACTAAGATAACATGGGAGTGGGCTTAGGCAATGAGGTGAAAACCCTGGAGAGGCAGTGTGAGGTCTTGAGTTTGAAGTATCTAGCACAGGCTAACATTTGGATCTGTGGTTCCCAGCTGGTGGTTCTCTGTTTCTCTCTCTCCATCTGCCCCCACACCCCATCCCGGACACAATGTGAACTGAGCTGTCCCACCACACCCACCCTGCTTTGAGGAACTGAGTTCTCTAAAACCATGAATAAAATAAAACTTTCTTTCTTTGAGCTGTTTCTATCAAGTGTTTTCTTACATCAGTGAAAAAGTAACTGGTACTCATCCCAAAATGAGCTATCTGTGAACCGACGCCTGATGAAAAGATCTGGTTCATACCAACTCAGAGGCACCCAGAAGCCAGAGAAGCTTGAGTCAGGGCCAAGTATGAAGGTGAATTCAGATTACTGATCATGAGTATCCAAAAGCTGAGATACAAAAGACTGTGGGGTGTAGCTCAATGCAAAACACTTGCCGACCGTCTACAGGGACCAACATCAATCCCTGGGACTGGGGGAAACAGCAGGCAATTTGCTGTACTATTTCTACACAAAACCCCTTCTCTGGGTGCACAGTCGAAGCTGCTTCTTAGGAAGAAGTGGCTAAGAACTAAGTCCTAGAGACCAGCTGCCCAGCTGGTGGACTGTGGCAGCTGCTGCCAGGTGGGAGGAGGGACCAACGTGACACAAATCAGAGGAAGAGAGAGTGAGATCCCAAGACTTGAAGATGCCACTCAAGCATCCTGACCAGGCTGAGTGTAGGTGTCCTAGTCAAGCAGGACAACAATGTTTCTGCCGCCTTAAGGCCTTAACGCTTTTGGACGTTAAGGGTTTGCTGTTTTTGTCTTTTACATTCTGTTCTCCAAATGCCTTTGGCTCCCTCCCTCCTTTCTCACAAAGCCCTTAATTGGCACCTCACTTAGGAAGTGCCAATGAAGTGTTGGACCAAGAAGTGTTTGGAGACTCTGGAGCCAAAAGGCTAAGCTGCTATCCTAGCTGGGACACCCACCGGCACTATTACGTTGGCTCTAATGACACATAAACAGCTTTAGGACAAAGCTCTTGGCTTGAGCCCTTTTCCTGTGTCACTCATCTTGGTAGCCAGTTACCCCATCCCGCGAGCCTGTGTTAGATCTACCTTTGATTTCAGATGTTCCCTGCTGTTGTCTGCAACACCCATCAGAGGACTGATTTTTTTTTTTTTTTTTAATTTCCCGTCTCTCTTCTATATCCAGGTCTTTGCCTGGCCCTGAAACTATGCTGCAATCCGGACTTCCTGGATCTTCCCCCATCTGTTGATTCCTGACCAGTGTTATAACAAAAACATGTCCCCAGTAACCGGTGCCTGTGCCTGGGGTCTAGAAATAGCTGGTGCTGGAAGAACAATAAGGCTGCTCCAGCAGCTTACCTCGACTGAAAACAATATAGGCTACAGAATGCGCACAATACCCTCTGTGCCTTTGTGAACCTGCCCTGTCCTCCCTGTGCTTCCCTGAAAGGCAGTCCAAGGGGTTAAGTTTCAAACAAAGGAGCTCGGAAAGAATATTGTATCCAGATGCTCATGTAAGATGTCATCCTTTAGCGAACAGGAAAATAAAGCAATATGATTTAATAGAGTCAAGATGTATATAAGCAGGGAACACAAGATCAAAGGCTCGTAGACAATGGCCTGGTTATGACTCCATTTATGCCACTTAATAAATATATGGCCCTAAGCAATTGTATAATTTCTCCGTGTTCTCCTCTGCAAAATATGATTAACTATAAGCTACTCAATCACCCTGAGCGATGGTGATGACCAAGCTTTGCAACCTGGATAGCTACTCTTTCTATTACTGTCATTAGCAAATGACCTGGGGTATGAAATCTGATGTCTTTGTGGCAGTTTTACACAACACTAGTAAAGGTTGGAACTGAACGTCACCCAAGTAGAATTCTTCATGAACAGATTCCATTTATTTTGTGGGTAAAGTAAGATCTGAAGTTCTAAAGTCTTTTCCTTCTACTTTTGTGTTTAGAGCTGACAACTATAATTAGATTAGGTAACAATAATGTAATATAATTACATTAATATAATGGTTATGACAGAAAAGTGAAATAGAGCATAGAATCAAGTAGAGATGCTTGTGGGAGTATTGAAGAGTGGGAACCCGAGCTTGGGGTCTGGGTAAGCATTCTTTAGGCCTGGGTATAGGGCTTGTACTCATCCAGTTCTGGTCAGCACTGGGCTTCCCTGAATTAACAGGGTTAGGCATTACTCAGATTCCTCACTATCATATGGACCAGAGGTCTTAGATGCTGATGAACTTGTCTCCTTAAATTAGATTAATTCCAGAGAGTTGTCTATAGGTAGGTCAGTAAGTTGGCATTAGCAAAAAAATTTAATCTGCCTCATTCAATTTGTTTATTTGGCAAATATTTATTGAACCCTTCCTAAGGGCCTGCTACACTCAAAAAGAAACCCACTTGATCCCATATACAAAAGCAAACTGGGATAAACTGGTGGTGCCTTAGAGCCCATCTAAGCGATGGCACCAATTTAGGGGTCAGCCGTATTCTTTGCTAGCAGAGATTCCCAACTGTGGGTCCTGAAATACCATTGTGTAGACAAGAACTCAGATATGACAGCCATGAGACACCTTCAGGAGTCTGGAGCACAGGCAGATGCTCTCCCCGAAAGCACCAGCTCAGAGGCCCAGAGCCTGAGGACTTGATTTGATAAGACAAAACTCAGGAGGGCAAACTAGAGATTAGGGACCCTTCCCCAGGTTCTGGGTCTCTGAAACTCTTCTATCTGGTTTACTAGACACTAAAACAAAGCATCCCCTGATCCAGATGGAACTGGGAGGATCTTAAAGAGAAAATGAAATGGAAGCTAGGAGAGGCAAAGGGACCATTATGGGAGTGCCCCACACCTGGATTTGGGGCTGGAGAGGACGATGGCCCTCATGGGCACTGCATTTGATTTCTCACCGCTCAGAGGACTCCTCATCCTACAAAGGATGCGTCCCTGCAGTGAGTACATCTGTGTGACATTTGGCTTGTCCTAAAGCCAAACTGACCTTCACTGTGCTTTGCTAAGCCGCCAGTGACTTGCAGGCTACAGACACTTCAAAGGCAACCAATGCCACCTCAGAAAAAGCAGGATCAGAATTTGGAAAACCTTTGGCACATTCTTCGGAAAATGAACAAATATGAACAGAAAGGAATTAATTCAATATTAAGAAAAGTGAGGGAGGCAAACGTTTAATTTTCACACAAAGCATCCACAGCGCTGCTGGATCAAAGATCAGAAGTCAACAATTCTGTCAGCTCTGTGAATTTTCATTTTCTCCAAATGACACGATGCTCCAGTTCTCATGGTAAGCCTACCTGGACCAGAACTTCCTTTCTGCTGTAGGAATCCAGCTTATCTTCACTTTAAGCTGTCATTTTATATTTGTTTTATCCATGAGGCAAGTGTTTATTTAATACTTTCAGTGCGCCAGTCATCACAGGCACAAAAGAAACTTCAAAGGATTTTAATATAGCAGCTGCAATACCATGGCAAGAAGACTCTGCTTTTTGTTCCTTCTAGGAACCTGAGCAGACATAAGGGAAGGTCAACGGAGCTCCCCAGGATCCACACAGCTAGGAGAGCTGCAGAGCAGTACTCAGGCTTAAGGTAAATGGCCAACAGTAGTTCATCAGCAGACCGTGGGTTGAGGCCCCCTTTACAAGGACTTTATAAAGGACTTCACTAGAAGGTCAAGTTTATGAAGGCTGGTCATGTCCCCAGTGGTTGTGTGGGATCCTGTGATGGAATTTCTACCCACTGTAGAATGTGGGTGGAAATGATAGTTTAAACTTTCTAATCCTGACCCCACCACTACCCTTCACATCCACTGTGGTCTCTTTCCTTTTGCCTGCCAGCCAAACACTGATGAGCTAGGAGAAGACTCTGGGATACTCAGGTATGAAGAAACAGGGTAGAAGAGACTGAAGCCCTGAGTGAGTGTATATTGATCACCCCCAAATGACTCCAGTGGGTTATTAATATGAGGGCAAATACGAAACAAAACCAACAAGCTAAACAAAGGAAACACCTTCACTCTGTTAACCCTGCTGGGGCTTAACACATGTGTTCTATGGGGGGGGGGAGGTCAAAGGTCAGCAGGGGAAAGAAGTCTGAACTTCTACATTGGGAGCAGACCCCAGGAGTCATCCTTGATCAGGGAGCATTTACTACCCACTAGGTACTAGGACACCAGACAGAACAAGTTTGTGTTCTACTAAAGCTGATGAAAGACACTAATAAGAACGAGAGGCCAGGCTTCCAAAGCTTAGTTACAGGGAAGTGCTTTGCATTTCCCGTGAAGATTTGAGCCCTGGACCCCATCCTTCCTACTTTATCAGCGGCATTGCAACACTGGGCACTTCCTACTCCCCGCCAGTCTCTTGTCTGTAAAACAGAAAAGAAACTAACACTCATTTACACGGGCATTGCTCACACATGCTGCCCTTGCTCTTCAGTGCTGAGAGCTTGTAGTTTGAAAGAATGGAACGAAAGCATGGAACTGGGAAGCAGAAGGAGAGCCGGCGTGTGAAGAAAGCTCTTTCCATAGCTCCCTGCAACTAACTGAGCCCAGTTCAGGGCATGCAGCTATATTAGCTTCTACCCTTTTTCTCCAAATAACTGGTGCTGGGTCAACATAAAACTCAAATCGTATGGAATCCTTTTATTTTGTTAAATAAAACAGGTTTGGAAGTTAAGAGAAGCGCTGTTTGTTTTTGCTCGTCAGAGTAAGGGATGATCAAACGGAATGAGTCCATTCCACCATCAGGAAGCGCAGCAGCTACCACCAGCCTCCTGAAGCATCCTCTTCACTCTCTGGAGGTATCTGGGGACCACACTGGTCACACTTCCTACTGAAATATTTTGCAGGTTAGGTAAAACCCTTAAAATACTATCCACATAATGAAGAGGCATTTGTTCCAGGATGAGAAAAGGCAACGCTGGGGCTGTTTCCTGCTTGAAAATCCAGGCATTGTTTACAGTGCACTTGGGCTTCTCTACCTCTTAAGCATGACCTTCCAGAAAGGCATTCATAAGTCTGGAATTTCCCAGAATGCCTTGCCAAGAATTAGTGTTGAGTTACTAGAAAATCAATGTGATATGTAGCTCACCTTTATCTGGACCGTAATTCCTCTCCTCTCTGCGTACCTCTCACACGCCCTTCACTCCTTTCATTGTTCGTGGGCTCTCTATCGAGTAGTTTTCCACAGCTGGAAAAACATCTGCATTTGTTGTAAACAAAAATAAGCTCCTTTTTTTTTTTTTTTTTTTAAAAAAATACTGTTCTGAAAACAGATCACGTGTGTTCTTTTTAGATGTGTTTACTTTCCTTCAGAGCATTATTTCTTTATGATTTAGATCAGTTTTAGAACTCTTTGACTAGGTCCCTCAATGGCTCTCTGGTCTCATTACTAGGAGCTACACCAGGTTTACTCATCTCCAGCCTGCTCTACATCCTTTTCTCTCGTGTGTGTGTGTGTGTGTGTGTGTGTGTGTGTGTGTGTGTGTGTCAGATTCACATGCACCGCTCTTTCTTTTCTAAGCATGAGCCATCTACACATTCCATCAGGAATCATTGCAAGCTGTCTGGACTTTTCATCTCCCTGCGTCTGCTTGTTTCTATATTTTGGGGAGTCTTTGGGTGCCCTGCTGAAAGCCCAAGTTATCTAAGCTGTCTTGTTAAAAGAAACCTTCCCATTTCTGGTTAGTGAGGTCCCGGAAAAGCTGAGGAAGGTCACAGAGTTAAAAGGGGAAAGGTTTGGGGGTGGGGAGAAGAGTCTGGGAAAGCAGATAGTTAACTAACTTTGGCTCTTCCTAAGTCTGGGCTGTTACTTCGGTTGGATCCTGAAGAGACCTAAGAGAGTTCCAGCCCTCTCTCGGGAAGCAGATGACTCCCAGAGTGAAATCTTCCCTGGAAAACACATTAAACAGAGACAGGGAGAACGTTTGACACTCCCATGTGTCTATTCAATTTGCCCTCTCCCTTTGATGAAATTTCCGGTGACTACCCATAATCCAACAGCCTAGATTCTGCTCAGTTTAAGATTAAATAGGTAGTAATTGTCAGGATAAGGAAGTGACTCAGTTTTTTTGTTTTTTGGTTTTTTTTTCTAAACTCCAGTTTAAACGAGGCTCATGAAATCCACTGGTGTTTTTCACAAAGGTTCAGAATGCTCAGCAGTCAGCTTAGCTGCTGTGCCAATTCAGGGCAAGTTACCATAATTATGGCTATGGCATGCCCTCCACATCTGATAGGTGTGTGTGTGTGTGTGTGTGTGTGTGTGTGTGTGTACACAAGCACAGAAACACTTCAACATTTGTTCTCATTGTTAATCCCATTCAGGTAGGCAAGCAGAGGGGTGTGATGTGGGTGGGATGAGTGGGAGGAGGGGTGTCTTTCTTTGACAAACTATCCTGACAGAGGCAACTCGAGGGAGAAGGGGTTTATTTTTACTTAGAGTTCCAGAGGAATACAGTCAATCGTAGCAGGAAAGGTATGGTGGCAGGAGCAAGAGGCTGGCTGGCCACACTGCATTTATACTCAAGAAGCAGAGAGAGAGATGAATGTTGACGCTCAGTTCATTTTCTCCTTTTTATAGAGTCTGGGATCCCAGGCCTGGGGAATGATGCCACCCACTGTGGGTAGGTCTTTCCATCTCAACCTAATCAAGATAAATTCAATGGGCATGCCTGGAAGCCTGACCTCTGGGTGACCTAGATGTTATCAAGTTGACAATTTAGATTATAACAAGACACTGATGTATTTCAAGGACTATTTCAGACCAGACACTATCTCAGGCAGGGAGCATGAAGGCTGGCTCTGTTACTTATTGGGTGTACAAAATTGGGCAAGTTCTTCAAGCTCCCTGAGCAAGCCTGTTTGCTCATCTGTAAAATGGGAATATTTACAAGACTATAGTTAACACTTTTTTATTACAGGCCCTGGGCTAAGTATTTGTGTGTGTCCACAGTAACCCTTTTAAGTAGACGTTATGTTTGAGAGAGAATTCAAGTAAAATGAATAACGATGATGAGTTTTTCCTGGATAATTATTATATCTTATTATTATACGAAACATGGTGTTTATAGCATATTTATTTGGTTTTCTCAAAACCTCTATAACATTAGTTTTGCTGTCCTTGTTACTTTTTTTTCCTCTCACAAAGAGACTAAAAGAGATCATTAACTTGTACATGTTTGCTTAGCTGTCAAGAAATAGAGAGAGGTGGGACTTAAGTTCAGGTCTTTGTGTCTCGTTCTTTTTTTTTTTAACTACATTGCCAAGCAAGTTCATAACACTCCATCATACAGAAACATCACCTTCCTCCCTGTACTTTAGTGTTTCTAATTGTCCATGGCTTCCTTCACAGGACTGAACTTGGTCTCCACAGGGGTGTTGAGGAGTCAGTGCTTATATACTTAAAAAAGTGTTGATAGAATTTGTGCAAGTGGGTTCAGCTGTTCCTGGCATTACAAGCCCACCCCCAATTCCTTCCCTTGAGAGAACTTCTGCCATCAGCTAAAATCACACCACCACCATCACCCAAATCACCAACCCACCATTACCACCACTACCCAGCCACCATTACTACCATTGTCATCATCACCATTCAAACTACAACCACCACCATCACCACCATCAGTATAACCACCAACACTACTACCACCTCCTTGAAGACCGTTATGATCAATATTGTCACCATCATTATCACGCAGACCACCACTATCATCCCATCACCATACCTACCACCATCACTACCACCACTGCCACCCACCCCCACCATCATCACCACCACCACGATCATCACTGCTGCCACCTTGTTCTGAATAACTCTTGTCTTCGGGGCTTGGTTCAAGCATCATGTCTTTCCAAACTCTAACCTTGTGCTCTTTCAGTTTGGTCATCAAATATTTAGGAGGGCCTCCGATGACTCAGATACCATTCTAGCTCTATAGTCTTAAAAAGCCAGGTGAAACCCCCAGCCATCACAATGCTCAGGCAGCCAGCCTGGGAGCAGAAACCTCTGACACTTCAAAGGGAAAGGGCTCGTGTTGGGAACTGCCTCTTATAAGTGGCTCCTGTTTGGGGGATGTGGAAACAGATCTTTACACAGTGCTCGTAGAAACATAGATTGGAGCCACCCTCTGGTAAGCCACTTGCAGAACTTAAGTAAGTGTGTCTGCACCCACCATTCCAATAGTGTGTCCCTAGGGTTCTCAGGATGTCCTCACACAGGGATGTAAGGTACACACAAGAATGTTAATTGCGATATGATTTGTGAGTGACTCACTAGGAGAGCAAACACATGGCTATAGAGAGTACACGTGAATACTATGCAGCAGTTGGGAACAACAAGTTAGATCCACATGCAGCAATATGGCATCTAGCCACATACAGCCATACTAAAGCTTAGTGGGAAAAGTAGAGAAGAGAATAAGATATTCAGCCTGACTATAAGTTTTAAATGCACAAAAATATTATGCGGTTTGCAAATAGAAAGCAAATAGAAAGATCCACAACTCAACATATTAAAATAGTTGCCTAGGGTGCAAGGAGGATAGGGCTGATGATAGGGATAAATGCAAATTAGTTTATCCAACAAATTAATTTATGAGTAAAATTGCAAAGACCAATGGAGTCACCAAACAGAAGGTTCAAAAGCAAAACCAAACCAAACCAGACAAACAAACAAAAGCTGTTTCCCAGAGCACGTCTCCTGTTTGTGGCCCCACCTGCCAAGCTTGGCTGTCTGTGTATCCACGTCCTGATGTAACTTTTAGGTCACATGGCCTGCAGAGGTATTTTGGAACTTGTTTCTCCCACATGATGACCCTTGCTCTGTACTCCCCATGCCAGCTCCTTGGGGACTCGGAGTGCCCAGTGTCTGCTTCTGTCCAGTTTACTGAAGAATTTGGCAAGAGGTGTCAGCAAAGTCAATTCTGCCTCCTCCGAGAAGCCCATCAGGTCTTGGGAAGGAGCTGACTCTGCCTCACTGTGAACGCAGAAGTCTCACCTGCCCAGTGATCCAAAAGAGCCATTTGAGGCAGGCCCTGCTCAGCCAGTCATGCAGAAATGAGCACGTGACTCCTGCTTTTAGTTCACACCAGTGCAGCTGTGGCTGTTGGCTGTCTCTACAGGTGTCACGCTCTCTGGTCATCCCCATCATTGGCACTGCTACTGGGCCACAGCTCCCGAGACTGTTCCCAGATCTTTGACTTTCAGGTGATTAGCAATCACGGAGAAGCCACAGCACCCAGGTCATGCTTTCTGCCTGGGTGTTGATAGAGGACAAACTCTTCAGTGTAAATCCATGGGGTTACCATGGCCCCAAAATGGAAACTGCATGCTGAAAGCCAGTACAGCCTGGGAAACAGAAGGAGGAAATGGTGGGGGCTGGAAGGGAGGGAGTGTACTGAACTTTCCAGCTTGGAACAGAGGTCGTGCCTATCACAAGTCAAGAAGACCATTTGTCAGCACATGCTCCCAGAAAACAACACATTTCTATTTTTGATACTTCAATATTTTTTTTTCTTATAATCAAAGGAGCATTTAGGCAGGCCTGAAAATATCCTGATAAATTTTAAAGAAAATGTCATATCACTTTAGATTGTGGTCCACTTTCAGACCACCACATCCATAATGTCCTGAAATGAAGTTTTATCATAGACTTATTAGTAATACAGTCATTTCAGTTTTTAGTGGTAAATATATTGACTTATGACATATAAAAATGTCTAACAAGTTACAAAATGTTTTAAAGATTCTTTTCCACTTCTAGAAGAATTTTGTTTTATGAGAAATATGTGTGTGAATGTGTGTAAACAAGAGGGCGAAAAGCCTCAAAAGAGTAAAATTGGTTTGAAAATTTCAGTCCTTGAGAGGTGTCTAGCAATAGACACACACACACCGACACACACACAAACATGCACACACCTTTCACTTCCACAGATAGAATCAGAGAACAGAGATATTTTTCTCCACTTAGCAAAATACAAACATGTATCCATCCATATCCATAAGCTCAAATCCATATCATCCTACATAATGACCTCATGACTTTCATGTGTAATGTATTGTAATTATTTATCAGAACTCTTACTGCTAATTTTTTTAAGTCAGCTTCGATTTTACAGTAATTAGCATCCTGTTCATTCATTTTAGCCCATTTTTCCAACCATTTGTTTGGGGAAAATCCTAGGGGTGAGACTTCCTTTGATGTATCAAAGAGCTGTTAAAAAAAAAAAAATGCTTTTCTACACATTTCTGTACTTCCTCTTGATTAGGTCAACTTACACTTCCATTATAAAGTTGTTTGCCCAACAACTCAAAATAAGGCTTCCCATGCCTGGTGTTGGGGTTTTATTGGATGGCCTTTGGCTCTTGGAGGAGCATTGTTGGCCCAGATGGGAAAATTTCCCTTTAACTATATATGTGTATTACATGCTGACTTCTGTGTATGATAGGTATTTTTCACTAGACAGTTGATAGTGTGGATTCCTTATGAATATTTCAGAAAACATTATAAGCTATTGCTGTTGTCTTTGGTTACCCCCAGAGGTGGAAAGTAAGTCCCTATTGCTGAAGACATCACGCACCTAAGACACAAGCCTCAGAGGTCCCTGAGCTAGAACTGACCTGAAAGCCTCCTCCATGAGGACTCGAAGGTGCCATTTCATTAACATTAATTAATATGGCACCAGAAGGTACCATACAAGCTTCCATGGGAGGGAAGCAACAGTCCTACCCAGCTATGACACCTATGAACTGTAACAGTGACCAGCATGGTGTGATAACCCTAAGAATGCAGTAGTGGCACACATGCTTTGACTGTAACCAACAGCTCTCTAATTGGACTTAAGGTCCACTCAACAAGAGGGGAGGGAAATCCCGCCTGGTACTGGAAACCTAGCCAACTGCCTAGGCTACTGGAGTCAGTGTTCTTGGAGGAGAACCTACAATCACCAGTTTACTAAAACATCTTCTCTAAGTTTTATTTGTCCTTATACCTACCGTTAAGTGTAGTCCTCATCATATATATATATATATATGTATATGTATATGTATATGTATATGTATATATATTCCTATATATATATATATATATCAAGGAAACTTCTCTTTGCAGCAGAAGGAGAGAAGAAGACCATCACAGAAAGCCATAACTGATCAAAATGTAGAGTTGTGGTGCCCAGTTCCAATTGGTATGTCTAAAACACAACTCCTGCACCCAAGGCTCAGGGAATGTTGTTGAAGAGGATATGTGTGTGTGTGTGTGTGTGTGTGTGTGTGTGTGTGTATGTGTATATGCATGTGTATACAAGTGTTCATGTACACGTAGTATATGTGTATATATACACATAGTATGTATGTATAAATTATCTTGTACACTGATATATCTATATATCAACAATAATTAATGAAAAAAAGATGTCATGAATTTGAAAGAGAACAAGAGTGTATATGGAAGGATTTGAAGGGAGGAGAGGGAAGTGGGGAAGTGAGAAGTGATGTAATTATGTTATAATCTTAAAAAGTTTAAAACCAGTGTTTGTTCACCCATGTCATCACATCCTCTCTGGCTAGTGTCAATCTTGGCCACTGCCCTCAGGCATTGGGGCCCTTTGCTCAAAGCCTGGGCTCTGTCACCCATAGCTTGCTTTTCTTGAGGAGCCGTGGCAAGGCATGGCACTTTCATATGCAAAGGTTTGGGTTCGGATTTCAGTGACAAATCAACCTCCTCCTTCAGTTGAGGAATGTCTATCCTGGCCTACAAGGTTGAAATAAACTTTCCTTTAAATGTGTCCCTGGAGTTCTGGCTTGACTGGCAGACAGAGATGGGTTTATTCTCCAGCTGAGTAAGACAGGTGGCCAAGCGAAGGAACATATGTGGTCAAGGCCAGCCTGGAAAATCACTGTCAAGCTGTCACTGAGCAGCAGCCAGGTCACCACTGCTCTGCGCTCCTCTGATTTATCTTAGAATCCCAGCTAAACAAGCCTTTCTACATTCTTCTTTAAATCTCTGTTTACGCATATTGTTTGTTATGCATCTAAAGTTTCTTAGTTGATAATATATCCCACTTGGAGGCTGGAGAGTTGGCTCAGCAGCTAAGAGCACTGACTGCTCTTCCAGAGGACCTGGGTTCAATTCCTAGCACCCACATGGCAGCTTACAACTCTCTGTAACTCCAGTTCCAGGGAGTCTGACACGCTCACACAGACATACATGCAGGCAAAGCACCAAGGCACATAAAATAAAAATAAATAAAACATTTTTAAAAAATCTACCCCACTTGTATCTAACAATATTAAAGCTTTTGCTTCGTTTTTCCACAAAAGTAGTTTTAAGATAATGACAATTTCCCAGGAACAACGAAGTCACGATTTACGTTTTTTTCATTTTTAATAATCTAGATACTACTGTCATAAACACACGCTTGCATGCACATGTCTGTAAAGCTTAAATATGTTTCCCTATCAGGAATCCTGTGTCCTCTAAAGAGTTAATCTTCTATCCCTTATTTTAACAAGTGGAACTCCAGGGCTCCTAGCTTTGTCCTGCTACTTAACTAGTTTGGACTTGGCCTTTTGTCAGTCAAGTATGAAGTTCACTCTAGAGACTCTGCCTTGGTCCTTGCAATGGGGGTCTATTTAGCCTGATTTAGAGCAAAAAGAAAATTGAAGTGCTACTCGACCCACGTCTTTATTTCATATTTTATATTTTCATATTTTATTTTTTAACATAAAGTTTGTAGATATGCCCTAGCTCGTTTTATTGTTTTTCTAGATTAAGTTTGCTAAATGCCTTTAGGGCCTAAGAATGAAGCCCAGGGCTGCCTTCTTTCACAAAGAATGCAGGACAAGGGACTAGCTGCCAGCCAAGGATAAACCAGAGGATCAGAAGTTGATTGAAACAAATGTTGAAGATAATTCCTGGAAAACAGAATCCAAGATTTCAGATGAGTGTGACATGGGCTAAGAGCACAGGCTTTCTAATTAAGCAAAATTCACCCAAACCCTAGGCAGCTCTACCATGCTCTAACCCCAGCTCTGTTCTCTGTTCTAAGCCTCATTTTGGTATCACACGAAATGTTATATGAGCTAATATGTATAAAGTTCTTGGTACAGCACTTGTTGAATAAGCTACTCAATAATCAGAGTTTTAAGTTTGGTTGTTGGAGACTTGGGGGGCAGCTTCTCTTCTTTGACATTATCTAATATTCTATATTTCAACGCAATAGGCAAACTGTAGCCTCCAGACCAAATAAAGGCCTCTGCTTATGAGCTAAGAATAGCTTCTACATTTATAAATGGTTGCAAAATGATCAAAAGAAGGCTATTTTGTGACAATGCAAATGGCAGGAAATTCAAACTTTGGTACCCATAAATAACTTTCTATTGGAGCCCGGCCACACCACACCCATCAGTTTTGCTCTGACTATGGCTCCGGCTGTTTCGCAGGGGCAGGAGTGAATAGCAGCAACGGTAACCAGATGGCTTGCCCAGCCAAATAGACTGCCTGGGCCCTTTACCATAAGGATGCAGAGCTCTGTTTTAGGGAGTCCTATAGCATGGAGAAAGGATGAGATGTCGCTTCTCTGCACAGGACCACAGAGGGGGCAGCTCTCTGTCCCTCTGCACAGGCTCTGTGTGGCTTTTGCTATTGGCGACATCTCTGCACAGGGCCGCAGAGGGGGCAGCTCTCTCCTCGTCCTCCAAGGATCGTCCCGACAACTGTGTTCATGCTTAAGAGTCAGCGTCACGGAAGGAGAGGGAGCACAGCGTGCCATCTTACCTGATTTTGTGTTTGGATGCTTCCACCATGGTTGATCTGAAGTTTACCGATTTCATGCCAACTGGCTCAAAAAAATTCTTATGCCTTTGAGTATTGCCTTTGGTGAGGTAACCAGTACCACGGCCCTTAACCCCAGGTTATCACTTTGGTGCTTGGAGTGCCGGGCCTGTGCCTTGTAAGAAAACTATGATTAGTGTGTGTGTGTGTGGAGGGGGGGGGTGGTGATTTACTTGTCTGCCAGGGCCTAAGCTCAGAGTGTGTTATTTAGAAATACTCACCATCCACAAGAGATTCAGCACAGAGGAAAGCTGTCACAGAGGCAGAAACTGCTAGAAACAAGAGTGTGAGCACTAGAGAAAGAACACGTGTAGCTGATTTGAGCAGCTCAGGAGTGTCACAGATCCCACAGATTTTTCTGTTTTTCTCATAATCCTCTGATGCTGACTCTTTTCTAAGCATGGTTTAGATAACAGAGGGTATCTAAGGAGAGTTTCCAGCCAAGGAGAATAATAGCGCAAATGTCCTGGGGTGATTGTCTCTCGGTTTCCTCTCTTCGCTGTGTTTCCTGTGAGTACTGATCTTTCTGCTCTGGTTTTACTTTTGGGAAGTGCTGAGTTGTTGTCTGTGTATTGATTAGACTCAGTTCCAAAGACTAGGTCTACCATATTCCTCTTTCTACCCGCAGTGTGCGGCACAAGCCAGTCACACGGCATGCGTATAGCCAGCAGAGCACGGCACGCTTCACCAAGTCTAGCTCGCTCACCCTTCTCTGCTCTCTGTTGTCTCACAAGCAGAGGCACAGAGCACGGAAGGAGGAACACTGTGAAAGTCCGCCTTCACTGGACCAGCCTGGTGTGGGGAAAGTCTGCAGAGACAGGCCGCACCTCTCTCCAACTGACCCACATTAAAGAACCCCTGCCTGTGCCTTTGATCTTCTTTATCCTTCAAGCAGCGTGATGTGCCTCATGCCCACACCTCTTCTTTCCTTGTGCCTTCTTTCTGCTTCACCAAGTCAGCAACTTCTCTTTTCTCTCCGTCTCAGTTGTTTGTTTTCTGTGGTCTGTGACTTGATTCAAAGCCAGGCACGTTGCTGAACTTGTGTTCTGTGCCATCACCCCAGAGCTGGTTTCCCAAGGCGATCCATGCCGGACAGTGCCGGACATCGTAAGAACATATTTTGGGTAGAAAGTGCATTGACTCATAAGGTGTTATTTTACATCCCTTGTTTTTCTTATTGTAACCATACTCCACAAACACACTTGGACTGAGGCTTCAGCCTGACACACAAAGGCCCACAGTGTGTTTCAAGCACAGTGTAACTTTAGCTCAGGCCACGGCTATGCTAACAAAGCGAAGAAGCGTTCCGCTGTGAGTGCTCTTCCTTCCCTGAGCAAAAAGCAAACTCTGAATTGTCTTGGGGTCCGTGTGGCACTTATTTTGCTCAGAAAACCGCAAGGCTCTGCTGGGCCGAAGGAGGTAATCGTGTGGCTAAAACAGGCAGCCTAAACCAAATGGTGTCAATCACCAGTTCTCTCCAAATCAGACCCAGACAGGGCCAGAAAACACATTCTTTCTTCTTTACCCCAGTTAATACGGTCATGCCGACACCAGGACACAGGGGATGAAGGCGACTTTGAGGCTTAGACAACTGTCCAAGGGCCACCTCATTCACAATCACCCACCCTGACATACCGTTCACATATTAAAATCTCTACTATCAATTCACAACAAGCGCAAGCATCAGATTCCAGCACGGTCCATGATTTAATTAGAAGTGATGTTTGTCGTGACATTCACAAAACTGACGTGCGGGAGACAACCAATGGTATCTCGGATTTAATAGCACGACATCTGTCGTAATCATTTGACCTGTTCCTGCATCCGGAAAACCCACAAACATCCATCACAGTCTCCAAAGGTCAAAGTTGAGGTGTTCTATCCGAAGGCATCTGTGTCACCTCTAGTTTCACTGTCTACCTGTCTGTGCTCTTTGTGTTGCTCGATCAACATTTATTGCGTTCTCCCCGAAGCCGGACATTATCCTCAGCACGTTCTGCATCTCTTCTGACAGTCAGCCCTGTAGAGTAGGCAAAGTCCAAACAGGAACTGCACAGGTTATCAAAAGAGGGAAGGTAGATAAGAAAGACTTAATCAGGAATAAAGTTAATAAGCGGGTAAACGTTTTATTGCTTTCTATCTCTGTGATAAACACCATAGCCAAAAGCAGCTGGAGGAGGAAGGGGAATTTCATCTTACACGTAACAGTTCATCCTCAGGCGGAGCCAAGGCAGGAACTCAAGCAGGGCAGGAACCTGGAGCCAGGAGCTGAGGCAGAGGCCATGAAGGAGTGCTGCTTATGGGCTTTCTTCTCATGGCTTGCTCACTTTGCCTTCTTACAGAACCTAGGACCACCTACCCAGGGGTGGTGCTGCCCACAGTGAACTGGGCCTACCTACACCGCAACCACTAACCAAGAAAGTGCCTCGCAGACTTGCCTGCGGGTCAGCCTGATGGAGGCGTTTTCTCAATTAAAGTTCTCTCTTCCCAGATGACTCTAGCTTGTGTCAAGCCAACAGAAAACTCTACCCAGGACAGTCACTGAAGAAATGAAAAGAAGGATCTAAGCCTCAAAGAAGTACCAACTACAGGCAGGAACTACCAGTCTTAGGCTGGGGAATATAAATAAATAGATAGATAGATAGATACATACATACATACATAGATTGATAGATAGATAAATAACAGAGGAATTATTAAAACTCAGAAATAGGCAGGCAGGGTGGCTCACACATGTCAGCACAGCACCCAGGAGGATTGAGTTTCCAGGCCAACCTGAGTGACAGAATGAGACCTTGTCCAGAAAGAGAAAGGAGGAACAAGCAAGCAAACAGCCAGGCAGGCCAACAACAAGCTTCAAGGATGTAAAGAGGAGGGCTCCGGGACTGAAGCAAGGCTTCTGCTGGTCACTGTGTAGGGGAATGAGAGGGATGGAGAATCTTGCTCCTAAGGTATTAGGGAAATTGCTACTTGAGTTCAATGGCGGCTGCAGAGAGTCTGCAGCTGCTTTGCTGAAGGAGTTTTCGGTGTTATTGTTGTTGTTTTGGTTGGTTGTTTGTTTGTTTTTAAGGAAGTGATGCTCTGAGAAGGAGCAGACAGGGTGGAAGAGGAACTTCCTCCACAGTCTTTCTCTCGTGTTCTAGGCCTTCAGTGGGCAGGTCTACGTAGACAGCTAGCAAAGTCCCACAGAGGGGCAGCAGGAGATCTCATCACAAAGAATAATATTGAAGGGTGCTGGGAAGATGAGAGAAAAATAGCAAAATGTCTGCACCACATCCTGTTCTTATATATGAACAAAACCTAGATACAAAACACAGTAAAAGTAGTGAATGTATCTGCCAGCGTCCCATGACACTGTAAGGAATGCAGACATGAATCTGACCTGCACCCAAGTCTTCTATCTCCAGACTCCAAGTGCTTGACAACAGCACAGACCCTTTCCCTCCCTGTGGTCATCTCTGTGTTCCCTTCTCTCTTTTTCCACTTATTCCATCATCAGCCCCTTGCTTTCACATCTGCTCTACACTGGGTTATGCACCTGCTCTGGGCAAACGATCAGCAAACAAAAACAGCAACGGCGTTCTCCTCAGGGAACTGACATTACATTTTTGTGGTATTTCTTTCTTCTTTTGTCAGCATGTCTAACCTTCAAGTACTCATTTTTCTTTGCCATTCAATGCTTCCCTTCCTGCCTTGCTGTTCCTGGTACGTTTATGGCTTTTTAACTGCCTTGGTTCCTCTCATACTTCATGTTACCTTTCTCTTCTTTAGCTTTGTCTCCACATTAGTCTGCCAAAGAGTAGACCCAAATCTAGGTTCGGATTCCTGGTAGTGGACACAGCACAGTACCATACAGTGCAGCAATCCAGTGTTCCTAAGATTGGCCTGTGAGCTAGGCCTTCACTATCATGAGGTCGCCAAAATAGTGAAAGTAGACAGTGAGAGAAATGTGTGGCCACACAAAGCAGTTCATGTCCGTGGAGCACATTCATGACCACGGCATGTCACAGTCAATCAATTAAAAAAGTATCCAGATGACCAAATGTGGGCATACGGGTTTGTTTTTTTTTTTTCAGTGAACCGAGCAGTCGCTAGTGGGATCTCTCCGATTGGACAGGACCTGAGCATGGGTCCATACTGGATTGGCTCGTTACATCTGGCAGGGAAGTGAGTGATCTTGGGAAAGTGGAGCATATGAGAGAAAGTTCTAATTGCCAGCTGCTGGCTTTGGGATTTTCCGAGAGTTACTGGGGATTCCCAAGAGCCATGGTCAGGGTCCGCCCACCGCGAGGGGGTGCACCTGGTAGTCCTCTCAACTATGATTCATGAATGTAAAGTCAGCACCATACCCACTGAGACTGTATGCTGAAGAAGGCTCCACACAATGGCACTGGGCAGGAGAGAAGGTATGTGTGGTGGGGAGTGGAATTCCTCAAGAGAGGCCAGCCGCTGAGAAACTGAAGGCAGGAGCTGCTTGATGGGCTTTGGGAACTGAGGGGCATAGTGCAGAGGCTTAAGTCAGGACGAGAGAGGCAGGCCATCGAAACCAGGACTCTGGCCCAAGGATGGCCCCAGCAGCGGTTTCTGGGCCTTCTGCCAGGGCCTTGGTGGCGCAAAGCCTGGAACCCAGTTTGGCTTCCAGGAGGCCTTTGGTGCAGCAGCCGGTGCCCAGCCCAGCCCAGTATGTTGCGGCAAAGCAGAGCTACTGCCTGTGTTCCCTATGACCTGAGACTCACAGGGGTGCTAGCACTGTGCCCCAATTGTCTCCTTCAGAACAGAGTGGGCTGCAAGCAGGGGCGGGGTAGGAAGACTGAGGAGCGGAGTCCCAGCTGAACCACCTTCATCTTATAGTCTATGGTGACACAAGGAGGGTCGGGACCTCCATGCTCCCTTCTCAGGACCAGCAATGATGTGAGAGGTCTCCTCATAAAACTTAGTCTAGGTGCATGAAAGCAATTCTTTCTTAAAACTTTTTTTTGGGAAGGGACAGACTACTCTAACCCATCTGCTTAGACACATACACAGACATATCCATAGAAAGACATCCTTAACTATTTTGTTAGTGTATTATGTTTATGTACCTATGTCCATAAGCCAGATATTAGGTTAAACACTGGTACCAAAGAGAAACAAATCCTAGAATCGTTCCTCAAAGACAGTCCATGGGCAATGATAGTCCTTTACAGCCAATCAGATACCCACTGTGGTTCCTGACCTGACAACAAAATGTTTCAAGAAAGCAAAGAAGTGTTCTAAAACCGCTGAGGAACAGTCAAATGTGAACATCTGGGGAGGGTCTTGAGGGAGAATAGTCACTCAGATGGAGTCTCAAAAGATTCGTTTGTATCTTAATCTCAAAGCTAATTGAGATTTATCAAACATACAGAAACCGTAAAGCAGCTAAATGACTGGGGAGCCACAGTGTTGATGCATTCGTATAAATTCTAGAAGCATACCATCGATACCATACCTCCTATATTTATAATTTTTTTTGTACTGGAGCACACAGGTGGAACAAAGGAATTGAAGATATAAACAGGAAGGAGACACGGCGACTTTAGACAGTGGTGATCTTCGGGAACCAGGCAGGGAAATGATTTAAGAAGGAGGTTTCAAAGGTTTAAAAGGCCTGTGACAACCATCTGTCATCTTTATTTCCTTATTAAAAACAGAAATGAAATAAAAATGCTAAAACGTTTAGCAGCCCCTGGACCGCGATGGTGCGAAGGATGTTCACTTTATAGTTATTCATTTGTATTATTCACATGTTTCATAATAAAACAGAAAATTAAGAGAGGCAGAGAGTGAAACAGACGAAAACCCTTTCTATGTAAACTCAAGGCAGCTCTACTACCAGGAGCCTGGAACTGGTCCACCACACAGGGCTGGGCTGTTGCTGCCCAGCTGGGCTGTTTAGGAAGCACTGGTGTTTATGTGCCTGGCCTGGTGAGTTTACTTATGCCTAAGCTACCTATTTTTTCCCATTTGAACCTAAGTGTTTCTAAAGCACCAGAGCCATCTCACACTCGGCTGCTTTCTCACAGGAACACAGGCCCAAGTGTTGCAGAATTAGCTGTGCCCTGCTCACCGTTGGAGTTCACTAGTGCGTATTAGGTAAGTGACTTCCCGTGAGCTGCACTCCCGCTGGCCTCGCGGCACATTTGGGCTCCAGGGGAGGCAATCACAGATGCTTAACTAGACTGGACTGCCAGTAACAACAGGCATTCAACCCAGGCAATCCATTTTGAAAAATATGGCTGAGGAGAACACTGTGCAGCTAAATTTCTCCTGCACTGATGTTTCTCTTTGGGGCAGGGGACTGTTCTCCCTGGGGCCTTGACTGAGACAGGAGCCTCTGACTGAAGGGGGCACTCATCAGACCATCATCCTGGATCATCATGTTGGCAAGTCCAGTTATCAGACTGGCCTTGACCCTCGGCCAAGCGGAGAGAGGTCGGATTGGTAGACTCAAAGAATGGTTCGGGGACAAGGGGAAGGTATGAATATTCCACTAAAAGCTGGGAAGGTCCATTCGAAAGCCTTGTTAGCTGCCCACTGGAAGGTTCTGAGTGGGGACCAGTAGGAAAGGGATCAGGGTAGCCATTACAGTGGGCCAAGAGTAACCAGGGTCAGGGCATAGAATATGGAGGGTAAGCCTCAGCTGGTTCACAAATCCAATGGCAGCATAATCCATCTGAGACTCTTTTTGTAGCCCCGTGAACGCCATCAGGATCAAAATGGAGTTATTTACTCCAAACCTTAGCAAAATGGAGGAGCATAAAATAGCAAGCTGATGATTGAAAACTGCCACAAGGAATTTGTGAAAACCACAGTGTTGCACAAGAGCCACTGCCACTGCGCACAGTGCTCTGCAGGGACATCTGTCCAACAGCTGCCTGTTCAACTTTGGGCTCGCTATTGATCCTTCTAGCCAAGGGTGCTTGTTTCAAAACAACTTATGTAACCTTCCTCGAGCTTCAAAAAGTTTCTCACTGTGTCCATCTCTCTGGAAATGCCTCCCATCCCCCAGTAGAAACATCCCAAATTAAAATCTCCTATTCCTTCTGGAATAAGTGTGTTTCTTTGGAGAGCCCCTCTCTCTGTGATTTTGGATAAACAGTCTCAAGAGTTTAGGCTACAACACAAAAATAAAAATAAAAAGTATTTCTTGGTAAAGGCCCACACACTGCCCAGGACAGGTGCTGATGGTCTTCACGCAGTGGCTTCTGATGACTCCCCATGAGAAGGGCAGCTGTCGGGCTGCGTAACCTGCCTTTGCCTCCCTGTGGCTATTCAGGCTCAGATCAACTGTTCTCATTGTGCTTCCAAGTTTTTAGAGATCCCTCTTTCATGTCTGTGGAAAGTTGCCTTGCCTGTACATCAGGTAAACGAAGCTTCGGGGAAGATGAACTAGAAGGAAATGGTAACTCCAGTCACGGAATATCACACATACACTGTTTCTGTTTTCCTTCTCTTAACTATTTTTCCGGTCTAAGCTTTTCCTCAGAGAAAATACTGCTGTGCCCTCATTTTTCCCTAGGGTGTGACAGGAGGACCACCTGGGGTTCTCTAGAAAGCATGAAGGGCTGTCTTTCTACTCCCAGAACTGTGCAATTCTGTCTGTCTGTTATCTGCTTATCTGGTCACTGAGAACATTGAGGTCCCTCCTTCTTACTCAGTCTAAACTGTGAGCCCACAGGTGGTGCTCACACACCGGCTGAATGTAATCAAGCAATGATTAAGCCAGAGAGTACTGCTCTCTATGTCTTACATGGCTCTCTTACACCCGAGGCCATTCTCTTTTTCCTGTGTCTAATTTTGCTATTTTAAGTATAAGCAGCACCAGAAAGCAGTCTCCTTACAAAAAATACAAGTAAAGATGTGCTGTAAATGACAGAAGTCCACAGGCATCCCCCCACCTCTCACCTCCTGATGAGGCAGCTAATGGTTGTTTTCTCTGCATTTACAGATACATATGTGTGTGACTCCTCATCTTGTCTCCCAACACTGTATCAGGCAGTCAGTGTCAGATCACGTAGCACACTGAGCTATTTTTAATGATTACTTGGCTATGTAGAGAGACTAGGGAAAGGATTGGAATTGCTTTGAATGAAAAGTGATGGTTTTAGAGGTGTTTCTGAGCTTATAGAATCCGTAGGAGAATCTTGGTAGAGCCTGACGCCAGGTAGCCAGAAGCAATGCCCAGGCTCACTGTATCCGTGGTGAGCCATGTGTTTGTGGAGCATCTGCACTGAAAACCCACTGCCGCTTCCTTCCTTGTCCCAGTGGGGCGGGACGTCCAGAACTCCTCCTGCTGCACTGAAGCAGCCAGATGCTTCTGCCTACAGCTGCTAACAAACACCTTTTCCCTATAGCCATCTACAGCTGTTGCTGTGTCACCATCTCAGTCCCAGTGCCATCCTTAAGGCAACAACATGGTATAGTGATCTTTGGGAAAGGCTCAGATCTTGGGTTGCCAATTTGATTGCATTATATCAACAACCAGCTAATCATTATATTAACATATACATCTTGTACCAACGGCAACTGAAATAAGTAGACAGAAACCTCCTGATTTGATTAGACTCTGGACTTCTGCTATTTGTGTCCATCTCTATAGAGATAGAGATGGATAGATAGATAAATGATAGATAGATAGATAGATAGATAGATAGATAGATAGATAGAGGAAGAGAGAGCAAAGGAGAGAGGCAGACAGACACTCTGGCATATGGCTTTTCCAATATGACAGTAGGATTAAAAGCTCAATTTCCTGTGTTGTTTTTGATGACTTCCTGTTGTCATATATTTACAGTGATGAGCGTTTTCTGAACCCAAACTCAAAAGCACGCCTTGGATAAGAAATTGGGAAGATTTTCTTGGTTTCACTGGTCTTGAGCTGAGGGATTTGGCAGAGGCGATTTGTTCTGAGTTTACTTTGCTGTGCTGTGTGCGCCTCTGAGTCAGACTCGCTTACGAAAACATCTGCTCCATCCTGGGTGTGGATCTTTGGCAAACCCTGGGCATCTCCCAATTGCCTGGAGACAAAGACAGTGTGAGAAGAGATCGGAAGGAGGAAGGGCAAATGGACGGGAGATCTGAGCAAGCTATCATATGAGAGGACATTTGTTTTTGAGAGAGTACACTAGGAAAACGCATTTTTCCTTAGCTGTGTTCGTGGAGGTCTGCAACATTAATTTCTGGCTCCCCACTATCGGCACCGCAGCGGTGCACAGTGCCTGTTTCTCTACAGCGCTGGGCTAGCTATGTGCACTATTGTACTTCAAACCTGAGAAGCCTTTTGTGTAGGTATTATCGCAGCATTTGTATTTTATAGATTCAGAAAGCAGTCTGTTTATCAAATTGTAATTCAAACTCATGCACACGTACTCCTCCAGAACCATGGAATCCAGGGACTCATGTGCATAAGGCAAGCGCTCTGCTGCTGAGCAATGTTCCCAGGTTTTTCTCCTTTTTTATCTTCTTTATCTACGTATTTATTTTGAGACAGTGTTCAAGGCTCACCTGAAACTCACTCTGTAGCCCAGGAAGTCACTTTTAGTCTTCCTGTCTCAGCCTTCCAAGTAGTTCTGTTTACAAGCCTGGGCAATCAGGCTCAGCTTGTGTGAGTGGGGGTGTCTCTCTTTCTAAGGACCCATGGAATCATACATGGAGAGGTTGTTTCACTTGACACGAAGCTGTGCGGCTTCTTAAGATGCAGATTGGGAGAGGTATGGCAGGGGTATGCTCCTCAGAGCAAACAGGTTCACCACGGCTCCTGGAAGCCGGAGTTGTTAGCTGGAAGACAGAGACAATCTGGTCTAAAGAGCCCTTCACTGCAGAAGGGAGAGTGTCATCAAGGAAATATAGGGGTTAGTGGGTAAACAAATGGACTCTTCTCAGAGATTCTTGGTCAAATAACCAAACTCACAGGCAGAAGGCGGCCTTAGTAGAGAGGCCAACTTTTGAGATGACCTGTGGGAGAAGATTCAACAAGCAAGGAGAAGGTAAAACCAGGAACAGAAGTTGCAACTGGGCAGAGACAAAGACAGCTGCTGGACAAGGCTGTGGACATCTATACGCAGACCTCCACCTCTACCACGCAGGCCCACAGAGCCAACCCATCGGCCGAAGACAAGAGGCCTCCCCTCCCCTCAGGTTGGTGGACATCCGGCTCCTCATTTCCTGCTCTCTGGAAATTCCTTTCCCTTCCTCCTACCTCTCCAGTCTCTGTCACAGAGCCAGCCTGAAAACAGGTTTGAGGTGGTGGGCCAGGTTCCATGGAGGAGTTGTATTTACTCATGAGCTGGGCCACCCGCAGGCAACCCAGCTGCCAGAAGAGGGAAGCATGGTTGAAGCAGGTTCCCACATGAGTAACAGTGGGGAGCAGGCTCTCCTTGAGCAACACTCCACCTCCCAGGCCAATTAGATGGGAGGAGGTCCTCCGTGGCCCCAACTTCCCACAGAAAAGTCCTCCCGTCCCGTCCCGATGGAGGCTGTATGTTCCTTCTGAGGCTACACTAGTTAGTCTGGAAGACAGAAAGGGTGACCATGCACAATCAACAGGAAGGAGCATCATGGGCCTTAAGTTTTTAAAAATGGAAAAGCTAGACATTCCTTACAGAGACCACAGTTACATTCTCTTTTCTGATGATGAAAATGTTACTTTGTTTAATTTGAAAATAATTAAGATAAATACACTACTATGCTGTTATAACTCTTGTTCAGTTCCATTTTTGTCTCATACAAACAGCGTCTTTGGGTCGCTTCATTTCCCCTTTAAAGAATAAGCGATGCGATTGGCCCTGGAGTGCGTGTGGCTCTCATTATGTCGTATCTAACCTCTCTTCCTCCAAGCACAAGCTGTTTTGTGGTTTTTCTTCTCCCATTCACAGCATCCCTAGGCCACGTTCCCCTCCCATCTGGCCCAGCTGTGTTCTCATCTATTCGCTAGAATGGGCACATTTATCTTTTTAATACACTCTCAGATCTTTTTTTTGGGTGTGTGTGTGGAGTTTTCTGGAAGCACTGATTCCTTCCCCACAGGTCCCAGGCAGTCTCTAGCTACTCTCTGCAGCTTCCCGGTGTGAAGCTAGCTATGATCTTACTGCTTGCTGTCAGTTCATCATTCCACTATAGGCTCACAGCAGGAGGCTGCCGGACATTTAGAAGTCCTCCCTTTGCCGAGGGGTAGTCCTGGACAAGCTAACTGAGATGGGCTCTTTCTAAAGTTAGTGTGGGCGCCTCCTTCCCCCAACCAGCAAGGCAGGTACCCCACAAGGGCAAACAGGTAGGATTGTGGAAGAGCGCAGGGAGAAAATGAGCTGCAATCCCAGGATCCCAATCTGCTTCCAAAGTGCGTGCTTAGAGAGACAAGGCCACAACACTCCCGTGAGCCTTCATACCTCAGAAGGCAGCTAAGTGTCTGTATCCTGAAGGCAGCTGAAAATCTGGCAAAAGAGAAGTAAGAAAATGTCTATGGGTCTTGAAAGAAGACAAGGCAAAAGTTAAGGACAGCAAACAAACAAGCACACACCAGCTCTCCCAGCTTTCCTGATTTTGAAGTGGACAACGGCGTTAGAGAAGGTATGTGGGGCTTCTCAGCCGTGAACTTTGTATAGAAAATTAAATAATGCCAGGACAGAGCTCTTTACAGTGTGATGTACTGAATGTCCACCTTTAACAAATGCAGGATTGTATGAATGGCCGCCTGCACAGAAGATTCAAGAAGGGGTAGAGGCTCATAACTTGCACTCCACTTGTCAGCCTATGACAGAAGTCACTTATATCAAGAACCAGGAAGATTCTGGCAAACAGTTTAGAAGAGGTTGCTAACAAATGTCAACAAGAGATGAGATGGACTGGAATTATCTGATCTTAAAGTAGCCACCATGAAAATGCATTAGCAAGCAATTATGAACACACTAGAAAACAAATACAAAATAGAAAGTTTGAGAAAAGAAATAGAAACTATTAAGTAGAAAAGAAGAAGAAGAAGAAAAAACCTTCAAAACTGGAAAAGTGGGAAAAAAAAACCCTTCAATTAAAAAATGTGAAAATGAGCCGAGTAGACAATTTTTAAAAGAAAAAAAATGCAAATGACCATTTACTTGAACATGAACTCAACATCCTTATTTATGAGAGAATACAAATCAAAATTACAATGAAATGTCACATTAGCCTCGTTGGAATGGTTACTCCCGAAGGGACAAAAAAGAGCAAACACTGTCGGGTGGAGAAAGGAATCTCACACATCCTCAATGGAAATTAGCAAGTGCAGTCATTTCACAATGGGGCAGCAGGTCCCACTGCAGGGCAGACATCAAAAGGAACCAAAAGTACTAGGTCAGTGAGAAATCCGCACCATCAGATCACTACAACACTATTCACAGGACCCAAGACATGGAATCAGCCTAGAAATGGACAAAGGAAAATGGCATCTACACAGTGGAATATTATTCAATCATAAAAGAGCGAAATGCTGTTGTACACAGCAAAATGGAACTGAAAGACATTAAGAAACAACAAGTCCATAGTGGAAAGACTAATACTTCAGACATGTTCTCATGTAAACATGGGTGCTAACTGGAAAGTACAGAGAGGATGATTTCCTGGTACAGGGTGAACTTCAGTAGAAGCAGCGTCTAATGTTCGGCATCACAGTAGGATAACTGTAGTTGATAACAACTCATTGAATATTTCAAAATAATAAAAACTCCTAGCACGAACGAAAATCCATATTTGAATGGACGGATCTTCCAGTTATCCAGATCTGATCATTACACGTTGTATGAATATATTGGAATACCTCATCGTACCCCATCAATACATACAATTACGATGTGCCGATAAAAATAGAATTTGAAGAGATTTAAAACCCTTACTGGATGTAATCAATAAATGAATGAATAAAACATAGGAGAAAGTCAGAGAACTTGAGACTAGAAAAATAGAAGTTGCGTAGCCTGAGCAACAGGGAGCCTTAACAATCTGGGCACAATGAAACAGGTTTGGTGCTCATACAATGGATTTCCACAAGCAGCGGGGAGAAAGAGTATAAGGAAGAAAAGATATTCAAGTATGTAATGCTGAAAACTCCCCAAATACAGGGAAAGGCATAAAACTACAGATCTGCAACGTCAGTGGATCTCCAATGAAAGAAGTCTGTGTCTGTATCACCATCACATTCAGTCAGAGTGAAGACAGAGAGCTCTGAGTTTTCTAAATGATGTTGGATGGTGACTGAACGGCTCTGACCTTGTCTAGCATGGTCCTTAACGTATGCGATGAGAATAGGAAAGATGGTAGAGGAACTTTAGAAAGACCTTTTCTGACTGATTATATTTGTTATTTGACTCTCCCATGTGTGTGTAGGGCATGCTGTTCACTCTTACCTACTACCTTTTCTCATTTCTTGCTCACCCCTCTCGTTACCCCTCCGCTGCTACAGGCCCCTTTCCTATACTCATGTCTTTTGATTTTTTTTTTTTATGACCCACTGATTTTAACCAGGACCCTCCATGTGGTCACAGGCTTGGAACTACACGGTGGAGCCTGATGGGATCAGTATTTTGTATACAACTGAGGACAAGGGCTTTCCACCCCTAGAATCTGTCGGTCATCAACAGCTCAACAGGGAAGTGTAAAGTCTCATGAACCCGTTCCTGTTCATTACCAGTTGTTTCACAGGCCCCACCTTGTGCGAGGAACCGTAGCTGTTATGACGTCATACTTGCAATGACTGAGTCGCGCCCTGAAGATAGGATTTTGCAGCCCTTCTCCCTGTTTCTTGGCTCTTACTTTCTTTCCACACTCTCTTCCACCATGTTTTTTGAGCCTTAGAGCAGATGGTATAAATGGTCTGTTTAAGGCTGAGCCTTGGGCTGCCATTTATTCTACGACTCTTGAGCGGTCATGAAGCCACATCCATAGCTGTTCACTATAAGGAAAAGCTTCTTTGAGGGTGAGAGTGGAATTGGATACGGTTGTTATAAAGCACAAATATTTAGAAGGCAGTTTGGTGCTATTGTCAACTGATTTCCTCTCTAGGGCCTATGATCACCTCAGCTGTGGGTTTTGACTGTGTTATTGCCAGCATGTGTTCCTTCCTGTGGAGTGGGCCTTAGATTCATAGAGTAGCTGGTTACCCCGGTAACAGTTGTGCTATTACTATATCACTGGGCACATATCAGGTTGACTTGTAGTTTGTAGGGTTTACAGTTGTGTTAGACTATGTCTGCTTTACCTCTGTCTATAGCCTATGAAAGCTAGCCATCAGGAAGGAAGCTGGGTTCGAACTTGCTTTCTCTATATCTTGCAACAAAGCTATGTTGTGTCTTCAATAATAGAGTCTTATCATCTAGTTCTGGTGGACAACCATGAGGATGGTAAGAACCTGGATTGTGTGGGGGGCCTCTCAGCCTCTCCGGCCAATGACTCACAAGGTGGTATCTCACACATGGAATTGGGATTTTTATTTAATAAACAATGACTTCTAGGAATGGCATCATCCAATCATCTGGGATCAATCTTTTCTGGTTATTTTATTAACGTATGGTTTTACTTGGCTAGCAAACTAGCAGGTTTCAATGTGGGTTTTTAAAACACAGACCATTCATGTGGGCTAACCCCCTCCCCACTTCTTGTCCCCCCACTATTCTCCCTTCTCCATTTGTGTTTTAACCTTCCCAGCCCCAGTTCCCCCCACCTCTACTTTTAAATCACATTCTGCTCGCCCCACTCCCTTAAGGCACCACTAAATAATGGCCGTTTTTTAGATTCTTGACTTCTATAAGTTCTTCAAGTTAAATGTGCAAAACTGAAGACTCAGAGCAAGGACCCAGATATGAAGGAGACTGTGTCTCTGAGCCTGGCTTTCCTCACGCAGTACTACCTCCAGCAACGCATTTCTTGCTCAGTATTGCTTTGTCTCTCCGTGTGTTTTACATTTCCAGAAAGTTTTTGGATTGTTTTCCCCTGCTATTTCTGTGAAATAGAAACTTTGTTTGGCATTACACTGAATCATAGGTTGCTTTTGGATGGATGCCCAATTTTTACCATATTCATTTTTTGCTTACCTATGAGCGTGGGAGGTCTAGAGTCTTCTTCTGTTTCTTCATTAGGGTTCTCACTGTACAGGTCTTCCCCTTTCTTGGCTGAATAGAGTAAAATCTTGGAACAACAGAGTTATTAAAGAGACGAGTATAAAGGAGTATGAAAAGCAACAATAGGTTTCTCCCCCTATCTTATGATATGTTTATTTGGTATATGGACTGGGACAATCTGTTATAAAAGCAGATTTCTGAAACTGAGACAGTAAAGGGGCCTCACACCCTGCTAACAAACACGGGATCTTAAGTGATGAGTAGACCTCAGCTTTGTTTGGATTAACAGTGGGGACCCAGCTGTTATTTTAGAAATAAGTGACTATTTTAGAAACACAGTGCCTTGAGGTGAGTGTCTCTATTCAGCTGAATCTGATGGGAATCCATCACAGTGAGAAGCTCTCTTGGTGTGCTCTGTCATTAACGGCAAGACCCACTCAACAAGGCCTTGAGAACACAATGAATTAAGTAATTTAAGAACCAAAATTGTTCTTAAATTATTTACTCTCAACACTTGGGAGGCAGAGGCAGGTGATCTCTGTGAGTTCTAGGCTAGCCTGGTCTACTATAGAGGATGTTCCAGGACAGCCAGGGCTATAGAGAGAAACTCTACCCCAAAAAAGAAATTATTTTAACAATGCATAGTTCTGTGTAAACAAATGTATGTCATTTTGCACATACACACACACACGCACAGTGAATAATAATACATCCTGGGATTTTAGAAGACAGTACCGATTGATTTTTATTTCTTTATTTCAGAGCCATTAAGAGGGACATAGAAATCTTTTAGGTCACAAATATCACCCTTGAACAGACATTGGAAAGCATGTGTGGTTACAGTGAAATTCTTAATACAATCCCGTTAATCAGACAATGTACACACAGCCTCCGGCAGGACGAGCCTATGCAGGCCTCTTGTGGACAGCCTGGGTACAAATAAGGCCGCAGAGCACAGGAGGCCTTGTCTCTTCTCATTAACTCATCAGCTACATAGCATTTTTCTCAAAAGGGGAAAAACAGGAGTTAGAAAAGAGACCAAGATTATCACTCCAGTGCTGGGTTTTTAAACTCTGGGTCGTGACCCCATCACGTAGCTAAGTCACTAAATATGGGTGTTGGGGAAACTTTGGCAGCAGTAAAATCTTTCTGATTATACAATGACGAGAAATTTGTTCAAATGAAGCGTGCGACAAATCCACGGCATTTGTGGCAGCGCTCACCCGTGTTGTGTCATGTGACTTCACTGAAGCCTGGGTTCTGAACACACAGCATGTGCACTGTGCTCTGTGCAGTGTTACACCAGCCTGAAACCCCAGGATCACTGTGGGTTCTGGGTTCAGTGTTCCTATTGGACACACAGCATTTCTGTTCTTACAGAAATACAATGGCTTAATTACACAAAATGAAGACTTTTAAAATATTTCTCTGCTACCACTCCTAGTTTATAAGTGTCAGGTTAGCAGATCTTTAGATTATGTTAGATTACAAAATTTACACAGCCTGGCAGTGGTAGCACATGCCTTTAATCCCAGCACTCAGGAAGCAGAGGCAGGCGGATCTCTGTGACTTCGAGGCCAGCCTGGTCTACAGAGTGAGTTCCAGGACAGTCAGTTTTTGCCAGGGAAACCCTGTCTCAAAAAAACCGGAACAAACAAACAACAAAAACAAAAAGAAACCCAGTGTTTGAATCACTACTTGAGTTTCATAAAAAGTTGTTAAATGAAGTATGACTTAATTGTCCATAGCAAAGATTAAATTAGTCATTGTTGCCGGAAGAGAGCAGAATGATGTCTTAAAGTTTGTCACTGAAAGTTATTCTCTCAAAAAGGAAACAAGAAAGAAAATTATTTTCAGAGAGCTATATGGGGTAGGACGCACTTATAATTCCAGCACTCGGGGTGTAGAGACAGGCATCTCAAAGTCAAAGCCTGCCTGAGCTACCGAGTGAGACCTGTTGAGAAAGAAAGAGAACGGGAGATATGAATGGAGGTGAAAAGAAAGGAAAGATGGAAGGCAGGAAGGAGGAGGGAAGGAAGGATGGAAGGGAAGAAGGAAGAAGGATGGAAGAATGGAAGAAGCAGGGACGGCTTTTTGTGCAAGCTGGTGTGAAGGTGCATGATGACATTTTTAGGTAGCAAAGATTTGGTAATTTAGTGTCTGCCACTCATTTATACCCGAAATGGGTGAATCACAGATAGGTTCATGACGTAAGCTGTGCCACAGACATGGAGAACAGGTACCTCGGGAGAGCTGAGGCAGGGATGTAATAGGTGTTTGAACACGCATAAAAATCAAGGTACAAAACACTAAGCAAATGTGTTTGTGTGATACTCAATAACTTTCAAAAACAATAGAATTCTTCCAACCATTAAGCAAACTGACTCAGAAGCAAACGGTATTTACATATTCAAAATGAGAGAACAACACAAAATATTGCCTAAATTAAACGTTTAAAATATAATTATACTGTGAAGCTCATGGGAGACATGGAGAGGGAATGTCAGAGTGCGTTAGTAGATAACATCTGATAACAATACATCCAAATTGGCAACAAACACGTCATTTTCAGAGATATGGAAACAAATGCCAAAGTCACAGAACCCGAAAAATTAACTGTGATTATTTTGAAAATAAAACTGCTGAGGAAAAATCAAACACAATGAATAAAATTGGTGAACTTGCGGTTGATCGTCGTAATTCTGCACTAGGGCAGCGACAGTTTCAGGCTTCCGTCCTGAGCTGCTACACTTGACGATGGTCTTAAATCGCCTTAACAAATGAATGTTTGAAAATAACTGGCTCACAGCACCTGAGAACACTTCCAAAGGCAGACATACAAGTCAATAAAACACCCTGCTTTCATTGCTGCTTTCTGCTGTGTATTTTAGGCTGGCAAGGCATGGGCTGCCGAGCAAACACTGCTTCAGGTGGCACCCCTCTCAGGTAATGAGATACAGTGCCGGTGCAATAGCCAACTGGCTCTCAGAGTTGTCGCTGAATAGATTTGGAACTGTGGCTTCCCGTTCTCAAACTGAAACCTAAAGAAAGGAACGCACACACAAAGAGAAGTCACACGTTCTGTGAATGCCGTGAGGAAAACTCATGTCTGTAATAGAACTATATGGGGGAAAATAATCTGTGAAATTCTAGGCTGGGATGAAGCTCAGCATTAGTGTGATTACCGAAGATGCACAAAGCCCCTAGGTTGATCCCTAGCACAGCAAAAAAAAAAAAAAAAAAAAGACAACAAAATCCAACCAATCCAAGGGAATTGTCATAAAAGTTTAATGTAGTCAAAGCACAAGAAGGAGAGTTTATATATGAAACCAGAAAATAATTGAAAAAGCACATTGCAAACATAAGGAAGGTAAGAAATTTCATGAAATAGTCCCAATTTCACGTAACTTTCTCCTTTTACAAAAAAGTGATTCAATAGAGGAGTAATAACACGATTTGACTTTATGAGAATTTTCATAGAAATAAATTCCAAGATATTTGGGAGGGGTCTCTTTATTAGACCAAGGGCTGGGAGTTTGAAAACATGGTTCGTCGGATCACTTCTTTAAGGGGTCACCGCAGCCAGATCCCAAATGAACAAGAAGAAATCTTTTTTTCCTGTTTTTTTGTTTTGTTTTGTTTTACAAGACAGGGTTTTCCTGTGTAGCCTGGTTTACCTGGAACTCAGAGATCTGTCTGCCTCTGCCTCCCAAGTGCTGGGAAGCAGGGCTATCAGAAGAAATCTTAGGGTCCTCCGTTGACAACACCTGTTCATCCTTGAGCATGCTTCTACAGGCCACATGGTGGCCCTGCAGTCTGTGTTCGAGAGAGGACAAGGGGATTAAAACACAGAACTCCCAATGAAGGTCTTGTACAGCAGGAGTTAGGACCTAGCTGGCACAAGCATGAACCCCAAGCCAGGTCTGAGGTTGTCAGGATGCACGGGATGCAAAGACCTGCTTCTGAAAACAGATCCGATTTGGAAAACTTTCGTGTTGGTCACGTGGTTAAAGCATGAGGCAGCATCAGAGCTCAGTTAGCTCCCAACGATGCTCAGTTGAGCAGCTGGAGGTGACACATGGTGAGAATTCATTACTGTAAAGGAACTGAATAGAAGTTGTGGTTTTGTGATAAGACTATATTTTGAAATATTATTTCTTATTCCTAATGCCCAAGTAAAATAATTTTCAATATTAACACTATATGTAATCTAGTAATATGTAATAATAATATGTAATATATAATGCAATTTACTCTATTATAAACTTCATAGACTGTGAAAAAGGTGTTTGAAGCAATCATATCTATGTTCTAAATCAAGACCTTCATGGTGTGATCATATACAGATATACATGTAGTATTCTTAGCCTGTTTTAAAGAGCTGAATCTCCAACCGATAGCTGACATCATGCTTCCCAGTGGGAAAACGTTTCCGTTGTCATGACAGCAGAACCTGGGCCCTTGTAGTATGTGCACTATCACTGGGCCGCCCCACCTGCCGGCACGTCCTCATGACATCTATAAGCGTTTCTAGTCTACACAGTTGCAGTCTGACAAGCAGCACTGTCATTTACAGCAGTTAGACAAGAGGATTAATTGTAAAGATGGAAGTATATCAGGAACCACCATGCCTTCTAAGATAACATGATTCTATAACCATTCCATCTGACTAGCTAAAGAGCCCTTTGACTGTATCTCTAAGTCTGGATATTGAATGCCTTAAATATATGTTATTAATGGAGAGAAAAAAAAGTGTGAAAGTTGCCAACTCGTGGTGGCACACACCTTTAATCCCAGGACTCAGGAAGCAGAGGCAGGCGGATCTCTGTGAGTTTGAGGCCAGCCTGGTCTACAGAGTGAGTTCCTGGACAGCCAGAGTTACAACAGAGAAACCCTGTCTCAAAACAAAACAAAACAAAAATACAGAAATGGAAGTTTACTTGGCGCAATTAAAAATTAAACTTGACAATTTTAATATTGGTGTTATATCTGAAATAAACTTATGTGATGGTCTGATTAAAGAACGGAAGTGTCAACTAGGTGTCAGGTACTCAGTTAAATCCTTTTAACTGATTAACTCATTCAATCTTCACGAGTTCGTAGGTAGTTAAAACTCCAATATCAACTCATTGACAACAAAGAAAACTGAAGCTAAGGAAAGTTAATTCAGCAGCGTGGCAGTACATCTAACAGCACTCAAGCCCAGACAATCGCTCCTAATTGTCACATTATATTAATTTAATTGACAAATTTATATCGAGTGTCTGTTACTTGTCAGGTCAGTTGGCACTAGGAATATAGTATGCATAAAAGAGGTAAAACTCCGTTTTATGGGGCTTACACATAAATGAAAATAAAAAAGATTGATTTTGAAAACAAATACAAAATTATGATCTGTTGCTACTGTGGATGACATAACTAACTCATAGAAAACCCACATAATTTGAAGACATAATTATAAGAACAATTAATATGGTTTTCAGACAACAGGCAACTCTGAGGTGTGCTCCGTGGAAGGAGAATGAGCAACTGTACAGTTCGCCCAGTCTTCTTTCCTAGGTAACCCGAACATGGTGAAGAGTTAAGGAGACAGGATGCCCAGACAGAACATGATCTTCCCGCTGAGATGGACACAGAGATGTTGGAAGTTGATGAAAGTGAGGAGAATTCGCAGGAAAGAGTGAATCAGACCATTACCTAGTGAAAACACTGGATCCTCTGCATAGAGATTCCTCGAGTTCTTGGCTGAACATGAAATTGAGTGTACGTTGGGTAAGGTTTCCTAATGAAGGGCAAAGAACAAATGCTAGCAAAGAGAAAATGCCATATTTCATACGTGAAAATATAGGAAATGGGTTAAATTTAAATTGTAGGTGAACATGAATAATTTTTTAACATCAGTATGTGTTATCTGTACTTTACAATTGGACCACATTTGCACCAGTATTCAGTTTCCAATTCACTTTCATGGAAAGACAGAGAGAGCACCTGGAGAGTTCCGTCCCTTGGATATCCACTCTAGAAGGACTAAACTAGCTGTAGAGCATAGGTGGAATCCCAACAAAGCCAATGAAGACTAGATGACATACCCAAGGTAGCAACGGTAAATAGAAAAGAGAAGAGGTCCAAACTCCAGAGCCTTCAATCTTAAGAAGTCTGAGGGTAAAGATGGATTCATTGAGAAAGTAAGGAATGACTACTACTAAATGAAGCCAATCATGAATGTGTGGTGTCTTAGAAGTTAGATGAAGAAGGTAGGGCAGAAAGACAGAGAGAAGCATGAGAATAACTGTGCCAAATGCTCCTGAAAGGATTTATTGGTGTCAACCTCATCGGGATGGTTTGGGAGAGCAGTTCTGTAGGAATCATGGGAGCAAGAGCTTGACTGGAGTAGGTTATCTACGACAGAGGCACATGGCAGATTACAGGTAACTCATAAGGAGTTAGTGCTGAACGCAGCAAAGAAATGTTGTGGCTGGGAAGAATATGAACCAAATGGGTTACTTGGTCTTTATGAATGAAACTGTATGTTTAGAGACTTACAGAAGCCGTCTAGTAAGAAGATGAAAATGAATATAGGAAGCAATGCCCTCACAATTGTGAAAGGCAGTGGGGTCAACACATGCATAGCCTTTAGTAAGTATGCTACTTAGTTTTACATCAGCTTGACACAAGCTGGAGGTATATCTGGGAAGAGGGACCCTAACTGAAAAAATAAAAGTCTTCATAAGATTGACCTGTAGGCAAGCCTGTGGTGCATTTTCTTGGTAGGTGATTGGTGTGAGTGAGCCCAGACCATTGTGAATGGTGCCATCTCTGGACTGGTTGTCATGGGTAATGCAAGAAAGTAGGCTAAGCAAGTGTCTTAGTCACTGTTCTATTGCTGTAAAGAGACACCATCACCAAGGCAACTCTTATAAGAGAAAGCATTTAATTGGAGGCTTGCTTAGAGTTTCAGAGATTTAATCAGTTATCATCATTGTGGGGAGCTTGGGGGCATGGATGGTGCTGGAGCAGTAGCTGAGAGCTAAATCCTGATGCACAGGCCTAGAGAGGAAGAAAACAGCACTGGGCTAGATTCCGGCTGTGAAAACCTCAAAGCCCACACTTCATCCACATCTTCCAACCTTCTAATCCTATCAAAGGGTCCCTTTTCGTGGTGACCAACCATTCAAACTATGGGGGTCATTCCTATTCAAGTCACCACAGCAAACCATGAGGCCAAGCCAGTAAGCAGTGTTCCTCCATGGCCTCTGCTTCAGTTCCTGCCTTCAGGTTCCTGCCTTGAGTCCCTGCCTTGACTTCCATTCATGATATAGTGTGATCAGGACATGTAAGTTGAAATAAACCCACTCATTCCCGTGTTGCTTTTGGATGTTGTGTTTTGTCACAGCAATAAAATGCCAAATTAAGACAGTGGGCACACTGCTCATCTCTAGTTGGTGGCAACTAATTGAGTGCAGATACTTCTGGAGAGCACCTACCAGGAGAGAAACGAAGAAGCTCTCTCTTCTGAATGCTTTTGTTTCCTTAAGGAATTAGGAGAGGAAGTCATTTGGGGTCAAGCATCGGGAAGGAGATTTGCTGAGAACTTGGGAGAAGAGGAAAGGGAGGAAAGTAGTAGTTTAGGAAAGCACAGTGATGACTAGACCAGAAAAAGAAAATACAATGAGCTTGCCATTTGATGTTTACAGTCATGAATTTAGAATGCGGACAGAGTTGAGTGTTTTCCTTCAGCTAGTAGGTGGAGGCTTAGTTTTAACTACAGTTCGTTCCTCCTCCTCCTCTTCCTGCTGCCCTTCCTCCTCCTCCTTTCACTGATGTGTGTGTGTGTGTGTGTGTGTGTGTGTGTATGTGTGTGTTCATGTTTGTAAGCATGCATGCATATATGTGGAGGTTAGATGGTGATGCCAGGTGTCTTTTTCAGTCATTTTATACCTTATTTTATGAGACAAGCTCTCTCATTGAATCTGGAGCTTATCAAGTCAGCCAGACTTACTAGCTGGAGAGATCTGGGAACCTGTCTCTCTCTGCCAAGCCCCTAGTGACAGGTTACAAATGTTAAACCACCACACCCAACTCAGATCTTCATCCTTTTGGCTATCACCTCCCTAACCCACTGAGCCATCTCCCCAGCCTTAGGATTGGTTTTGCCTCAGTAATATGAAGGGAGAGAGTAAAGCAAAAGAGTAAATAATAATCACCTCACCCAGGTGTGCTGACCATGGCTGTCAGAGATCTTTACGCAGGAGGAGAAGAGAACTGAAGGGAGCAGGGGAAAGGCACTGTGGTCAGTGGATTAGAAAGGTAATGTCAAAGCATTATTGAAATTGAACATTAGGGGCAAGTGAAACTGAGACCACAGAGGAGTGGTGAACACTAGTAACAGCAAGATTACAGTGTGATCAGTAAGGTGAGTGGCTGAGGTAGACAGAACCATTAGAGACGAAGACTTCAAAGTACAGAAATATCAGGGAGTTGGTAAGATCATGTTTGTGTATGGTGAAACTACCAAGAGCTGCATGGCTGAACTAGGTGATGAAGGCTTTTGGTTTAATCAAAGTCTGTTCACCAACAGACAGGAACTATGAGCCAAGACAGCTGCCGTGTTGGCGAAGACAGCCAAACGTTTTGACACAGTAGCCTCAATTCTAACTGGTCTTCAAAGGTCTTCAGGTTTAGCCTGCAGCCAGAAGCAAAGGTTAATTTAGGAAAACTAGCTGCTGGCAGACCTCCCAGGGTGAGGGTTGGCTTCCAGCAGGGAGGGGCCATTTGGCCAGGATCCTAAGATTAACACTGAGGTGGAGGAAAGGGCTGGAGTCCAAGGTTCCACATGTCATATGTCTGAAACTCCAAAGCTTGCACCCCAGTTCCTAGTCCCCATGGGGAGGAGCTTGACAGCCCCACCCATGAGTGAATGCAGATGGCAGAAGAGAAGAAGTCACATAAAGCTTAGACCCAGACCTCATCACTAGAGGAGATGCTGGTACCTCCTGGGCGTGAGGCAGATCCCACAGAGTTGAATTGTGAAATGTTACATCACTACACTGTCTCAGAGTGGACTAGTGCAATAGCACTACTCCCTTCCTGCTCAGCCACACTTCTGTGAATAGATATTCTCCTAGGTCTAGTGGTGGGGTGTCAGGCCGGTCATCCTGTGTGTGGCCCATCACCGGGTAGATCAAGCCCCACTCTCTTTCCTTTTTTTATTTTGTGTATCAGGAAGGGAGGAAGGGAGGAAAGAAGGAAGGGCATATTTTTCCTTCACCATACATCTAGGATTATTTGGTTTTGGTTTTTTTTTGTTTGTTTGTTTTGCTTTGTTTTTGAGACAGAGTCTCACTCTGTAGTCCTAGCTGGCCTGGACCCTGCTATGTAGGTGAGGTTGGCCTTGAACTCACAGAGATTCACCTACCTCTGCCTCCCATGTGCTAGGATTAAAGGCTTGTGCGCCATGCCTGGCAGGACCATGTATTGTGCTATAGTTTGTTTCATGAAGGTTTGAGGAACTGTCCTGAGGAAGCCTCTAGAGAAAGGGAACTCAAAGGATTAAGACCCTCACAGCACCAGCAATGGGTTGCTGAGGCAAGGATGATGAATCGCAGCAGCCCGTGCAGCCTTCATCCTCCAGAGTCATCTGGGATGCCATAGCCTAGTTCATCTCATTCCGCCGAGGAGACTTATTTCTGTCCAGCACTCCAAAGAGTTAACACTAAGACTCAATACTCTCTTTGTGTGGTAACTGTGGTAAAGAATGCTTGATTTAGCATAAGAAGAATAGATGCTAGGCACTCAATACTCACTGGGACCAGTGTTGCCTACCTGAAAACTTCATTTAAAAACCAGCGACAATGAAAATTTCAAGACCGATTTTGTGTTTCCAATAAATACAGAGCAATAAGATCCAAAAGCCGTTTGCTCTCACCTCACCAAGTCACATACATGTCTTGGGTCAGTTGTTGTTCTAGCTCATTTCTGTCGCTGTGATGAAACACTCTGACCAGAAGCAACTGAGGGGAAGAAAGGCTTTATTTGCTTTACATTTCCAGGTCACAGTCCATTCTTAAGGGAGGTCAGGACAAGAACTTAAGCAGGAACTTTAGAGGAACTCTGCACACTGATTTGCTTGGAGGCTCAGAGTTAACTCCCCTTTTTTATCCACCTGTCAAGGGAATGGTGCTGTCTACACTGGGCTGGGTTCTCCTACATCAATTAACAAGACAATTCCTCCCTCCAGACATGTTCATAGACCAATCTGATCTGGGAAATCCTCTGAATGAGACTCCCTTCTCAAGTGACTCTAGGCTGTGTCAAGGTGACAGTCAAAGTTAACCAGGACAGTTATGGGTGATATTTGAAGCTGAATATAATTCAGATCATAGTTTTATGATACTTAATTCTAATATGAAGCTGAGCCATTACAACATTGCTGACAAATATGAAATCTTACAGCGTACTACAGTCTGGTAGACTTCAAAGCCAGGCAAGTGGGAATTTGTACCAATCACCATCTTGCTGAACATAGGTAGAGCTTAGAATATCTCTCACACAATTTCTCTTCTAAAGAATAGTGACAGCTGATAATCTTAAAGTAATTATGAGATACTATGAAAATTTAGTATTAATATCCTACTTTAGCATAGGAGCTAGAATTGAATCAATGCCCATTTAATGACAACTATTACTATGAATATGTACGTGTTAGAGTTTCTATCACTATAATAAGACACCATGACCAAAAGCAACTTGGGAAAGAAAAGGTTATGTCATTAATACGGCTCTCAGGGATCAGCGAGTCACCGAATGAAGTCAGGCAGGAACTCAAGGCAGGAACTTGGAGGCAGGGACTCGAGGCTACGGCTGAGCACTGATTACTGGCTTACTCCCCATGGTTTGGTCAGCCTGCTTTCTTATAGCACCCAGGAGCACCAGCTCATGGTGGTCCCACACACAATGGGCTGGGCCTTCCCACATCAATCACTAATTAAGAAAATATACTGCAGACTTGCCTAAAGGCCAATACTATGGAAGCCTTTTCTCAACTGAGGGTTCTTCTTCCCGAATGACTCTCAATTTGTGGCAAGCTTACATACAACTAGCCAGAACAATAAGCTACATATGAACAATGTACCATAGTTTCTGGTAGACTTTCCATGGCTGGGGTAGACGTCTCCACACACTATTGCTTGCCATTAAAGAGAAAATAAACCTTCAGGCAGCTGTTTCCATGTGAATTTCTGGTCATGTGAATCACTGTTTAAAACTTTGGATTCCCCAGTCAAAACTTTAGTAGCTTTGAAAGCTGCTTACTCCAGACATGGGTAACAGTGTTTAATTTTTTTCTCTTTTAGGTAAAAAATTGAATAGGGAACTTCTTTGTGTTCTTTTATACCTTGTTAGTTTCTCTAATTCTTATAAAGGTAGGACCTTCTAGAGGGAAGAGATTGGGTTAGTTTTTATCACAACCATACCTAAATGGCGTCTACAGTCTCTTTCAACCGGAAGACTTGTGTTCCCAGCTTATTATTATCCGCCCCAAGCAGAAAGGGAGTTTATTGCCACATTTCTCTCAGTGCCTCAAACCTCTTAGTCACAGAGATGTCACATCTGATGGGAAGGATTTCCTAAGTCGCATGCAGAACCATGAGGAATGTTCCAGCTCCCTCCCTTTGCTTGTTAGCCAATCTCCCACCAGTCTCTCTGATTGGCCAAGCAGCCTAGCCCTCAATAAGCAGCAGCTATGCCTATTACTAGCCTTTACTCAGTTGGGACTGGATAATCAGGCGGAGATGGCAGCCCTCTCCGAACTGTGTGCTCACCTCTCTCTACCATCGTTTTCTCTCCTTTTCCTGCCTCCTGTGTAGTAGACACAAATCACACACTCCAGTTCCCTTACCCTTTTTAAACACTGCCTAGAGTTCCAAATGTCTGCATCCCTGGACTTTAAAGGCCGTTTGATGAATACTGATCCATCTTGGGACTGTCAGAACAAAAACCATGTTGGCAAACTTAATATAAAGAGATTCTCTTCCTCAGATGATCTGAACAGACAAAGACAAGTGCCAAATGGAGCAACCCTCATCTGCTAGATGTGTTAGCCTCATGTGGTCTGCTTTGAATCGTTCGAGGTTTGATCTTTATAACTTCAGAATGATAAGACTCCCCCCAACACACACACACAGATTTTCTAGAGTATCTTCATTATTTTTCTTCACCCACCAATTTCCCTGGATGCTCCCTCAACACCACGCAGCTTGCTTTTCTTTCTTAGCACTTTGTGCAGTGTGTGCAGAGGGATGCCTGATAATTACAGGTGAGATAAATCTGGGTGCCCCATAACGAAGGAATGTTTGATCTTTAAAGCCTCTCCTGATGTCTTCAAGCCTTCTTGACATCCATTTTCTTAATCTTATCTGCCACACTTCCTTCCTGTTATGTAGAGAAACTGCGGATTCAGAAACCAGGGTGTTAGGAAGGTAAGTTGGCAGAGGGGACAGTCAGCATGCATGAAGTTGAGGAATCTCCTTTCAGGAGCATCTTTGGGTATAACACTGGAATATATGTATATACCAATTATTTATCACACGCCTTCTTTGTGTTAGACCCCACACTAGGGCCAGAGATGTGACTATTAATCAGCTGTGGTTCCTATTTCCCAGGAGCTCACTTTGACACACAGGAACACAGGCAAGTGTCAAATATTTAAAATCCATTAGTTAAGTGCTTTAAGAAAGGTAACACAAAGCATTGTGGGAAGACATGGAGGTCACTAATGAAAGAATGGGTGGTTGTAATGGAGGGGGTGACACTGCCGTGACTTCCTCGAAGAAGTGGTGTTTGGACTAAAAGATGAGAATTGTTTACTGTTAAAAAGAAAAAAAAGAATGTTCATGTACAGAAGTTCATAGCAATGTGCTGTTAGGAGATCATAGGTTATTTGGGGCTAGACGCTGGGCAAGCAGGGGCTGGAAAATGAATTGGAAAGGGTACAAGGGACTGAGTGTCGACAGTTTTCACAGCAAGTGAGAATCTGCTCTGTCATTGGGTCCTCTGAAGTAATGGATGGTAGGTAGACAGTGGGAAGAAGACATTCTGAAGTCTGGCAACTTGGGTTGAACCTTGGTAATATCACTACATTGTCACCTTGTCCCAAGCCTCAGTTGCTTCAACAATAAAAAAGGGATAATATCTACTCTCAAGGATCATCATTAGGGCTAAATGACATAATACAAATAGATGCCAGTATATTGCATGGTGCCATGTTAAACCACAGTAACGATCATAGAATGAACTTCTATCATCAAGAATAGCCACATGGGTCCTTGAGTCACAGCCCTTGGACACAAGCAGGACTCTGTTGCCCCTAGTTACCTGCAGCAAGAAATGCGACCTGCCCGAACCTGTTTGTACGCTCGAGCGTGGTCTGTTTGGTTCTGTGTCTTTAATGTTAACATATGTATTTCACAATTTGCTGTTATCTTACTGAGTAATAAATGAATTGTTTGGAGTAAATTATTACATCTTTACACTCATACATTTCTTTTTTTTTTCCCCCTGCCAGAGAACGCATGAGCTGAAAGAGGTGATTAGAACTCACCTGCGGAGCTGGGAACAGGGCAGCCAGTACTCCAGGCACACACTAACTTTTTCAGAAACATTTGAATTTTTACAAGTCATGCTTAAATTACTTGTGAAAATCAAAATATGTTTTCAAAATGAGACAAAGAGAGAGAAAGGTCTTTGAAGCTCTAGGGAGCTGACTTAAATGCTGGCCTTGGCAGCTTGTTAACTCTGTAATTCGTAGGTCCTGGTTTCTCATCTGCAAAATGAGGATGGCCTTGCCTGTTTTATGAATGCCAAGGCCGAAAAGAAGGTCCTTGTTCACTATACGATCTACTGATATCGACTCCTTGCTCCCGGTGTCAATTCCAGTGATTTCTTCCTTCTTTTTAAAATGCTTGAATTTTTATGAGGTAGAAATAATCAAGTTTTGGCCTCTAAGTAAGATAGTCAGCTAATATGAGAGAAAGGGCTCCAAGCCAGATGTCCCACAGTACCAGGAAGTGAGCATTCAGCTCTTTTGGGATGCTGGAGTACGAGACACAACTTGGCTACTTCTAGTAACGGTTCTGATGTTCAGACTCCATGTGACAAGCTAGTTAGCAGACTCTTCTTGGAAAGCATCAGAGACCAGACTTGGGGAGCTATATGTGATTTTAGTCAAAAGTCTGAGAAGCTATAAGAATAATTTTTGCGTGAGCATGTGTGCAGTTCTGGGGCTGGAACTGTGCCTCATGTGTAGGCAGGCACTCTTTTACCAAGCCACGTTCCCAGTCCTTTGGATCTGGGCAACTATTGGGCAAACCAAGTTAGGGACAGCCAAGCAGAGTGTGTGGGATAGGCCTGCAAGATTATATCCAGCATGACTGTTCTTTTGACTTCTACAAACACAAAAGGAAACAGTCAGTAAATTTTCCCCTTTTCTCCCTCTAGGTAAACATTTTTGAGATAGTTTCTGGGACCTGAATAAGCTTGCAAATTTAAACACTCAGCCCTGGGTATCAGCTTTGAACTGGCAGTGTAGTCTCATATTGGCTTCCCGCCCTCCGCTGACTCCTCACACTTGGGATAAAAATCCTAATAACATAGAATAACCATAAGCTCATTGCCTTGGGTTCAGTCTTCTGAATAACTCAGACTGAAAAATACCACAGAATTCCAAAAACAATATCACTCCAATTTACTCATCTTTGGAAATTTTCCTCACTAATGAAGACTCTGTGTTCTTAGTCAGTCACATCCTAAATGAGTAATGAGCCACTTGGGAAAGTTAATTCCTACTTCTCATACTGTATGCATGCATGTGTCCACGTGCTATGTGTGAGAGCAGATCCATACACATGTGGAAGTCAAAGGATAACCTTGGGTGTGGGTCCTCCTCTTCCACTTTGAGGCAGGATCTCTTATTGTACTGCTGTTTACACCAGGACAGCTGACCCTTAACCTTTCAGTAATTCCTTTTTCTCTGACTCCCATTTCCCAGCAGAGTATGCTCATCTTGGGCCTTTTGGTGTTTGAATGAAAATGGGGGCCATGGGCTCATAGAGAGTGGCACTATCAGAAGGTGGCCTTGTTGGAGGAAGTGTGTCTCCAGAGGAGGGCTTTGAGGTCTCAAGATGCCCATGCCAGGCCTAGTGTGACACTCTCCTCCTGTTGCCTGCCAATCCAGATGTAGAACACTCAGCTACTTCTCCGGCGTGATGTCAGCCTGCCACCATGCTTCCTGCTATGTTGACAACGAACTAAACCTCTGAACTGTAAGCCAACTCCAATTAAATGTTTTCCCTTATAACAGTTGCCATGGTCACGCTGTCTCTTCACAGCAATAAAACCATAGCTACAGTAGCCTTCTTCTGAACCTCTGCTAAATGTTTGCATAATATCAGCCATCTCTGAGCTCCATATAACTGGGAATATGGTAAAGGCTCATAAGGCTCATTGAGTGGCCTTCTACTACCATCTCCACATGCTGGTTACTACAGCATGAGGAAGTAAGACTTAGTCTTCTGCTACAAGCCTGCAGCCTCTCATATAACGTTCAAGCCATAGAGGTTGGCCATTAGTCCTGATGCTTTGAGGAACTTCTTGTCTCTCTGCAAACTTCTCTCCTTTACTTCTTCCTCTGACTCCTGTTTCCTCCATGTTGTGTCCTTATTTTAGCATATGCAGAGCCAACTTAGAGAGATTCTAAAGGAGTGTCTGCCCTACTGAGAGGAAGACAATTACATTTTAGATATGCAAGCTAAATTCTCTGGATGCTAATAAAGCTAACTTTTTATTACTTATTATTATTATTGTACTATGCTTGGGTACACAAGGCAATTTCACGCATGTATGTAAATGTACTTTGGGCAGGTTCTCCCACTGTTTCCCACTGCTCTCCCTTTTCTTGCCCTCTCTACTAGTCTCTTTGCTTCCCCAGACAAGTCGATTCCACTTTTATGTCATGTGCACACATATGCTTTTATATATCGATAAGAGATCTAGTACTCACAAATGAGAAAACATGTGCTACCAGTCTTTCTGAATTGACTGAATTCACTTAATATGATCATCTCTAATTGCATATATTCTTCCAAAAGCATAACTTCCTTCTCTGACTTTCTGTAGGTATAGATGTATAAATTGGGCTTTGAACATAGCTTTAACACAGTTTAACTACTGAAATAGGACAAGCTTATTTGTTGAGTCCAAAGTTCTATAGAATGCTTGTGTTAGTACCATAAACTTAACAATCTACATGTCCTTATGAAGATCCACTTCAGCTGTATCACTGATGTGATGATCTTCAGGAAGTGTCCGTTTCAGCACCAAGATTTTCCAGTTTGATGAGTTACTGTCTGTCTTTCTTCAGCCAGTTTCCTGAGCTGTCCCCATTTAAGGGGACCAGCTTCTTTGTGTTGCCTACTTTGCTGTCTTTCTGCATGTCTTCCTTCCTTGAGTTGTGTCTTTCATGTTAGCAGTTGGTATCTAGGAAACTTCTTACTCAGATCGAATCTTTATCAATTTTGATGGAATGCACAGCTTTTCATCTCTGTGGAAATATAAGCAAATTCCTTCCCCAATGTAACACATTCCCTGACTTCCATTCTGATGTTAACACATCCTTGTAGTATACAGGCTGATTTAATTCATCAGTTTTTTTTTTTCTACAGTCCAGTGTCTCTTAATAACTGTTATTCCTGACTCATTGGCATTCAAAAAATTTAAAGTTAATAAAGCATTATGCAATCTATCTCTGGGAGTCTTTATTCTTATTCCCATTTCTCTTTTTGGCTAAGTCTAGGGAGACACAAAAAAGCTGATCCTTCTAAGAGGATTCAAGAAAATTGCTGAAGAGAGATGATAGTTCATCAGACTGGAAAACCTTGATGCTGAAATGGGACATTTGCTGAAGGACTATTGAAGAGAACTCCACAGATGACCAGGACTGATGGCTGCTGCAGTTATGGAAGATCATCCCATGGACGGCTGAAGTGGATCTTCAAAAGAACATTCAGACTGTTAAGTTGATGGGATTAATAATTGTTCCTATTATAATAGTCAAACTGCCTTAGAGCTCTTTTCAGCATGATTTATATCTTAGACAGAAAAGAGGAAGATGTAGAAGACTATATAATCCTTTAACCCAGCAGCATGGCTGTTCTAAGGTAGAAAGAATTTTAGTAAATGCCTTTAATTCCAATATAGCCCACATCTTTAATCCCAATTCAGAAGGCAGTGGTGGTGCATGCCTTTAATCCCCACACTTGGGAAGAAGAGGTAGAACTCAGAGGGAGAAGCAGAGAGTAGAGGCAAAGTTCATAGTTCAGAAAAGGAAGCAAGGTAGAAGCAGAGTGTGGAAGGAGAGTTCAGACAAAAGTGAGGTGGAAGCAGATGGGAAGCAGACAAGAGGCAGAGCTCAGAGAGAATAGGAGAGTTAGATCAGTCAGGCAGTCAGTTAGAGAATCAGATAAGACACACAGGCAGTTCAGCAGAAGGAGTTAGTGTCAGACAGGAAGAATGAGTTTAGGAGAGTCAGTTTGAAGCAGAACAGAGTAATTCAGTCAGAGAAGTTGCAGGAGTCAGCCAGAGTCAGCCAGAGTCAGCCAGAGTCAGAAAAGTTCAGTCAGAAAAGTCAGACGGCTCAGAAGGTCAGTTTAAACCAGTCATCTTGGAGAAGAGTTTGAGACAGAACAGCAAGTGAGTTCCATCAGTCAACCAGAAGAGTCAAATGAGTTCAGTACAGCTCTGAGTTCAGAAGGAGCTAGTCAGAGTGAGTTCAGTCAGCAGTAAGTCTCAGAGGCTGAAACATTCTAGATTAGATTATATAGAGGCTGATGCCTTCCAGTTCTAGGCTTATGATTAGATTGTATGGAGGCTGAGACACTCTAAGCCCTGGGGATTGAATTAGCAAAGAATAAACTGTCGTCTGCCATGAACCCACAAGAATAATTAATAAATCAAAGCACACATCAATGTTTACAACTTTCCCTTCTTTTAGTGTGTGTGTATGCATGTGTGTGCACGTACATGCATGAGTGTGCCATTGTACTCAGGTGCTTATGAAAGCCAGGAGAGCAGTAGAGGATCCTTGGAGCTAGAGAGTTATCAGTGGTTGTGGGCCACCTAATGTTCATACTGTGAACCAAATTTGGGTGCTCTGGAGGAGCATCAAACATTCTTAACCCACTGAGACATCTCTTCAGTCCAGTTTCATCCTTTTTTAAGGCTAAAACATCACATTGTATATGCTCACTACATTTTCTTTAAGCATTCCTCTGGTGATGGACACTTAGGTTGGTCCCATGGCTTAGCTACTATGAAAATGCTGCGGAAACATTGATGTGCAGATATCTCTGTGGTATTTTTAATCTGGACTTACCTAGTAGTGATCTGATACATATCTAGTAGTGGTCTAGCTGGCTCATATGGCAAGTCTGTTTCAGGGTTTTTGTCAGGAATCTCCAGGCTGATTTTCAGAGAGGCTGGACTAATTCACATTCCTGCTAGCGAAGTATAAAGTTTTGGTTCCACCTACATCCTTGATCGCATTTGTTTTCTGTTCTCTTGATGGCTGCCATTTTGACCAGAGTGAGAGGGACTCTCAATGCACTGTTAATTGCATTCCTCTGACGTAGAACATTTGCTTTGCATGCTCATTGGCATTTAGACTTTATCTTTTGAGAACTGGTTGCTCATTTCTCAGGAGGAAAACGGCTTTTGAGCTTATTGTCTTGCTTAATCCATGAACTTTCCTCAGAACCATCCAATCCTCTTCTCTCTAAAGCGGGAAGTTGCCAAGGACTGAGATTGACAGGACTCAGAAATCCGAATACAATTCGAAAGAATGCTGTGTCTGCTGGCAAATGATAATAATAATAATAAAAATTTAATAGCTATTCGATCTGCACCAGTGATCATGATTTGCTTTTAGAGGTTTTCATAATAACCCAATGGGGAAAACAGTATTATGACACATTTGAAAACAACAAATGAAGCCCAAGATAACTTGCGTTTGCTGGACCCAGGATTCAAATTCAGATTTACCATACCCCAAATCCTTTTCTGGAACCACCATAATTCCACTGTGAAAGGCAACTAACTACAAAAGCATAGTTTTGTGTGGCAGAATTCACCTTTGGAGTTCTGTCTTGGTGAGAAACCTCGGGGCACATTGCTTCAGAGTTCGGCTCTGCTCCTACACTTCAGCATCCAAGAAATGGAGCTAATCCTGAGCATGGCCTTTGGGATTGTTGTGAGTCTTGAGTGAGATAAAAGAGGAAGGACATTTGGCACACAGTGTGGCACATTGGCAATAACCGCCACCTTCTGCTGGTAAGACAGCTGCAGAGAGGTGTTACCTCAATCGCCAGGCTTAAGGTCTCAAAATCAAATGGTTTTCAATGCCTGACATTCAAAAAATATTTAAACTGTGTCGCTACCTTTTCTTTCTTTTTTTTTTTTTAATCTCTTAGAAATCATCCCCCATTCACCATGGGAAGTAAAATCCTGCTGTAACTGCCTAGGCAGGATTGCAGCTTTGTGTACACCCCGTCAGACGTCTCCGGTCTCTTCGGTCTGTCCGCGCAGCTCTGCTCCGTGCAGCAGAAGCGATTGCTTCAGTAGGACATTTCCCCGAGCTGCTTTTGTCACCATCCCCACTATCTGTACTGCTTTGCCTTTGATCACATAGAACTTCTTTCAGAGGGGGCAAGGAGAACATCAGGAAAGTGCAGTCTAGCGCACGTCTCCATTTGACCCCGGTTCCTGAATTGTTCGTGGAAAGTGATTTAATCTCCGCAAGGTTCAGTTTCGTCATTTGCGCTTGCCTCCCTGGTGCAGTGGACGCCATGTTAAAGTATGTGATGTATTTCGGATGTCTCCACGTTAACTGAGAGTTCAGTGAAAGTTGTTTCTTTTATATCCCTCTGCTTCCTCAGCACCCTAATTTCCTTAGAAAGGTGACCACAACTGTGTATGTGTGACGTGGCTGTAGGAAGGAAGGGCATTTTTATTCTTTTGCTATATAATAAAAATTCTGAATTAAATTCCTGTATTGAAGGCTTAATGCTGAGTACTGCAATTTGACTCATTTTGGAATGGCATTGCTGCAATGTAACTATTTAGTATGAATTCAAAGTACAGTAAGATGGAACTCCATCAGTGTCTATTATCCTTGTAAAGGGGAAATACACACACACACACACACACAGTATCTATGACCATACCACCCTGAACGTGCCGGATCTTGTCTGATCTTAGAAACTAAGCAGGATTGGGGCCTGGTTATTACTTAGATGGGAGAAGAGTAAGGAGGAGACTGCCCATACACCAAGGAGGGCAAAGATGGGCAGCAAAGCGCCAGCAGCTGAAAGAGAAGCACAGAAGAGAGGCACTCTCTCGACCTCAGAAAGCACCCACCCCGATGATACTTTGGTCTGGAGTTCCAGCCTCCAGAACCGTGAGTCGATAACTACTCATTGCGTAAAATACTGAGTACAGTCATTGCCACAGCAGCCCAGCAAATGAATACAGAAGCGACTAGCACTGCATCCTTCTCAGAAATACTCAACAAGGATAATTCTAAATGCACATTTATTAATTTGGTCATTTAAAAATTAAGCTCTATAATCAAAATCAAGGGAGATAAGCAGTTTACTCCAAAATTATTGAAACTGAAGACATGAGATTTCTTAACATTTTTGTTTTTTTTTTAAATCATTTTCAATACTATTTCATTGGTGTATATTCATTGTACCTAATTCTGGGTTCCACAAGGTCATGTTTGTACAAATGTATGAAATACACTGAGCATATGCCCCATCTGTCACCCCTAATTTTTCTTTCCTGATAGTCTTGTTCCTCTAGACCATTCTTCCCACTTTAAAAACATTTTATTTATTCTTGTTTTTATGTATGCGGGTGTTTGCCTGCATGTATATATGTGCACCACATGCGGGCCTCGTGCCTGAGGATGATGCGGGAGGCATCAGCTCCCTCAGAATACAGAATATGTGGAGTTACACACACCGTCTCCCCAGCACCATAACTTTGCCTTACTTTCATGATATCTATACAGTCACGATTTCATGTGCGTCTAATCTAGGAACCACAAGTGAGGGAAAGCATCTGATATCTGTCCTCCTTAGAGTGACATAATCCATTTATTATGATGACCCTCCTCCCCCACTGAATCCATTTTTCCTGGCAACAATACAATTGTGTTCTTCTTTGCCGAAAAATAGAATTCCATAGGAATGTTTACATGTAGGCTCTGATGCTAATACAGAAAAAAAATGTCACCATCGTAACACTAACATCTATGGCGAACATCAAACTGGCTGCCAGAATGGTGTGTTGGTGTGTGTGTGTGTGTGTGTGTGTGTAACAAAATAGTGAAGCAAAAGCAACAACAACAAGAACCCAACATTGCCTTGGTCTATAGCGTGCTCCTATACCTGCAGGAAGGTAGAGGGCATGCCACCTCCCTGCTTATCTCCAGATTCCGGCCCTGGAGAGGCTCGGCTACGAGTCCTCCTCCCGTCCCTGGCGGTTACTAAGTTTCCATTCAGGTCAAGCATTTCTTGACTGTAACAGTTCAGAAGTAGGTGACCAACAATGGTATTTTGCTTACTTGGAGATGAGCTTTTCAAAAGTAAAATGTTTGTGGGAGTCACAGGGCTGTCCACAGCTATTCTGGCGCTTTCTCTTTCTGGGCATTGTTGCATTTCCTCATTGCTTGGGGGAGCAGGTTTCTTGGTCAAGATGGAGAAAGCAGTTGGCAAGCTGCAGCAGTCGTTTTGGCTTTGTGAACATTTACACGAGCTGACTCTGAGTTCCAAGATTATAGGGAGCAAATTCCCATTTTGTCTCTCACCCCACGCTCTGTGCAGCCACGGCCTTCAGCACAACCTAGCAGACGCTTCGCAAGGGGATTAGTCAAGACTATTCAACACAGAGGTATAGCAGTACACCTGTGTGTCACTTGCCAAGAAAGACATGGAGACAGTTTCACATCTGCACACACTGCCGGACCTCAGCAGAGGGAACCGGCTGTCATGGCAAGACCATCCTGGACAGCGGATCCCCGATCATCTGATATCAAGTGTTTTTATTGATACAGAAGCCCCTCATCTAAAGGCCTGGCTCTGCCAGAAAGCAGTGAGCATGTACAGATCATGAGGAATCAAACACTTTTTACATAAAGTTCACACCTGCAGATAATACAAGACGCCAAGGCCCAGGCAGCCCTTCCCCCAACAATGCATGAAACTATTTTAAACACACTAGAAATAAACTTCTGTAACATAGAGGTGCTACTATTTTCATACAAACTATCTCCCATTATCAAATTCCTGAGGAGAAAGTCCAGTCTAAAGGTGACAGTCTTTTCATATTAAAGTGAAAATCATGTAAAGGCCTGCAGAATTTATGTCTGAATTCAGATTCTGGTTCTTCTGAGTTAAAATCCAAATCCAAAGGAACTAAACTTCTCCCTGACGGTGCATCTGCTTAGTCTAACGTTTGCATTTTCCAGGCAGAACCGATGTGTGTGTGTGTGTGTGTGTGTGTGTGTGTGTGTGTGTGTGTGTGTGTACTGTAGCTTTAGCTTTAGTTGGGTCTCTCTGGATGGCTGCAAGGAGTTTATCCCTTTCGGCCTGAGAAGCAAAGTTCCTTTTTTTTTTTTTTTTTAATATGAACTTTATTTTTCATGATCCAGCTAAAGTGTTATCAGAAGGAGCAATGTGAAGAAGCGAGAAAAACACCATGATGGACCCAAGCTGTGTTGCAATGTCTCAGTTTTTAGTGCCTGCGATCACCAGCGGCCTCCTAGGCCATGCCCAAAAGAAAGGCTAAAAGAGACTAAGCCAAGGAGGAGGAGCAGCCACGGAGAAGACCTGCTAGGCTGTCCACTGAACCTGTTCCCCAAAAACCCAAGTCTGAGCCTAAGAAGGTTCATGCAAAGAGGGCAGATAAGGAACCGGATGAGAGGAAGGGAAAGGCTGAAGCCGGCAGGAGTAGAGCAACCTCGCAGACAATGGGGTGCCAACACCGGCCAGGCACCGGAAGACCGAGGGTGCTGGAGGGTTCACCGGCAGTGTAGGCACTATCGAGAACTGCTTCTGGTGACTACACACTTAGAAGTATTATTGCACAAAGTTTTATAAAAACGCAGATTTTTTTTTTTAACTTAAAAAAAAAGAAAACTTACCTTGTTAGCACACAGAACCCTTCATTGTTTGGGGGAGTGAGAGAGAACATGTCTCCCCAACACAATGTCTCCCCTGCAGGATTGAAGTGGGGGAAACACCGTCGGCTACTAGTTTCGAAAGTTTCCTCTTGGTTATGGGAAATTTAAAATGTTTTGCTTTAATGTGCTTTTTATAAATTTCTGTGGTGATTATCTGCTATTTCATAAAACAGAAAAAAATTAAAACATCTTCCTTAGTTTAAGAAACTATTTTTCTAGCCTGATAAAGACATCGAGAAAGCACATACTTGTTTAAGGAAAAAAGAACAGGAGGCATCAATGTATACTTCCCCATGCTCACTCTGCACATCTCTATCTTCTTCCATGTTCTTCTCCCGTCTATCTTCCCACCCCCTCCGTCTTATAAAATACATGTAGCAAATGATGTAGAAAATGAGCAAGCCTTCTACACAGAATGTTGTTTTACTACTGCAAAGGTTATTTGGGGTTAATTCTTTCATAAAACACTGCAGGTTCTGACAAGAATGAAGATCACAGTGCTAATGGAAAGTATGAAGCCCTCTGGCATAGCAAATGCCCCTCTCCTTCAGCTCACAGCTATCAAGCAGCCACAGGTCCTCCATTACGAAGATTTCCATGTGTTGTCCAAAAGGGTATAAAATTTCAGGTCCCTTCATTTCAGCAGATGAGTAGACAGAGGAGAATTATTGCTTCCTTTATTTTTATTCTATGGTCCTGGTGAGTCCCCATGATGTGCAGCTGAGAAATCAATGCCAGATGGCTCAGTAGGAGACATGGCTAACGGTTCTCTGTTGCTCTCAATCTCTCCAAGCTTGCAGTGGGGCACTTAGTATTGCCGCACCCAGGGATATTAACAGGAACATTTGTTCAATGCTCACAGTGTACATTGTGTTGAGTGAAGTTTGTTTAACATGTGTTTTCTTTTGAAATTATTTCTACAACCCTACAAGGTAAACACTGTTCTTATGTTGGGTATACTATCCATATTTCTGCTTGTTTGGGGGGGGATAAATTTCCCTAAACCAAACAGCTTGGCTATAGCAGAAGCAGAGTGTGAAGCCATACCTTTAGATTCCAAAGCCAGAACTCGAAAGACAATTCTAATGCCTTTACAGTGGTTCTCAGCCTCCTTAATGCTGCAACCCTTTAGTACAGGTCCTCATGTTGTGGTGGTCCTCAACCATAAAATTATTTTTGTTGCTATTTCATAACTATATTTTTGCTGCTGTTATGAATTTTAATGTAAATATCTGATATGCAGATGGTCTTAGGTGACCCCCTGTGAAAGGATCATTTCATCCCCCAAAGGGGTCACGATCCACAAGTTGGAAATTGGTGCTTTAAAGAAAGCCTCAATACCAAGAAACAATAGCCTAACACATCTTAATTTTTCAGTGAAATTTATGACACATCAGACAGGATAATAGTGTTCCACAAGACACTAAACTCTACCAAAAAAATTGACGTGAACAGAATCTTCTCATTTTTCCAAAAATGATGACAGAGAACTAATAACATTCTAGACGCAAAGGGGAATTGTGAATTCATTAAGTACAGTGGGTGCCTTATTGTACCAGGGTATAGTAGTACGCCTACTCTGGTGGCTCAATAAAGAGAGACAAGGAGGTGTTCTCATATGTTCTCATATGGCACACCCTGCCAGCCCTCAGCAGAGGGAACCACCATCATGGCAAGTGCCATCCTGGACAGTGGAACGCCAATCACCTGAAATCAGGTGTTTTTATTGATACAGAACTCCTCAGGTGTTCTACTGATAGCACATGCAGATCATTAGCAATCAACTTCCCTCACATAAATGCAACACCTGCAGACAATACAAAATTCCAAGACCTAGGCAGTCCCACACCCAACAGTGCACAAAACAATGTTTTAAACATAACTAGAAATAAGCTTCCACAGCACCAGGGCTTTCTGTTTCTACCGCTCTCTGTATCTCTCTGTCTCTCCCTCATCTCTCTCTTCTCTTCTCTCTCCTCCCCCTTCTCTCCTTCCCCCTCTCTCAGTAATCTTATATTAATAATTGGCATACCTTACAATCACCAGCTGAACACCTGCGTTCTATTAACAATGCTCAAAGGGCTTTATATCGGAGATAAAAGGTCATATGCCCTGTATACTACAATATTACTCCACTGTCAGTCTAAGCACTGTTCATAACACAATAGGCTACAAATACTAGATGCAATGCTTCGGAATTGTATTCAGATCTCTCATTGCTAAGGGACTGGTAGATCCTGAGCTGGGAGGACGGAAGGAGAGATCTTTGCCCTTACTCCTGCCTAGATCCCTTCTTCACTGTTGTAATCATCTTTGCTTGGTGGCCTTTTCTGGAACTCTTGTTCCCTACTGCAGAGGGATTTACATATTACCCCTTTTATTACTGTAGTCTTCAGTTTAATTACAAAGTGTGTGTCAAGGATAGTCCATATTTGAATGTGTTGCTTTTGATTTTACAGTCAGGAGGCGAGAGCACTGGGGGCAGGGCGTTTGCACAGCAGCATGTGGTCCGGGCTTCGCTTTGGTAACAGCGAATGGGCATGTCTCTGGGCGTTGCTTAGGTAATGGCGCATGGTCTGGAAACAGACCTAACTCCCTTTGCACTTTTCTTTCTGAGTTGGTCTCAGTTGTTTCTTTTTAATTTCTCAAAACAAATTAACCTTCAGGGCAAGTACTTACCAGGAAGATCATTCCCTTAGTGCTATTGCTCTTGGCTAGATGTGACAATTCTGTTGCTTCATGCTGGCTTTCATTTGAGCAAAACCAGCATAGTTGGCTTATCAATAATTTTTTAATGTTCTAGAAAATTCCCTCATGCTGTCTAGTTTAATGCCAGAGAATGTCTTTTTTCCAAGTAAGTATGAATGTTTTAACAATAGTTGCCTTTTTTGTGGAAAGAAGGGAAAGAGAAAGAAACTTCAGAAAATATTTTCATAGAAGTCTACAGGTTATTTTATAAGCTGCCTCACGGATCAAGTGGCCTAAAAACCAGAATCCCTGTGGCAGTGTGAGCAGCCACTGGACATCCTGAAGCTGCTTGCTTTCACTCATCTTGCCACGTCTGAGACACAGTATTCCAGTGTCATTTCCAAACTTCCCATAATATTTGATAATAATAACACAGAATAATAACAAGACAGCCAAGCTTGTAGGGACCCTGATCAAAATAAAAGGTAGCAAAGCAGACTGGTACATGACACAGTCCAAGCTTTGGGAAGCTGAGGTGGGAAGACTGCTAGGGAAGGTGGGAGGCAGCAGAGTCAAGACCAGCCGTGATCACGTCTCAAAACAGCAAGCACACAAACAAAAAAATCTTTCTCAAAATGAACCAATAGCATTAAAACTGGTTAAAAAATACAATCGTTTTAAAAATAATAATGAGCAATAAAATTATATGACAATAAAATTAAACTTTATCTCAGCAAAATAGACAGTTTTCTAGAAAACACTTTCCAGATTATATCAACTATATGAGACTTGTCCCTGTTCTAAGGTGTTTCACTTCTGTTCCCTCCTTCTGGAATATTCCCTACCCAGATAGATGTCATCCTTTCCCCTGTCTTTATTTATATTCTGGGAAACTTTATTGATCACTCACTTTTTCAAGCCTTCTCATAGATCTGTATTCCTTTTCCCTTGTTTTTTCAAACCACGCCCACCACCTAACACACTGTCTACCTTTCTTACTAAACTTTCTTATTGGTGTCTTCCTTCTGTGTGATCCATGTGGCCGAGATGGTTTCTTTCTCAACACAGGAGATCCTCAGTGAATATTTGTTAAATTAGTGAATTAAAAAGCCCAGGATTGCCACACTGAATTAAACTCATTGTATGTGCGTCGAATTGTGAACAAGTTGACGAATATTAGTATTTAACATAAAAGCTTGTAATATTAAAATAAGGTTCTGCTATTAAGAAATTGAGAAGCACTTCATGCTTTTCTCAATAAAGTAGGAAAAATAAAGCAATGCGTACAGACGGCAATTTCTTCTATCACAGTGGTCCCTGACCTGCCTGCCCAATGCTGCCGTCCCCAGCCATAAAATGACTTTCGGCACTACCTCATAACTGTAATCTTGCTACTGTTAAGAATTGTAATGCAAATATCTGGTATGCAGGTAGTCTTAGGTGACCCCTGCGAAACGGTCGTTCGACCCCTAAAGGGGTTGCCACCCCACGGGTTGAGAACCGCTGCATCTACCAGTCTATTAAAAACTCTCAGCAATTACCAGTCTACAGTGCTGAGCAGTAGAAGGCTGTTCATCACAATAAGAAATAAGAAACTATGGCTGCAATCATCCTACTTGTTGACACTGAGCTAGATTTTCAATCAAGAAGTGTCACAGGGTAAAACTTTTTAAAAGGCCTATAAAATCTGGAATGTAAGAAACAAAACTTCCACTTTTCAACTGTGCTATTATTTGCCTAGAAGAATCCAGATTCTTCAAATAACCTGTTAAGTCGGGATTTAAGATACCTGATCCCTGATCAACAGTGTGTGCTGTGTGTGTAGATTTTTTAATTGAAAATAATTCTTATACAATATATTCTATCACAGTTCCTCCTCCCTCCTCCCTCATCCTCCCAGATCCTTCCCACCAGCCTACTTTTCCAACTCCATGCCATTTTTCTCTCTTTCTTTAAAAAACAGACAAAAAAAAAAAAACCCAGAATTTTTTTTAAAAAGGAAGAAAAATCACAAGAAATATATACATGCACGCACACACACACACACACACACACACACACAACCACAAAATTGGGAACCATAATATACAAGCAAAAGACTAGTAAAGAAAGAAAAAAAAAGGCCCCCAAACAGCATTATAAAAACAAAAAAAAACACTCCAGAAGTCATCATCGCAACTGTCATGTTGGCCGCCTCCGGCTGGGACGCAAGCCTGCTCTACGTGTAGTTTGTATGCTAGCGAGACACTATTGGAGAACCTAATTTTTCTTTGGTAAGCAATTGTCAGAAAACCTCCAGTTCCAGGAATGGGCTACATCTAATTGACTCGTTAGCCAACACCACATTTCTTTTAATAAAAATAGACTTTTTTCATACAGTATATTCTTATGGTTTCCCTCCTCCAACTCCCCCCAGTTTCTCCCTTACCTCCCTTTCTATCCTGATCCATGCCCTTTCTGCCTCATGTTAGAAGACAAACAGGCACCGTAATAATAATAATAAAATAAAATAAGATAAAACAAAACCAAACAAGTCATGATGGGACAAAACAAACAGAAAGAAAAGTGTTACAGAAATTTATTTTTTGTTATGTATAAAATAATTGTTTTTGTACAGTGTTGGGAAAAGGGCTGCCTAGGCCTTGGCATTTTGTGTTGTCTGCAGGTGTTGGATTTATGGGGGGGATGTTTGATTGCTCATGATCTGCACCTGAGGATTTTTGAATCAATAAAAACACCTGAGCTCAGACGCTCAGAGTTCCACTGGCCAGGATGGTACTGGCCAGGATAGTCATTCCCTCTGCAGATTTCTGACAAGAGTTTGCACCAACAAATATGCCTCCTTGTCTCTCTTGGTGAGCCCACACAATAGCTATCGATTACAAGTGGTATACCAATGTGGGGCACTGACTTCATGTCAGCCACATCCAACATGGAAACAAGGAAGAAAAACAAACTCCGTATCTCACAGAGTCCAGGTCCCTTGTTTGTTTGTTTGTTTGTTTCTTGTTTTCTGCAAACCTGACTACAAGCAGTCCAGACACTGGTGAGGCGGACCTGACAAGACGCGTCTGCTATGGTGAGGAGAACTCTGCCCCACGAGAGAAGCCTTCCTGCAGACAAGGTGACCAGCTGTTTTTCCTGCAAACCAGACTCTACAAATCTGGAAAGTGTTTCCTCGGAGTCAGCACACAGCACCCTTGAGACAGACAGATAAACTACCAGGTTGTCAGAATACAATGTACCTGGATCATTTTAATCAAAGGCCCATGCACATACTTGGTGCAAGAATACAATTGCAAAGCACATACAGTACTCTAATCATTCTTGCTATTTATAATTTGATGAAAAAATACAAGTAGGGTTACTCTGGGGTGATCATGAAAGTTATGACTGTAGACAGAGGGAAGTTATGACTCTATAAGAATGTCATCTGAATTCATATGACACAAAATAAGGTGCAAAGACAAAATTGGGGCATGTACAGTGGATGATGCAGACCAGATCTATGGAGAAAGGAGGAAAGGGATTAGAAAAGGAAGCAGATTTTGAAAAGAAAAATAATCTGATAGGAATAAATGTTAACATTTGTTCACTTGGGCGTTATTTATTGTAGATATTCATAAATAAATTCAAAAGTGATCTAAATACATCTGTAAAAGGCATGTTAAAAGAGAAGGTTAATATTTCCTTTGATTTCTAAAAACTAACCACTTGTGTTCAATACTGTCATCTCCTTAAATACCCTGTCCTGAGCCCGTAGGTGTGACCCACTTCCTGGGCTTCTGAAACGTGTCCCACTAGGTGACAACTGTTGTTAAAGCCTCTTGGAGTTGTATTCTCATTGATGAGATAGCTTTCCAGCTGTGCTTTCCTGCAGACGCTACACCTCAGTCTTTGAAGTTACTAGTAGAACGTGAGTATAAAAGAGCTAAGCAGCACTGAGCATGCCTGAGCATGCAGGCACACCTTCCAAAATGCGTAGATCCTGTTTGGCAAGAAATCTGTGCCCAACGTTAAAGAATGCCTTTTATTAGTGATGACTCAGATTTCTGCGGCACGGGGAGGCAATTTCAGGTTTGCAGAATCTTGACTTCTTTCTTCTGTTTAAATTACGGAAAATTCTATTGCGTTGAGGGAGATTTTATACATCTGGTTTTAGCTAATTGTTCCAGAGTTTATACACTGTTTAGAATAATTTTAAATTAATCTGCATGCTAATAATAACACCATAGGGCAAAATTGGTACATAAATTATTAAATCAACCTGTCTATATCCTTTTTTTTGTTTTCAATTACTTTTCCAAGTATGATCAGCCAGATAACTAAATTACTTAGTATCCTGTAAATAGTTCTGACAATGGCCTAGCCATCAGGGAAATCCTTATCTATCACTACAAGAAGAACTGTGTGGGGGAACTTCTTCTGGATATAAGCTCCATTTACATAATGAGAAAATCACGGAGATTCTTCATGAGAGCAATCTGGATATTTTCATATCCAACTTGAACTTTGTTGTTTATTTTTTACTACCGATCTACTTTATAACTATTTTCAGTGTGGCACTGAGCCTGCAACGCTGGAGACAGGTAAACTCAGACATGGCCACAAGGAGCTGTTCGGAGCAGAGACTGAAGGGACTTAAGCTCAGTGTTTTTCTCTACCCATTTCGTGACACAGAGTCCCTGCTTGACAGAGCTGAAGCAGACAGTCCCTATTCAGTGCCCTTGTCTGTCTGCCTCTGCTCTCCCCTTACAAGGTTCTAATGGCGTTCAGTGCTTTTCTTCCTAAGATCTTGAGCAGAGCCCAGGGCTCCAAATGCTGCTTCCCAGCCCTCCCACATGAAAACTCTGTTTCTGTAATGCTAAGCTCTTAGTTGCTGGCTCTGGAATAAAACAGGTTTTTGCTCACTTGCAACTGACTAGCGATGACTTTATTTGGGTCTGCCTGAAGGGACAACTTCAGAGGAGTTGTCTAGAATTCCTGTGACTACTCCACGGGTCTCCTCACGCGTGCTACCTGGCCTGTTAATGCCAGTTCCATCCAGGAACCCAAGAGGCTGCAGGAACATAAGGAGACTCTGGGGTTCAAATCAGGACCAGTTCTATTAAAGCTAGTGTGATAGCGACCCCAACTAATATATCTACCCGTAGGAGCTGAGAGTAGCAAAGGACCAGAGAGGCTGTGTGTGTCTGAAGCTTTTCCACTGGAAACAGTATAAAATAGAACAAGGAAGGCAGCATTATCTAACTCTCAGATACAAAAGTTGTCATCTCAGAATAAAACCAAACAAAGAACAATGTTAACTTTGTCCTTTGTCTTCCTGAGTATTTCAGAGGACACATCAAAAAAAAAAATCATCTCAACAAATTTATAATAGTAAAAAAAATTTTTCTGTGGCTCAATGCTCAGAAAGCACTCTGAATATCATATAATAAATCTGTAAAGTCTACCAGGCCTCCTGGGATTCTGGGAAGAAAGAAACAAATATAGAACAAAACCAGGAACAAAACCTTTTTTTTTCTGTAAATATTTGACAAACTACCCCAATATTTTGTGGGCAGTTACTAAAGAGAATACAGAAAAGACGTTTAAGATAGATACTGAAAGTTGTAGCAGTATGCTACAATCTTTTACCCTCTATTTAGGGAAGGAGAAAGGAAAGATAGAAAGAAATCTTCACCACTTCTACAAGTGGCTTGATAAAGAAAGAGAGAAAGGTAGAAATCCTCACAGCTGTCCTAAGCCTGAAGAGGACTAGCTGACCGTGAGTCAGACTAGCGCCTCAGCTCACGGTCCGTAAACTCAATCTCTCTAACCATAGTTCTTTTAGGAGTTATCACACTAAAGACAGCAACCCAACCAAGGAATCACTAACCCCTCCACCCTCCAACACCCCCACATACACACTCTCAGGGCTTCAGACCTTTTATGTCCTAAGCCAAAAGTTCCCATAAACCCTGTGGCACATACTCCCAAATA
>JAMJFZ010002812.1:17575000-17577500 GCA_026225945.1 Cricetomys ansorgei | reverse complement strand
ACCTTTACCTGTGGAGCGATCTCTCCAACCCTTACCATCAGCCTCTGTACCCGTCTCCTTTAGAAGAGAGGGGTTACCTAACTTGTCAAACATTTTTCTATATCTAATGCCTGACAAAAGTTCTAGTAATTGGTTTAGAAAAGACACTTCTGAAACTTTTTCCCTAATAGAAATGGTTTATCAAGTAAACATTTCAAAAAAGATGTCTAAAATGCTCATATAGGCAGAGGTTTTTTTAAAGGCCATTTCATTGTACCCCTCCTGGCTTCTCCTTTAAATGGAACAGAGTAGTAGGTCCTGATTCGGAGGGAGTAGGCTCTCCTGCTTTGGGTTCTTAGCCTCACTAGTAAAAGAATCTAGAAATGGGCTTGGAAGAAAGAGCAAGAAGAATTTGCAAGGAAGACAAGGCCAGCACACTGGAGATCTTGGCAACTTCAGAGATGAGAGAGATGGAGAAGAGGAAGCAGCAGCAATGGAGGTGAGCAAGCAGCCCTCTGCAGCAAGGGTCAAGAAGCTTCAGAGACAGAGAAATCCCAGCATATCCAGAAAAGTATGCTTCAGCTTTTGGCCAGTATCTGAAAGAAAAACGTAGGAAGAAAATTTAAAAATAAAAATTACACTTTCTCAGAAAAAAGGGCAGGCTTGACAGTGTTGCCGTGAGGGAAGTCCACAAGGCTGCATTGAAGGAGGGACTGGAGGAGGGGCTCTGGGAAGGATAAGAACACTCTCTCATTAAAGGGGTAATTATTCCACCCATCTCCTTAGTGTGTCTTTAGGTGAATCAGATTTCAGGTGATTAACAGGGTCAGCTGGATTAACTCTTAGGGGCTGAAACAGCGTATGTAAGATTCTAATCTTTGGAGCAGATCAGAATGTTGTGTCTCCAATTTAGGGAAGAGGTAAGAGAGTCCTTTTGTTTGTTTGTTTTTTGAGCCAAGAGACCTAAAGAGGGGCAATTGTGATGTTTTATTTTTCTAGTGTCACAAGGAAATGGAAGATAAGGTCCAAAGCCCACCATGGTGGTGTGGAGAACGTCCATCCTCAATGGCCTCCAGCCCTGCTAATCCATGGAGACAATCCTAGATAGAAGCAGCAGCAGCAGCAATGACAGCAACTAACTTTTTATTCAGTTTTGAAAATCATCACAGCAAGCTAATATCATTTCCACTGTCTTCACTTTGCCAACCGAAGACCAGAGTCAGAGGCCAAGGGCCTTGGTTCCAGGTTGCAGGACTTTCTTCTCTCCTTCCAGCCCTTCTACTTCAGCTAAGAGTTTGCATCTCCTGCATTTTTTTGTTGTTTTTGATACACGATAATTACACATATTTATGGGGTATACTGTAGTGTTTGGGTACACATATGTACTGTGTGTAATTATCAAATCAGCGCAATGAATTGAAATTTAAACATCCAACAAACCAACAATGGTTTGACTTGATTGTAATAAGAAACCATATAATGAAAAAGGAAGTCCCTAAAGTTTTTTTCAATAACATGGCAATCCCTTGGTCCCTCTTTCCCACCCACTCCCTATTTACCACAGCAGAAAGATGACTAATGGGTTTATATGTAATAGGTATCAATAATAAAATACATGTGATGTTTCACACTGATCTAGGGCAGGTTAGAGTATTTAAATGTCCATGTATTTTTTTTATGAAAGTAAAAGATACTAATAGGTAGATATAGCCCCCAGGAAAGTTCAAGTTATTGCTTACAGTTGCTATGGGAAACACTTGAGCTGGGAATTTTTAAAGGTGCTATTTCCATAGAGAACTGACATAACAGAACCTGTCTTCATTCAGTGAGCTTTATTCTGTGCAGGATTGATAGAGTGTGGAATTGTCGCATGGGCCTGGTAAGTGAACATTTTGCTATCGACCCATTGCATTCCTAGTTCTTCATAGTTCAAAACAATCTCAATTAGCTAATAATAAACTAATTTTTCTTTTTTTGAACCAGGACTTTCTCTATTGCACAGGCCAGCCAGGGATTCCTGCGTTCAAGATTCTTTAGCCTCGACTTTTTGAACAGCTGGGACTATAGTACGCACCTATCCCTGATCTCATGTGATGAGTAGAAGAATCTATTAATAAATGCTGTTTGTTGAGTGGGAATCTATATTCTTGTACATCAGTGGAACAGTACCTAGCACACATGTTAGAACTGGGTATCTGCTCATCTTTAATGGGGTCTTAGTTAGGGTTTAGTTAGGGTTATTGCTGTGAAGAAACACCATGACCACAGCAACCCTTATAAAGAAAAGCAAAATTCAACCGGCGTTGGCTTACAGCTCAGAGGTTTAGTCTATTCTCATCATGGTGGGAGCGTGGTAACATGTAAGCAGATATGGTGCTGGAGAGGTAACTAAGAGTTCTACATCTGGATCAAGAGGCAGCAGGAAAAGAGAGTGACACTGGGCCTGGTTTGGGTATCTGAAACCACAAAGCCAACCCCTAGAGACACATGGCCAACAAGGCCATCCCTCCTAATAGTGCCA
>JAMJFZ010002812.1:17555000-17567500 GCA_026225945.1 Cricetomys ansorgei | reverse complement strand
GATCTAAGCAGTGGAGGAGGCAGCGAGTGGAGGAGCCAGGGATGGTGGATGACTCCGAAGAAACAACATTTTGCAGTTGCACCGGGGTGATGCATATTGACTCACAGAGACTGTGACAGCATGCACAAACCCTTGAACTGGAACTGTGCAAGTTCAAGCCAGTCAAATCCCAGCACAGGGAAGGGGAAGTAGGCACAAAGTCTCACCTCCGACCAAGAAGTGATTTGCAATTCGTAGCTGCTGAGGGAGATCGGATCTCTTCAATAAAGTTGCACTAGGTATACTAATGCGCCCTCAGGCAGGCTGCGTATTTGGGAATATTCGACTAAAAATCAAAACAGACTCCGTATTTTTCTTTTTCTTTCCTCTTTTTGTGCGCTTTTAAATTTTGTTTTATTTGTTTGTTCGAGACGGGGTTTCTCTGTTGTAACTTAGGCTCTCCTAGAACTCACTCTGTCCTCGAACTCCAGAGATCCGCTTGCCTCTGCCTTGTTTTTTTTTTTGTGTTTTTTAAGAGAGAGAAAAACTGTAAAGTGGGAAGATCTGAAGGCAATTGGGGAAGGGAAAGAATATGATCAAAATATATTGTGTGATTTTAAAAATAAACAATTAAAAAATAGGAAGGTACATTGCCTGAGTAATAGACATTAGTCACTGAGTGGCCTTGGCTTAGAAGTGCATCTGGAGAAGAAAATCATGTAGCAGATATAGAACAACACCCTCCCAAAGTCCTTCCTAAGTAATTTGCTTCCTCACATTGATCTACATAATGAAGCATGGAGAATGCAATGGATCCAGAAAGCTCTAGATGGACAGAACCGAGAGACTAGGATTCTATGCTGTAGTCTGAGAGTTAGTTTCCTCACTGGTAAAATAAGCAGATGAATATACGTATTTATAAAGTTTTTGTGAGATCAAATGGGGTAACGTGTAAAAAGTCTTGGTGTGGCACCCATCGCTTGAAATGTTCAGCTGGGATGTTGACTGTGTCTTCTGCTTTAATGTGTGTTATGCGTTTGTGTGCCTGGAGAGGCTCTTGGCTTACATTTGAAGGGAAGCAGACATTGGTGAATTAAGAGGAGTGAGTTGGAGGAAGCAACTGTAAAATGCCAAACAAACTTCAAAAGGAATGATTTTTAAGGCTATTTATAAAGCTAAGTCACCAAGATGGCAGGGGAGCTGGAGAGTTGGCTCAGCAGTTAAGAGCACTGGCTGTTCTTCCAGAAGACCTGGGTTGAATTCCCAGCACCCACATGGCAGCTCACAACTGTCTGTAACTCCAGTTTCAGGAGATCTGACACCCTCACACAGACATACATGCAGGCAAAACACCAGTATAAAATATAATATAAAATGAAAATAGATTTTTTAAAAAAAGAGTCATGAAGGGAAGGGAACTCTTGTTATCACGAGATACAAAATAACTGGCAAAAAAAAATAACATGAATTCTTCATGGAACTGTTTTGGAACTTCTTAAGTTCTCCAGCAACTGTTGAGTGTTCGTTCATACCTGCTGTTGTAAATAATTATTTAGCATCTGAGTCTTCTGCATGGAAGTTGCTACCTCAAAGATTTTAAAATTCTAAGATTATTTCCATATATCAAACTCTTTGACTGAGACACAGTAGAAAGATTCAATTTAGGAATGACAAGTAAAATTGTCACAGAAAGCATGGTTTTAAACAAATTATAAATTTACTTTCATATACAGACACATATGCAAATATAAACATATGCATGTATGTTTATATAAACATACATACAATACACTGTGCTCATCTCCCCATTACTTTCATACTGCATAGGGTTTGATTACTGCTAATGACACCCAGGTGTTCCAATTCCTCGGTCTCTTTATTCATATTTTTCTGTCTCAGATCTAATTTCTCTTGCCATTTAGTCTCTCACAATGAGACCATTCCAACAGGACCTGATCTAACATATGGTTGGCAAAAATCCAATGAGTACAAACAGCTTATTTAGATAATTCAGATATCACAGATGTGGCCTCTGCTTAAATGACCTTAAATGGACCCCAGGGCCTAGAGGCTGAAGGCATGCTAAGAGACCAAATTAGAAGCTACCGTTAATGGAAGTCGTTAATGGAATGGTGCATTAGCCCCAATTCACGCCGGTAGGTACAGGCTTAAGTTTGATATTATCAGAGACGTCTAAAGCAGGAAACCCATGTACATCTCTTTTCAGTGTTAAAAGAGAAATTAGAAGCCGTGTAGTTCAGTCGCATCCTTTTCACACAGGCGAAACTAGCACGTTCTCACCTCAGAACTCACCTTCCTCGATTAGCAAACTTCTATCCACTTTCCCCCACCATTTTTGTCTGTTGAGATGATCGTGTGATCTTTTTTTCCCCCATGATTATATTTATTTGCAACCCTGGAAAGGAAACCAACTTGATCACTGTATAAGATGTTTTTGATGCACTGTTGAGGTAATTTTTAATTAGTTTATCCAGGTGGGGTTTTGTGGAAAGTAGGGGTGGGGGTATGTGTGCACTGTGCTGGGATCAAATCCAGGGTCTTGGGCATGCTGGACAACTGTTCTACACCGAGCAAAAATTCCCTAGTCCTTAAAGAATATTGCAATTATATTCATCGAGGATATTGGCCCACAGTTTTCTTTTGAGTGTGTCCTTTTTCAGGTTCTGCGGTTTGAATCAGATGTGTCCTTCATAACTCAAGGCTCATTCCTCAGCTGGTGGTATGTTTTGCGGACAACAGAAATTTTGGTTGGAGGGAATAAATCATCATCAGTATGCCTTGAAGGGTGTTTTGACCCGACCCCTTCCTGTTTGCATCTCTATCTCCATCTCTCTGTATTCTTGTTCTGTCTCTCCCCTCTTCCCCTTTCTGGCTACAATGAGATGAGCAACATTGTTTTCTCAAGCTTTCCCGCCATGATGGTCTGCCTCCCACAGTCACGAATAAGTAGACCTACCCATGCATGGCTCTGAAGCCAGGGCCAGAACACATGATACTTCCCAATAAAATAAATAATTCTTGCATGTAAATTGTTTATGTTGAATATTTGTTACAGTGACCAAAAAACCCAAGACTCTTTCTGTAGAGTGCATTTGGAAGCATTATTAATTCACCAAGACATCTAAATATCCTTCTTAGTTTAAATTTTGTACACAGTATGTGTCTAGAAATTTGTTTTTTTTTCTAGATTTTTCAGTTTTTTGGCATATTACATTTCAAAATATCCCTGATGTTTGTATGGATCCCAGTGAATCTGTTTTGGTATCTCTTTTTGTCCCTAATTTTATTTATTTCAGTCCTGTCTGTCTGTATTTCTTCCTTTTCTTTTCCTTTTCCTTTTCTTTTTTCTTTTTTGTTTTGTTTCCTTTGATTCTTTCTTGAGAAAGTTTCTCTGTTGTAACTCTGGCTGTCCTGGCTACTCTGTAGACCAGGCTGGCCTTGAACTCACAGAGATCCACCTGCCTCTGCCTCCCGAATGCTGGGATTAAAGGCATGTGCCGCCACCACCTGTCTGTCGTTCTTATAGTTAGTTAGGTTCAGTGCTTTTTGTATTTCCATAGATCTCTGAGGGCTTGTCTCCAGCACCACTCAGAGAGCAGAAACCAATTTACCATAGCAAGTACAGCATGAAAACACACCATATCCTTTGGGTTGTTCTTATAAACAGATACAGATGCAGGGACCACTTGGTTCACACACTGCGGGATCCCATAAAAACCAAACTAGAGGAATATATATATATATATATATATATATATATATATATATATATACATGATAATTTTTTAAAAGAAAAAGTTCTTGAAATCCTGAAATTGGGGTTATTCTAGTAAGTTTGCCTCCTCCTCCTCTTCCTCCTCCTCCTCTTCCTCCTCCTCCTCTTCCTTCTCCTCCTCCTCCTCTTCCTTCTCCTCCTCCTCCTCCTCTTCCTTCTCCTCCTCCTCTTCCTTCTCCTCCTCCTCCTCTTCCTCCTCTTTTTTCTTCTTCTGCCCATTATTCATGCATTTGGTCTTTTCATAGTGTCCCAGATTTCCTGGATATTTTGTGCTTGGAATTTTTTAGATTTAATATCTTCTTTGAGTGAGGTATTAATTTATTCTATCTTATCTTCAATCCCTGAGATTCGCTCTTTCCTATCCTGTATTCTGTTGGCGAGGCATGTCTCTGAATTGGTTCGAGTTCCTAAACTTGTCATTTCCAGATTTCCCTCAGTTTGTGTTTCTTTTATTAATTCTGTTCCCAATTTCGGGTCTTGAACAGTTTTACTCATTTCCTTCCACTTCTTGTCTACGCTTTCATAGACTTCTTTAAGGGATTTACTCATCTCTATACAGGCCTCTGTCTTATTCATAAAGGCTATCTGAAGGTTCTTGTCTTATGCTTCAGCTGTATTGAAATGCTCAGGGCTTACTAGGGTAGTGCTGCTGGACTCTAGTGGAGACGTCCCAACTAGATTGTGCTTTTAGACTGGCAACTACACATCGGGGTTTAGGGTAATTGTAATTCTAGGTGCCGATCTCTGGTCCTGTCTTTGTTGGGTGGCTGTTTTGTTCCTTGGTTCCTGTTGCCCTCTCTGTTTCTTAGGAGGGGTGTTGGTTGTGTGTTGCCTCATAGGAAATTCTTCTAGGATCCTGCTAGGTTGCTAGGTGTGGCCACTAGGGGTTCTGAGTAAAATATGTTTCTAGTTTTGGGAGCTGACACTTAGGAATGGGGATAAGTTGGGGGTGGAGTAGGGGGTGGCATGCTGAAGTGGTCCACAGGAGGGAGAAAAGCAGAGTGTTCCACCAGGATCTGCTTGTCTCCTAAGAATGGGGGCAGAGAGTTAGGAGAGGCCACAAAACGTAGTCTGCTACAAAGCTAGGGCATCAGATTAGAGAAGGGAAAGAGAAGACCTGAAGCTAACTTTGTTTCTTAGATTTGTTTCTCTGTCAGGTTGGGGTGGAGGTTTCCTAAGGAATGCCTGCTGGATTTGGAGACTGGGATAAAGAGAAGGGGGTTGAGGTTGTCGGGGAAGATCTGTGTGATCCCCGGAGATGGGGGCAGGGAGGGAGGGGAGACCAGAGCAGGTGGTCTGCTACAGAACTTGGGATGAGACTGAGGGATTAAATTTGGAGGGGAGGAAGGAGAGGTGAAGATCTACAGTTAGCCTACCTGGTTCCCTGACTGGAGTGGCCTGCGGGTTCCCAGGGAATAATAATTTCTTATTTTTATTTATGTATTTCTGTGCTAAGTCACCAACCTTGCCTTTAAGCTCTGACCTTTCTTCCAGATGATTTAATATGTTGCTGAGACTTTCATCTGAGCTCATTATCTGACTTGTTAGCTTTCATTTTACAAGATTTCTACTTGGTTCTTTTTCAGAATCTCAATAGCTTCAGTGAATTGCTCCTTCATAGTCTACATTATGTTCCTTAATTTATCCAGCTATTTGTTTGTCCTGTCTTTGATTAATCGATCATTTTAAAAATAAATCTTTTGAATTCTTTGTTTAGCATTCCAATCACTTTGTTATCTGTAGATAGTTACCAGAGAATTCTAAAGTTTGGAGGTTCTCTCCTCCTCCTCGACCTCTCCTTTTCTCTCCCCACCCACTCCTCTCTCCTGAGTCTCTCTGTATATTCCAGACTGACCTTTAACCCAGGATCTTCCTGCTAAGCTTCTTGACTGATGAGACTACACAAGTGGACAACCATGTCCAGCTGCCTTGATTTTCCATATTTCTTGTGCCCCATGTAGAGATTCGTGCATGTGTTGGGGTTAACATCTCTTCTTACTTTTATGTGAGGGTTTTCTCAGTGAGCAACCTTCTGTACAGGGCTGATCTCCACCAAAACTCAGAGATGAGGAAACAATTTACAGAAACACCCACAGCACAAATGCACACCAGATAAAGAAATACGATATAAATCAGTTAAAAACCATTACACTGATAACATCAAAAGAGAGAGAGAGAGAGAGGCACAATAATATACAGTAAGCTAAAAGTTAACAAATATGTAGTAAAAAGTAATAAAATTTAAATAAAAGAGAGGGTGAGGAAGGGGAAAAGGAAAGAAGACATTTAAAGGGAAAAATGAGAACGAGACAAGCTGACTGGTGAATAGAAATAAATAAAAGTAGATGAAAATAAGAAAAAATAACAAAGAAAATGAGTCAAAATGAGTCAAAACTTTCTTCTAGCAGAGGAAATTTTCATATATTTTGTTGGGAGGGGCGGTAAGCAGGCTTCATGAAGCTGAGGGCTGATGACCTTTCTCAGCTCTCACCAAGCAGACGGAAGCTATGCTGCGCCTGTTTCCCTCTGGGCCAGTTAAGGGGATGTTTTCCATGGCAAGACTGTATTCACTCCAGAGGCTCTTTGTACTCTCTCCCAGAGCTACTGCTGGCATCAGTGCTCTTTGGTGGTATGTAGACAAAACAAGGTCTTAAATGCTCTCAGTTTGTGCTCCTAGGGACATGGCAAATGACCCAGCCACAGTTTATCCCTGAATGCCTCAAAGAGCTGGGGGATCAAATAGATCACCGAGTTCTGTACTAAATAGGGGAGGGGTTGTGGGAACTCAGAAATTTGTTTTCTTTGGTCTCAGCACTCTCAGATCCCGCTCCCATATTAAACTCTCGACCTATTGACTCCCCACCCAAGGTGTGGGGCCAAACACCGTACCCTCGACATGTCTCACATGTCTCTCATGGCTTGAACTTCTTAGTGGGTATTTAACAGACCTTTCCTCTCTCTTTAGCTGCCTCTTCACAGGGGTTGGGTGTCCCCAGGTGCCCTGAATTGTGAATGTTCCAGATTCTCCGATTCTCATAGTAGGTTAGTCTGCAATAACAGTTCCATTCTTAAGATGGCCCCCCGGGTGTAGTACTTAGAAGTGGGGGGTGGATTTCTTCTCTAAAGCTACTCTGAAGCTTCTCTAAAGCAGGAGGAGTCACTTTTAGACCAAATCTTCCTACTGATTGGCACCTTTAAGAAAGAAGCTTCCTCCGGTGGCTAGGACTGCTGGTCTCTTCCCATGGCAACTACCTGCACTATCTGGTTTACTCTGAGCCGCCCTCGCGAGAGGAGCTGGGGTTGAGTTGGGATGACGTCATACTTTTCCCTGACTTGCCTTTCTGTTCCTCAGTGTTTTTTAGTTTCCCTGTTACAATGCGCTTGATTCCCGAAGCTCTTCCACTCCTCTCTTTTGCTCTGACTCCTCACTCAGAAGACACATCTATTCCAACATCTTACCTCAAAGTTTTCCAGATACAGATTTCAAATCTGGGAGAAAGTCAAAATTTGCTCCTGGACTTTGTGTACTCTGTTATAAAAATTATGATAATTGCAGATATTGTTAGTTCTCTTAGAAACATAATGACGAAAAAGCTAGCGAGTGTCTCAACAAACCCATAGACTTCCCTTCACGTAATCACCCACTCAGGCTCTGCCGTCACAAAGAGTCCCACCAAATCTGCTGGTCCAGCCAGTCTGACCCGACAGCTCTTCCCTAAGGCTGCCATATGTTTGCATATGCAGCTCTTCTCACCACATCTTTACTCCTCAGCGCATATGCCAGTGGGGAAGTCCCTGTTAGTATTCTTTCTCCATGGCACACCTTCATAGAAGAACTCTAGTTTTGTAATTACTGTACTCTGCCGTCACAATTGTTATGTTAAAAGACTTATCTCCCTCCCACACTATTGTAGCAAATAGCTACTGTGTGGGTCTGCAAAGAAGACAAGGAAACATTTTCATAGACATAAACCCTGGCAAACCACAGCAGGAAGAACCATCTGTCATGGCAAGCGCCATACTGAACAGTGGAACCCGGATCATCTGATCTCAGGAGTTTTTATTGATACAGAAGCTCTTCAGGTGTTATTCTACTGATAGAAAAACTCTGCCCCTTCATCCAAAGGCCTAATTGCATAATGAAGGAAACCTATAGCCTAGTCTCATCCCACAATCCTTTAGCAGCTGAGCTATGTCACCTTTACGGTGGGGGAAATGGAGGCCTAAGGGAAGTGTTCTTTCCTTGTTGCCTGAGACTGTGGGAGAGAGGGACTATAATAATTCCTCCATGGCTACTTTGCTCTTCCACAATGGCTTAGGCAACCCTTAACACAACAATGTACAAAACAATTATTATGAACATACCTAGAAATAAACTTCTCCAACACACTATGACATTTATTTTTATAATTGCAATACTAGGTAAAATGTGTGGTGTAATAAAGTGTAAGATATTTGCTTAATCAGTACTTTTCTGTTTATTTATGCCATGTCTTCTTGCAGAAAGAATTCAGTATGACTCATAGAAATCTGTGTGGCACATTTTTAAAACTCAAAAGAAAATATATCCATATAATGAAGCAGGTTGAGTGACTACAGATGTCACAGTTTGAGTGTGAAATGTCCCCACAAGACTAATGTCTTCAAAAGACATCATGGTTGAACACTTGGTCTTCAGCTGATGGTGCTGTTTCAGGAGAGTGTGAAACTTTGGGGACCTGGCTGTCAGAGGTGGGTGACAAGAGCAGGCATTGGAAGGATCTACCCACTCCTGTTTCAGCCTGCTTGGTCTGCTTTCAAGTCTGGCTATCATACAGGGAGCCCCTCCTCTTACTCTTGCACCACAGCTGCTCTCTGTGCTTTCCTTCCCTGCCAGGTTGGACCGTGTGCTCTGAAACCCTGAGCCTAAACAAATCTTTCTTCCCTTAATGTGTTCTCCTGAGTATTTTGTCACAGTGAAGAGAAAAGTGATTGATACAGAAAAACATCTGAAGGAAATAATTTATGTCTAAAAAATTGTGAGGGTAAAACTGGGTGGTGGTGGCACATGCTTTAATCCCAGTACACTGGAAACAGAGACAAGCAGAACTTAGTTTGAGGACAACCTGGTCTACAGAGCAAGTTCCAGGACAGCCAAGGCTACACAAAATTGGTACAGACACAGTATTCTAATTTTAGACTCATTCAAGAAAAATTTTTTAAAAATACCTCCTTGAAACTTTCAGCTTATATATTTCATTTGAAATATGAAAATAGTTGTTTAAATTTCAAAATACTGGAAGAAATAAAGACCCTTCTCTAATTCCAAGACTTACTCTGTACTTCTGCCACCAGTATCAGGTGGTCATGTAGTTGAATTCTATGTCTAGTAACAGGGGAAGAGTTCTTTGCACTAGCTTTTATCTGTGGGGCTTTTCTTGTTTACAAATATATATTTACAAGGCTGATGAGATGGCTCCGTGGGTAAAGGTGCTTATCACCAAGTCTGACTGAGTTCAGTCTCTGGAACCCTAGTGGTAGAAGGAGTGAACTCACTCCTGTAAATTATCTTCTGACCCTCACACGCCTGTCATGGCACTTGTATAATCAATCAGTGTGTGTGTGTGTGTGTGTGTGTGTGTGTGTCTGTCTGTCTGTCTGTCTGTCTATCTTTCTCTCCTCATACACACAATAAATAAATGTAAAATTTTTAAGTATATATTTACAATAGATGTGATTTTTAATATATCTGAAAATGGCACAAAAAAAACTTAAATTCTATCATTGAGTCTACTCCAGTTGATAAAAGGAAAAAGAAAAAATACAAAATGTAGAGGGATATTTAATCTTTTAATTCAGCAGCATGGCTGCTCTAGCAAAGGATTACATTAGAAAACTTATGCGATAAACATCTGATCTCTGATCTGGCAGAGTGTCTGCTCTAGGGTAGAAAGAATGTTAGTATACACCTTTAATCCCAACATACCACACAACTGTAAGCTAACACAGAAGGTAATGGATGGTAGTACACACCTTTAGTCCCAGTGTAACACACATTTTTTATCTCAGCTCAGAAGATAATGGGAGCATACTCCTTTAATCCCAACTAAATCCCAATGTAAAAAAAGCAGTCAGTGCAGAAGTATGTCATGATTCTCAGTTCACTGCTCTCAGTTCAGAGTTCACAGTCTGTTCGGAGTTAAGAAAGAAGAGATTGAGTCAGAACATGCTAGTTAACTGAGAAGTGAGTGAAATACAGAGTGAGTGCATACATGCCTTTAATCCCAAGTCTGAGAGTGAATCAGAGTGAAGACTTGGTAGAGTGACGTCTAAGATGAGTCACAGTGAAGGGCAGGCAAAGTGATGACGACTCAGAAGAAGAGTTGGCAGAGTGAGTCAGAGTGAGGACACGTCCAACTCTCATGGTATCAAAGCAAGCTCTCAGCTCAGAGAGTCAGGCAGTCAGAGAATCAGTCAGATAAGACACAGAGACAGTTAAGCAGGAGGAGAATGAATTTGGGAGAGTCAGCAAACAGTGAGAGTCAGTTTAAAGCCTAGCAGAAGAGTTTAGTCAGAGAAGTTGCAGGAGTCAGCCAGAGTCAGAAGAGTTTGGCTGGAAACAGTCAGCTGGATCAGAAGGTCTGTTTGAGCCAGTCATCTTGGAGAAGAGTTTGAGCCAGAACAGTGAGCGAGTTGGATCAGCCAACCACAGAAGACAGGTGAGTTCAGTACAGCGCTGAGTTCAGAAGAAGCTAGTCAGAGTAGTTAGTTAGCAGTAAGTATCAGAAGCTGACACCTTCAGGGTCTAGGCTTAAGATTAGATTGTATGGAGGCTGAAAACCCTCTAAGACCAGGGATAGAACTGGCAAAGAATAAACTGCCCTCTGCCAAGAATATGAGAATAATTAATTAAACCAATGTTCACATCAAATGCTTACAATAAAAAATGTAAGCTCTTACAAAACATAGTTTTTAAAAACTAAGATATTTAAAAACTTTTGGCAGTAAAATTAGAGGAATATTTATTTAGGTTTAAATTGTTTCACTTTTAGAAGTTTCATTAAAATATATAGACATAATATTGGAAGAAATAGCAAGCTGATAAGATCTTAAATGTGCTTTGCTTATATACACAAAATATTCAACAGCCAGAACATCTAAGTCTAGTGAAGAGAAGCTAAACAGCACACACACAAATATTTTTGCTTTGTTTTATTTATTTTATTTATTTATTTATTTATTTATTTATTTATTTATTTATTTATTAGGCAAGATCTCCCTGTGTAGCCAAGGCTGATCTCAAACTTGTAAGGCTCGTGTCTCAGCCTTCTACATTATGGGATACAGGTGTGTATCATCATGCCTGGTTAGACATGTTTCATTTATTAGCAGGAGACACTCAATGATGAGAACAAGTATGTCTAATAAAGGCTAAACAGTACATATACAACTTTAGATTCAGGTTGAACATGCAATTAATGTAACAAGGTTTTTCTGTTGGTGGTGGAAGTGGTTTGGGTTTTTGAGACAGTCTTACTATCCCAGCCTGTCTACTATTGAACCAGTAAAGTTTGACCTTGAACTCTTGATCCTTAGGACTCCACCTTCTGAGTCCTGGTATTTCAGGTGTGTGTTACCATTTCTGGATCTTGCAATAACTTTCAAAATTCTTTATAGTGAAGATTCATACTTTCCCAAGTATGTCCCTGTAGTCCCAGAATTCAGAAGGAGGTGGAGGTAAGAAGATCTCTTGAGTCTAGGAGTTCAAGATTAGCCTGGACAAAGTCAAAACTAAACTAACTACAGTTTTGCATTCTCTTTTGAACCTTTTAATCCTCAGAAAAACAGCAACTAACAGCAGACACAGTAATATTTTCGAGGTACAGATTTCACCCTTCTCTCTTCTTCTTCTGTTCAGCTCAGAGAAGATGGAATCCTATTCAAGGTAGAGACAGGGACTCTGTGAATCCTCAAGGAAACATTTGAGTCCTGTTGGACTTAGCCCATGAGCTGCTCATCTGATGAGTCAGAATCTGACTTTCAGAGAGTCACACTGTCTATCTAGCATAGATGGCATACTAAATACCCATGTTCACTCACGGCCTCCATTGCGGTCTCCCATGCTTCCCATTCTTATTGTGTGACTTGAAAGCCAAATCCTGGCCTTTTCCCACATGCAAGAGAGCGTCCACAGTACAATATGCTCCATAGTACAACATGCTTCATAGTACAATATAGTATATACACTTTAAAACTGTTTTTTATTCAAGATTAAATTCTGTTTCTTAGAGTAGCTATTCACTCATAATTAGAGTAGTTATTTACTGACAACATTTAAAAGTCGTTAATATACAAATATGCTAGTATATTTTTCTGTTATTTATTCAGAGAAAATTTTGTGTAATAATTGAGCTTCAGAAAACTTATTATATTAAAAGACACCATATTATTCACTATTGCTTTAAAAGTCCATTAGGTTAATGGCTAAAACAGGCCTATTTTTATCCCCAAAACTTAGTGCTATATTTTTTGTCATAAAAATTACTATGTGATATGAAATTCTGTAAAAAAGTAAATATTACTTCACTAGGAAAAAAACTACTACTGAGTTTTAGAAAAAATAAAATGTAGCGAATTAGGAAAAATATTATAGTTTCTCTCTTTGGTAATACAAAACAATTAAGTTGTTTCTATTTCCTCTTGTGCAACTTCTTCTTTGTAAGTTCCTTGAAACTAGGAGTTATCT
>JAMJFZ010002812.1:17287500-17550000 GCA_026225945.1 Cricetomys ansorgei | reverse complement strand
AACTTAAATGTTTCAGATTCCAATGTTTAAAACGCATCTAATTCACCTCAATTTCCTTCATTTGCAAAACTGTGAAAATCTTCACTGTGGCAGCATCTGAAGTCCTTAGTGAATGTGTACTGTTGACAGGAACACTGCCTTGTCAGGAACCCCGGTGCCTCCTCAGACCCATGAGGATGGCGAGGCACAGTCCAAGCTGGCAGTGTGAGCAGTAACCACAGCTTCCTCCTTCTGGACAACAGCAGCCTGAGTCTCATATAGAACCTTGTAGAGAACCCCTACTGTGATCAGCTAACGCACTCCTGTTTATAATGAATGTGCTGAGCCTTTAGGCTGCTGGGGCATCTTAGAGCATATGGGTCTGACCTAGATTTTCTGTTTGTGTGCCTCTCATTACCTCATTCTCTATTGCCCCAGTCAGGGCAATCCCAAAGCCACGCAGGTCACTGCGTGAATTAAAGAAGATTCTTAGAAGGGACAGGTACTCAGCAAACAGTAGCTATTGTCCACCATTCAATTGTGAGTAATTGAGCTTGTACTTAACTCAAGCCCAGTTATTATTTCACTGAATTTTGTCTTATCAACCCATCTCCTATTTCTAAAGGATTCTCCAATTCCTCATGTGGGCCTGAAAAAAACACCCAGTGGCTGTTGCTTATGATTTTCCAATGTCCAAGTCAGAAATCCAACACACCCAGAGTCAGAACACACATGGCATCAAATAAAATGCTGTTTTCATGTGTAGCTGGGGTGGGGGGGGAGGTCCTTAACTGCTGAGCCGGATGCCAACTCTCTGAATCTTCAGGCATTCTAGCCAACCCTCTTCCCTTCTCCACAAAACCCAAAACTCAAAGTCTCCTTCACCTGAGCTTCCATTGCTTACCCAGGTGGCAATCACCCACTTTCTTAGCTCCTTCTAATTCCGCTACAGCAGTGACTGCTCTTAGTCATGCTTTTTAGACTCCGCGTGCCGCCCTGGCCACTCTCTCATTCTACTCTTATTAATGAGAGTGTACGGTCTCTAGTCACATTCGTAGTCACAGCATGAAGTCCTCCTCCTTACGTGAAACTTACATTCGTGTAATTGCTGAAGCATTCTGAACCTAGAGAGCCTTTTGAGCTTAACAGATGAGTTTCCCATAAGCACCAGGACATTAGTTTGCTCGAATTGTAGGCTCCTTCTCTTCTTCCTGTTTAAAATCCGCTTAGTCTTGTTGATGTGGTACATGCCATCTCGAGAGTAGCAGAGCATGTGACCTGTTTGCTACCTTCTTCCTCATCGACAGCCAATTCTTCCAGAGGTCTTAAAATGCTGGTCTCACTGGGTCATTTTACTGCATTTGTGTCTTAAAAGGTTTTGTTTTGCTTTTTTTTTTTTTCCTATTACTGAACACTTTTCCAACTGTTCTTTTTTTCTCCTCGTTTCATTCCTGTAAAGAGGTAATTCATAAACACGTAGGTTCAATTATATCATAAATAGCTGGTAGCAGGTTTGATGCCATAAACCAAAATTAATTGTTTTCCAGCCCAGTGCTCAATAAGTCAGCTTCATGAGAAGTTGTAAGACTATCTTGACTATGTCAGAGGAAGACCCAGTTAACTAAGAGAAGTGATGTATAGCTACTATGTAGCTCACCAAAGAAGACACAGAGCATTTTCATAGGTAGAAACCCTGCCAGACGGCAGTAGAGAGAACCGGTATCATGGCCACCCAAGCATCTCATTTTAGGGGTTTTTATTGATACCTAAGCTCCTCAGGCATTCTATTGATACCACGTGCAGATCAGAGGAATTAAACATCTTTTACATAAAGCCAACACCTGCAGACAATACAAATGCCAACGCCTAGGCAGCCCTTTTCCCAACAGTGCACAAAACAACCACTTAAAACATAACTGGAAATAAACTTCTGCAACATTCCCCTCTTTCTGTATGAGCAAAAAAAATTGCTTTATCTCTACAACATAAACCAACAGTACACCAGCGAAAGTATTTACAAGAGGAACAATCACAAACACAGGACCAAATAAAACCACACATCTATCAAACTTTTCACAATGTCTTTGGACAACAGAAAAACATTATCAATGCCTCATTATCTGGAATTCACTCATGATCTTTTGTCATTTTCCGGTGCATTGTGTGTTTGTTCCCGGGGTCCCGCAGTGCCTCGGGCTAGGACCAGACGGACCTGGACCCAAGCGGGGGACACGTGGGGCCCCGGGATGCGTGGTTCGGTGACCTTACGGGGAGCTGTCCACCCTCGGGCCTAAGAAATGTGTGGCGAGCCGTGAAGAAGGCCCGGGAGTGAGGAATCTGATGGACACGAGACTCGTTTATTCCACACACCCTCCCCTTTTAACATCTTTGGGGGGGGGGGGGAGGGCGTGGCTTCTCCCTCGGGCAGGGAAGCCTTAATTAGCATGGCAGGGGAGGGGCACACTTGGCCTCATGGCCTTTGCAGAGACAAAGGTGTACAATTCGCCACAGAGTCAGGCAGAAAGTCTGCCATTCTGTTTACTGAGTAGCAGCTTCCAGGGCTTCAAGAGAAGGAGTCTGCAGAGCATCCTGCCAGCCCTAGTGGGTGCGGAGCACTCTTGCTGCTTCAACTTAACTCTTGAGCCCAGAGCCTACAATCTTTTGAGCCCCTCCAAAGGGCTTAGGTCACTTCTCTGGCTCTGCCCTCTGCATCACTTATAGCTTGTCTTCCAGGTTCTGGTTGGCTCCCCTGCACTATTGTTGCTGTTCTTGATGGTCATCCCATGTTACTGGCATCTCCCAAACTGCTGGGGTCCCTTGCTGCAACTGGGCTGCACTTTCACCAATAGCCTCTCATAGGCTCTCTTCATGCTGCCAAGCCTCAACTTCCCTGCAGGACCCCTTCAGTCTGGGCCTTCAATTACTACTGAGGCTGAACCTTCACCAATGGCCTCTCCTGGCCTTTTACAGTGCCAAGCTTCTGCTGCTCTCCAAGACCCCTTCATGCTTTAAAAACCAGTACCACCTGGGTGACTCTTATAGTACCAAGTTAGGCTGCCAGCATGAGATACAACCTTGGCTATTTCTGGAATGTATACTGACCAGGAAGAAATACTTTTCAGATTTTAAGATAGGGTCTGGTTTGTAGAAAAACAAAAAAAAACTGGTCAGATCATGTTTGAGTTTGAAGTTCTGTAGTATGTTCCAAAGACTTCTTTATAATGCAGCAACCGTTAGTCCTGATTCTGTTAGCAAGTTTTTTTGTTTTTGTTTTATTTTGGTTTTTTTTAGCATCATTTCAGGTGAACCTTGTTTGCAGGAAGGGTTCCCTTGTGGGATAGAGTTCTCATCACTAGAGCAGATGCGTCTTGTCAGGACCACCTCACTAGTATCTGGACCACTTGTAGTCAGGTTTTCAGGGAAAATCAAAAAACAAAAACAAAAACAAAACACTGTTCAGTTAAATAAAGGGCTTCTCAGCTCCAAGCAACAACCCCCTTCCACAGCAGGGGTTCTTGGGCCGGTGGGAAGAATCTCTGGCTGAAATATCTTGGTAGCTTGGAATTCTCCTCTGCCACCCCTATGGGGAAACACATAACCTTCTCCATAGACCTCAAACACAAGACTCTGAGCTTCATATCCACACAAAGCAGCTATCAGAAAACTCAGTTTGTAGAACAGTACACTCTGGCTCCTGTTTCCCCCGCCTCTGCTGCTGCCTGGGGCAGGAAGGAATATGACTAGCTGCTGCAGCACACTGCACATAGCTATGCAATTTCCCTGCACTTGGGTCAGCTCCATGATCAGGAAAGGTGGTGAAACCTTCTTGCTTTTTCTCCATTTTCAGATGAATTTTTTGTTTCCTTTTCTAAAGGCCTCTATTCTGTGGCTCTCACTCTTGAGCCCTCTTTCTCACTTAATTTTCACAGCCTTCTCTCTTCATAGAGGCTTACGTCTTTCCTCACTCTGCTCTTCCTTCAGGAGACTTCTAATTATTTTCTTGCATATATATATTGAGAACTGTATATGTATGTTATGTCTGAGAAGTGCTCTGAGTGTACTTTGCTGGACTCTATGAAGTCTGGAGTTTCTTTTTCTTCTTCCTTGTTTCCACGTAGTTGTAGCAGGCATGATGACCTGCCCACATTGGTGTGTCACTTGTAGTTGTATATCTACAGTATCGCTCAGCAAAGAAGACAAGGAGGCATATCCACAGGCACAAACCTTGCCAGACCTCAGCAGAGGGAACCACTATCATAGGAAGCACCAAACCGGACAGTGGAACCCTGAGTGTCTCATCTCAGGGACTTTTATTGACACTTAAGCTCCTCGGGTGTTCTACTGATACCATGTGCAGATCATGAAGAATCAAACTTCTTTTACATAAAGCCAACACCTGCAGACAACACAAATGTCAAAGCCTAGGCAGCCGTTTTCCCAACAGTGCACAAAACAATCATTTTAAATATAACTGGAAATAAACTTCTGCAACAGTGACGGATAGCAGTTACTGAAACAAGATTTTTCTCTTGGTAGGAAAGATCAGTAAATCTGACACAGATATTTTTAGGACCGGGGAAGACAGTATGCTGTGATGGATGACAAAAGAATACCACAGTTTAAGCTAAAACATTGAAAACCTTACACAACTTTGGTGCTTTAATGAAAAACATTCTTTGAAAAGCTAGAATGTGTTGTAGAGGACAACATTTATACAAAAGAGCTTTTAAAAAACAGCATAAAAGCTGCAGGACCTGTTCCTCTTTGGAACATATTTTACCAATATACAGAAGTCAGGAGTGCTATATAAGTTTTCTTCCAACTCAGATACACTATCACTAGGTCTAGCACACATATTTCTTCTATATAGACTTACTTTGCTTTTAATTATGTGTATGTGCGGATGGGTGAAATGTGTACATATGAGTGCAAGTTCCCATGGAGTCCCCTCAAGCTGGAGTTACAAGGGGTAGCCTCCCCACACATGCTGAGAACCAAATTCATGTCCTATGTAGTGGCAGCAAGCCCCTTTAACTGTTGAGCCACCTTTCCAGCCCCCAGCGTCCTTACCGTTGACAAGGAAAAAGTAATAATGTGCCCTGATGATGAATAGAGGGAGAAGGAGGCAGCCCGTTTGCCTTTTTGAACACTTCGTTGAGTTTGAATAAGCCAAGATGTTCCTCAGCCTGAATCTGGAAAAAGACAGAGAGAGCTAAATTACACCTCACAACCAGTCGGGAAATTTAAAGTTTTGCAAAGAAGTGCATGAATCTGACCACAGGTTCTTTCCCGTTAGTATGATATGATACGAATCCCTGCATATCAATAATTTTTAGCCAAGTAATATCTGTTAATGATTTTAATTACTACTAGGGAAAAATACTAAAATCCCCAAGTGGGCTACTGTGGTATAAAACATGTAAATTATGGTCAACACAACATTAAGTAAATGGAGCAAGGCCCAGAGTCAAAATCGACTCTTGGGATCACAGAGAACTTACAGAAATCTTACGTGAAATTTTGTGCATTCGCAATCCAGAGTATAATAATGGACTATGTCTTCTCATCCATGTTTTAGGTGGTTCTGGAGAACTGAGATGTTATCTGAGTTACACAGGTCATGCTTGAGCCCTTTTACTAAAGAACGAAGTGCTGCTTAGAGCCTGGAATACTACATTTAAGTTGAGTTCTGAAAACTTCAAGATCAATACATTATTTAGCAGAAAATTTTGGTATGACAGCAGAGGAAGGATGATTTAGGGAGGAAAGGAACCCATCTGTGTGGTTGCACAGAGCAGGGCATATGGGGGACGGTGGTTGGAACACAGTATAATGATACACAGGTGTGAAATGCCATACTGAAACCCATTACTTTGTATACTGACTTCAAATATTAACAAAGCACATGCAGAAAGACATTATCAATAAGGTCTTGACCTGTTGGTGACTACACCACCACGGCAGTGCAGGTAACTGCTTGACTTCCGGTTGCTGGCACGCCAAGGAGATAGTTATCTCTCCACTACTTTCTGCTGCACAGCTGCTGATAGTCTTTTCGGTCATGGTGTCCGTTTTGCTTATTGGTAAAATTAAAAATAATCTCTAATTCAACTCCCGCTAACTAGGAAAGGGACACATTGTAGAAAACAAGGACCTGGTGATTTTAACTCTAAAAATAATAATAACTATCTTACTGACCCTCAAGTCCAAGATGCCCTAAGTAAACGTGAGAGTTGTTTCATGTCTAATATCTCTGACCTGACATACACAGAGAATGAGAGAGCTGTGTGACACAATTATTCCTGGCACCAAGAGCACTGATTCCCCAGTAAAGACAGGGGCCGAAGAGCCTGGATAGGGGAGTTAGCATGTCTGGAAAGACAAGGACACATAGATAATCGCCTCTGAGACTGTAAAGTAAAACTCCAATCGTCTGCTCACGCTTCAGTAAAAATAAAGTTGCCTGTTTGATTTTGTAGCCCCTGACGCCGGTCCGGGGCTGACCCCAGCTACGCGGTCTGCTTCTGGAAATGAAAAGTCAAACAGCTGACAACCTTCACGAGTAATGTGATGGTGTTGGAGAAAAAACCTGGATGTGATGCCATATGGGATGATTTTGAAGAAGTTCTGCATAAAATAAAAGACTGGGGTGATCTTGGCCAAAAGTGCGAGAGCCCGAGCGAACTCCCTGGCTGAATCACGAGCCAGCTGCCTCTTCTTCAAGCACACTCTCATCTTTCTTTCTTGTCACTGATCCATTTGCCCCTTCCCCGGGTCTGACCCTCATCCCGTTGTTGCTGAGGCTGGAGCCCGGCATTGACCCGTCTCTGTTGTCTTTTAATAAACAAATGCGCATTGACTGTTGGAGAGTTTTTAAAGAAAGTATGGGAAGCGAATTAGAATATTAAGCACCAACCAGCCTTGATGGGTTTCTAAACAGCGACACATGTGTGAGTGGGGAAGGGGGCGTGGATCTGGGAGGGGCTGAGGTTAAAATACCCAAAACACATTGCATGAAAGTCTCAAAAAAACTAATAAAAAGTCACAAATTAAAACTACTAAGCATTTAGACTTATTAATGGATAATTCTACTTCTCAGTTGGTTCTGAATCTTTGCCTGCAAATCCTGTCTGTTTTCTTGGTTCACCTCTTTCTACTGCTTACAACTGTTCCTGAATCTTCACTGATATCTTTAGCACCCTTGTTCCCACCTTGACTTTGTGCAGATGACTTACATTACTTAATCATAAAACGGAAGTCACTTGACATCATTTCCCTGAACTTCTCATCCATGCCGGTGAATAGGCCTGTGTGCCTGTGTCTACTAACCACACAATGCTTCTTGGTAGACTGGCTGTCTGTCCTTATATACATTTCCAATTGCTCTACCGGGGTCATTGCTCTCACTCCCTCGTCTCTTCCAAACCTTGCTGCCACCTCTTACCGTCTCATCACGAGAAACTTTCTGCCCTCCTACCCTTCCTTCCTACCAGCATATTTTTAAACTACAGTTAGTTTCCTACTAAGAAATAAACTTCCTTAACCCATATCCCTGCTAATGCCACTTGCTATTCTCCCTTCTCTTACAGACTTCTAGTCGGCATGGCTCAAATGTTTAGTTTACTTTTTTCACAGGACACTTATCCTCACTTTGACGGCATTTCTTTAGCAATCACAATGCGTGTAAAATCACTGCAGAGTTGCTCCCACCTGTGCTTTTCCACTGAACTATACTGAGAACTCCCCCAGATCTAACCGTCAATACGGAGGACATGCTCTGGCCCTTGTGTCTCAGCCTCTCAGCATCTGATGAGGATTTTCCTTCCTCTCACTCTCTTAAAATTCTCTCTTCCTTTTAATAGGTAACACTTCATCCTCTTTTATTTATTTGAAGTCCTTCCTTTATATTTTCTTGGTGGAAAGGCAGTAACTTAAGTATAATGAGAGAGATTTATTTATTCTGCCAAATTTTCCCTTGGCAAAAAAAAAAAAAATGTTTGGACACGGAAACGTGTAACCTACCAAGGACATGAGGTCATATTAAACAGTATTTCTCTTTATTGTAAATTTTTGAACATTGGTTCTTTAATATTTTCGTATTTTTCTTAAAAGGACTTCCAGCACAGAAAGGGTCGTCAAATCAGTATTTTATTGAGAAATAATTCACGTGACATTTAATTTCATTTTTGGTGTATTCATGAAGTTACACAGCCTTCACATCCATGCACTTTTATGACTTTTGACCATTTGTAAAATAAATCCTTTACTCATTAGCAGTCCCTCTTTCCTCTCTCCACCCCTATGGGACCCACTATTCTGTTTTTGTGTGTACATTCCCTAGTAGAAGTTCACAGTAAAGTCTCAAGATTTGGTAGTAAAGTTCAGCATTAGTTGGTAGCTTTTGACTGATTAAACTTAAGTTTCATTTTACGTTTACATTTACATTGGGTTTAGGTTTGTTTGCATAAAAACTCAAGTCACTGGAGCCTAATGGGCTATCAATTAAAAAGAAATAATACTATCCATTTATCTTATACAGTAACCTTAGTTAATGTAGCTGATATCATACTTGGTTTCCCTTTCAATCAATATCAACATTGATTTTGTAATCATCAGAGGTTAGGATTCTTTTATTTTGATTCTACATTTTCCCCAAGCAAATAAAAAGAGGAAGAGTGAAGAAATTGCAGAAACAGTACCAGTTCTCTCTCACACGCACAAAATGATGTAGCAATTTAGTAGGAAAAGCTTGAAACGAAGCAACAGGACCTACAGCAATTACCATGCCACAGAATGTCGGCCTTCATCATAGCAGCTGCTGAAAAGGGCCTTGAAAAATCATTTGCTTTTTTTCTTTATCACATGAAGATCTAGTAAAAGGATTTAGCAGCTTGCCTTAAAACTCAGTCCAGTGTCAGTGCTTTCTATCAAATCCTCGCTTATTTGAAGATGGCTTTTCCTTCTACCTAATTTAAAGATTTAAATCTCCATGTTTATCTTGTATGTCTTTGATGACGGATAAAGGCACAGCTTAAAGTTTCTTTTCTTTAGATGTAATTACCATGTTTCCCTGGGCTTTAATGTCCCCGGGAAAATCTTCTTAGTTAATATTGCTTTAATTGTTCCACAAATGCTCCCTTTCTAAAGAAATGGAAGGCTGGCAGAGTCCTGGGAAGACCTGACAGTGTAGCATCTGAAATGATTACGTCATCATAGACAGATGTCTGGGCTTTATTCTTTCTGAATGTATTTCAGCAATGCCTACACTTTCCCGTGGGGAGGCTCTCGAGTTTCCAGAGCGACAAGGAAAGCCTACTGTCATGCGATTTGGTTGTTTCTTTCATTGTGGAAGACTTCGGATGTTTTTATTCCTTAGTTTTAAAGTTAGCATACAGTAAGATGGGTTTTATTACAGCATTTATACACATGTATCCCTGTAATTCGCTCATACTTGACTCCCCGCCCTGCTCCCTGGCCCTCTCCCCTTCACTGGCCTCCTTCCTCTCCACAAATGGTACCTTTCTACTTTCTTGTCACATGAGTCCTTACCCTGTTTTTGTATGAGGGTTTTACTGTCTCTGTGGGAGGGGTTTGATAGTGCTCCTTCCCTGTCTCTCTTAAGGAACACTGAAGAAATACTGGTATTCTTTTTAAAGGTTTAGTAGAATTTATCAGTGAATCCTGAATTGATTTCTTTATTAATCACCTTGCTTATTTCTCCCTTTAAATTCATTGTTTACTTTAAAAAGTATGTTTTAAAAAAACCCTTTGACATTTCAATGTCTTTGGGTTCATAACCAGGGGCTTTTGATCTCCTAGAGGTATCGTGTTGCCCTGTTTCTTTCTGTTTCTTGTGCTTCTGCATTGCAATTTTCACATCTGTTGGTCTGTACATGACTCCCAATTTTATTTGAGAATCTTCTTTATGTATTCATTTATTTTGAGACACAGTCTTACCATGGAACCCTGGCTGGCCTGGAGCTCACAGGGTAGACTAGGCTGACCTCAAACAAGTACTGGGATTAAAAGCATGTGGCATCACAGCCAGCTGGGAAATCTATTCTTGAGGGCTCAATCCCCAGGACAACTGAGAAAGAAGAAAACAAATTACAGTCAACAATACCACCAAACCAAACAAGATATAGCAATACTCTTAAAACTGATTAAAGTCAACTAATACACTGATACAGTGACAACAGGACAAAAAATGGCAAACAAATATAACATGCCACGAAATTAAGAAATATTTAAGGCAAATATAGAAAAGTAAATGAATGAAATGAAGGAAGGGGCAGGAAAGGGGGAAGAAAGTAAAAACAATGATAAATAGAATGAAGGAGGAAGAGAATGTTGAAGGAGAGAAACAAGCAAGAGAAAAACTTCAGATTGAGCAGGGCAGTGGTGGCACACGCCTTTAATCCCAGCACACGGGAGGCAGAGGCAGGTGGATCTCACTGAGTTCAAGGCCAGGCTGGTCTACAGAGTGAGTTCCAGGACAGCCAGAGTTACAACAGAGAAACTCTGTCTGGAAACAAACAAACAAACAAACAGAAACCAACAACAAACAAAACAAAACAACACACATCAGATTGCCCAATAATTTAAAATGCTTACACAGGAACTGGAGAGATGGTTCGGCAGTTAACAGCATCGGCAGCTCTTCTAGAAGACCAGTGTTCACTCCTAGCATCCAGATGTTGGCTCTCAAACAGGGGATTTGATGTCTACTTCTGGCCTCTGTGGACACCAGGCATGCATGTGGTACACAGATACAAATGCAGGCAAAACACTCATATGTAAGATAATAAAAGAAAAAAATTAAAAGGTCTGGCCCAAAAGGAATGACTAAAAATGCATATATAAAACTATATAAATGGAAGGAAGGAAATGAAAATAAAAACATACAAGCTTTTAAAAACGGAACAAAGTCAAAGTATTAAACTAGGAGTGGAAATAAAGTAGGAGTGGAGGAATGACATGCTGAGCAACTTCTCCCTGGGTCCTTTAACATTAGAGTCTTGCAGGAGTAGGCACAGGGACACATCAGTAGAACTTGGAGATTCTTGTCTCTCCTATCCATCAGGCTGGGCCTGGTCCTGCCTTGGGCACGTCACAAATGCTCAACAGAGCTGTCTTTCACCTTAGTAGCATTCCACCTGTTCATACCAGGGGCCTTGCTGGCTAGAACTAGTTTTGTAGTGTATAAGCTGAGCAGGTTCTCCCATGATCCCAGACTCCCTCACTAATGTGCCCTGGGGTAGCTATTCTAGCCTAGTGATAGTTTCCCTTGAGTGTGTTAGAAGAGGGGGAGTAAGCACAGCACTGAGATCTGTACAGGCAGACCAGCCTTCATTCTCCCCCTGCATTAAACCAGCTTCAGGACGACATCAAATGAAAACTGTACTTATTCTTCCAAGAAATGTTGTGGGTTTATATATATGACTTTTTTGTCAATGAGTTAAAAAAGTCCTCTGCAAGAACAACTTAATAAAAATCCTAGAATTTTATTTTATTTATTTTTAAACCTTTTATTTATTTGTTACCTTTATGTGTGGAGGTGTTCTGTCTGCATGCGTGTCTGTGCATTTCATCTTCATGAAGTGCCCATGGAGACAAGGAAAGGGCATTGTATTCCCTGGGCTGGAGTTTCAGATGGTTGTGAGCTGCCATGTCGGTGCTGGGAATTGAACCCTAGTCCTCTGGAACAGCGGCCAGTGCTCTTAATCCCTGAGCCATCTCTCCAGTCCCAAATCTTAAAATTGTAATTGTGTAGGGGAATACAGAAGAGCTGCTTGTGGCTCACAGTTGCATTTCTGGGACAGCTTACTCTACACAAATCAGAAAGCAGAGGAAGCAGCAGGAGGAACAAATGCTGCACATGGAAGAAAACAAGGACAGATGGCTGAGTGTGTGCTGGAGCGCAGTGATCCACCATGACAGCGAGGAAGACAGTGCACGTGGTGAAATGGGGAGAAAGCGTTCACTGTCCGCATGTGCATCTCACTGTCGTTCGTCATGCAGCAAACTGAATAGCTTACTTGCGTGATGTTTCCTTGAAGAAACAAAGGGATTTGATGCTTTCCCCTTCGTCACTTCTTTTCATATTTCCAGAGAAAAGATCGTCATCAGATCATTTACTCTCGTGGATTGTTTTGTGGCCTTTACATTGGTTCAGAGATTGAGGATTATAAAGTTTTGGTTACTAAGAATCCAGGAATAACTTGTGATGGTTAACCTTCATTGCCAACTTGGTGAGATTTAGAATCTCCACGCTAACACCCATTCTGAGTCTGTCTATGAGAAGAATTTAACAGAGCAGGGAAGACCCACTCTGAACTGGATGGCGTCATCTCATGGGCTAGAGTGCCCAGGGGAATAAAGAGGAGAAAGTGGGTTGTCACAACTATTTCAAAAGTAACTAAAGACAAGTCCTCATTGTTTTAGCTAGTGGTAGAAGGTAATTCAGTAATTGTATTTTAAAAACTGGAAAAAATGCTTTATCAAAAGTTCACTGCCTCGTTATAAATATGATAGCTTCTCCCATCCATATCTGACATTAACAATTAACTTCTTTCAACATCTTAAGGAGTATTTGATTTCCAGACTCAACATTATTAGATATATTTATCTCAGCTATCTTTCAAGAGAACAAACTTAGTACTATCTAATTTAGACCACAGCGTTTCTAGTTGGTGCTCATTCAAGTGTTACACTTTTTGAAAAAGGTTTAACCAGAATGGACTACTAATTAGAATATTCATCCACAATGGTAAACTTCTGAACATCATTTATATCACAGTAGCACATCAACTAATTTAGATGGGAGGATATTTTGCTAACCATTTGGGGAGAAATGAAATTAGACCCCCTACCTCAGACTATAAACAAATTCCACACGAGCCAAAATTAACTATCATGGGGCTGGGGAGATGGCTCCGTGAGTAGGAGCACTTGCTATGCAAACATGAGGAGCTGAGTTCAGTTCCCCAGCGCACACAAAAAAACAGTCATGTCCAAGTGTGCCAGTAATTCCATCTCTGGAGGAGAGAGACAGATGGATTCTGGGAGTTTACTGTCCAGCAAGTCTACCCAAAACATTGAGCTCCAGGCTCAGTCTCAAAAACAAAGTGGAAAGTAATGCAGGAAGGCATCCAACATTCGTTTCCGGATTTGTACTAGCATACACACGGGCAAGCACACCTACACACACAAACACGTGTATATACCACACAGCACACACAGCACATTGTTCTCTGTTGTTCTTCTTGTTCTCCATCTCATAGATTTTTAACTAAGGTTAATCAGTATACCTGTAGCTCCCCTATTTGGCAAGGCTAGCTATCTAACAAGCCTCCATCCTCCTGTCTCTGTCTCCCCAGAGCTGTGAGAAGCTGGCCACACTCAGGCATGGCTTTTTTACCCCTGAGACAGGGTCTCTATGTAGCTCTGGCTATCCTGGATCTTACTATGTACACCAGGAGGACCTTGAACTCACAGAGATTCACTTGCCTTACCTCCCAGGTGTTGGGATTAAAGGTGTGTGCCATTATGCCCACCCACATCTGGCTTTTTAACATGGTTTCTGGGGATATGAACTGATGTTTCATGTTTGTGTGGCAAGCACTTTACTGACTGAGCCATCTCCATGGCCACAGGAACATCTAGTACTAGTTTCTACATATAATCAAACTCTGTTTTGTCTTTTCAGTGTAATGTGTGTACATATTTTATGTCCTACATACAAGAACTACATTTTTTTATTTCTATACTCCCAGAATGCATAGTAAGTACTGATGGTCTAAATGTTTAGCTCCTCTATTGTTTGTCATCACATTGATTTATTGGAGGGCAACTAGAAGAAATTCCCACACCTACAGTCTTGCTACATCACCATCAACACCGCCCCCCCCCCGCCCGCCCCAGACCTGTATCCCCAACACAAATGCCCACTAGTTTGTTCCTTCCTTTGTTACAGTTAAGTATACATATCTGGGCACACAATGTATATGTACAGGTATGAATCTGGAGCTAGGCTGGCAGCCAGCAAGCCCCAGTGATCTGTCTGTCATCAATTCCCTGCCCTGACCATAGCTCAGGACCATAGCTCAGGAGTTACATGACAAGCACTCACAGCCAAGATCCTCTGTTTTTACCAAGACTGTTGGAGATTCTAACAAGTCCTTTTGCTTTGTGCACCAAGTGTTCTTACCTACTGAGCATCATTCTAGCCCCCAGATTCTTCTTTAATACAACAGTTTAGTTAGGGTTTCTATTGCTCGGATGAAACACCGTGACCAAAGAGCAAGTTGGGGAAAAAAAGGTTTATTTGGCTTACATTTCTACAACGCTGTTCATCATGGAAGGAAGTCAGGACAGGAACTCAAGCAGGGCAGGAACCTGGAGGCAGGAGCTGATGCAGAGACCATGGAGGGGTGCTGTTTACTGGCTTGCTCACTGTGGCTTGCTCAGTCTGCTTTCTTATAGAACCCAGGCTCACCAGCCCAGGGATGGTACCACCACAATGGGCTGGGCCCTCTCCCATCAACCACTAATTTAAAAAAAATGTCCTACAGGCTTGCCTGCAGATGGATCTAATAGAGGCATTTTCTCATTTGAGGCTCCTTCCTTCCTTTCTGATGATTCAGGCTTATTGACATAAAACTGCCATCACAACAGTAATTACCTGTATAGTGTGCATGGACACAGGAAGAATGCAAGACTTAGAGGTGGAAAGTGGAAATTATGTCTCATAGGATCCTGTGCCATCAGCCAACCGTGTGTTCTTGGGAAAGTCAGCAGACCTGGATTTTCATTTCCGTTCTCTCCTTTGTAAAATTAGGAGATTGGCTATTAATTATCAAATGTTCCTTCTGATCTTACATTTTTTTATTAGTAGATATATGTGCTATAAAAGCAGAACAAAAATACTCCATGCAATTTGGAGAATGGTTCTTACTATTTAAGGAAATATATCATAAATATTTATATGATTTCTTTTTCACATATACACCACTTTCTCCCCATTGCCTATTTAATGTAGTCAATGTGATAATTCACCCTAGGAAATAACAGTGGAAACAGTTTAGATGAATTTAGACTTCAAGGCAATGCCTTGCATCAAGTACATTTCTTCTTCATTTACTAAAGAAGGAAACAAAATGCTGTAACTTTTGGTTATTTTGTTTTTCCAGTAGTAATGATGAGCAGCTCTTGCATCTTCTCCTGGCCCTGAAGTTGCAACCTTTTGTAACACGTGTACCCCTATCTAATTTTAAGGAGTACTGTATAATATGTTCAGGAAAGCCAACATAATTGATTAAAGTGATGGCTAACCTTCCTGGCTATTGCTCATTGCTGAAAGTCTTTACTTTCTTTATATTAGAGGCCCAGCATAATTGGAATGTCAATTCAGAATCATGACCATTAATAGGAAAGATCTGAGGCAAACAGGCTGGTGTGTGTGTGTGTGTGTGTGTGTGTGTGTGTGTGTGTGTGTGTGTGTGATGTGCATTTTTCTTTGAAATGGCTCTTTCTTAAGAATAAGCAGTTTTCGTTTCTTGAGTCAATAGAAAGAACTACAGCTCAAAAACAGAAACTGATCTGAAACAAAATCAGTGGCACATAATTACAGATGTATTGTCAAAAACAAACTCTTTAAGTTGGGTGTGGTGGTCCACACCTAAAATTGAGAGGTGGAGGTGGGCAGAAAGATCAGCAGTTCAAAATTAACTTCAGTTACATAATGAGCTCAATGGCTACATGAGACCCTGTCTTTAAAAGAATAAGCTGTGTATAAGAGTATAGCTATTCACACATGTGTGCATTTGCTTATGACTCAGACCTACTGCCTTTGAAAGAACTTCTTTTGTCCGAGTACAAATCAGAAACTACTGTCACCTAGTGCTGAAACAAAAGGCAAATTCTAAAATGAAATGAGGTCAGAGCCATGTGCCATCTTGCACATGTTAAAAATGGACTGAGAACTCACCATCTGGCTGAGATCTCTTGGGGAAGCAGGCACCTTCTGTTGGGCATAAATAGAAGAAAAAAGCCCACAGAGCTTTTTGCTGTTTATTCATAGTTAGCGGTAGCCGTATTTTACCCCCGTGCAATGTGTCCACAATTTAAACCTACACCTTTAGAATTAGACTAATGTAATCGTTTATGCTAATTAAAAAGTTGTAGGTGTAAACTTGTGAGGTGTAGAGGTGTAAACTTGAGCAGCAGCTCAAGGTCCATCTAGACAGTATGGGTGAAGGGAAATGGTGTTGGGGAGGCCCTAGATTCTGTGGGCAGTGTGTAGGTATGAAGGAATGACAGGCCAGGGTCACAAGTCCAGGCTAAGAGCTGACCTGTGTCCCCTCTAAACTCAGAATGCAGTGGGTCTTCCTTGTAGAGAGGCTGTGGCAGGCGTAGGTGTCAGATCTTTCAGCTAGACTCTGGTAGCAGCACAAGTTGTCGGCTGCAGACCAGTTCAGGACTGATAGGCAACAGTTTCAAGAGACACTCGCAACTGTAAACAAGCAGAGAAGCTTGGAGGCCAGTTGGATCTTTAAAACTATGTAGCTTGTTTAGGAGCACTAAGCATCTTCTTATGCATGAAAACTCATTATGAGAGATTCTCAATAAAGTCTCCAAATACATTCAAGCATACAAGGAGAAGGTATGTGCACTACAAGGCTTCATGCTGACAGACCGCACTGAGGATTTCAGTTACAGAAATTACCATGAAGACAAGTGTGAGCAGTGCTGGATAAGCCATAGAATTAAAAGTTCCACCCAGAGCTGGGACCTTCGTCTAACCACTCTCCAGAACACTGCTCCATTGTAATGCTGTCAGAGCCATGGTACTATGCACACCAAGGACTAAGTCCTTAAGATTCCACACCTGGAATGATCTTTTGTCACTCAGCATCTACTATGTGCAAGACTTGCCTATTTCTAAGCCCCCATCAGTTATCCCTGGTTCTCTTCATTCATGGGCCAGTTTCCTAGGTGGCTCCAGACTTTAACAAGCTATGTCTTATCTCAGTTATCCCTCAAAGTTTTCATTCACAGGCTTCTCCATAGGTGAGGTGTGTCTGTGGTTTAGTTAATGCATCTACCAGAGCACTGCCAGTTCTGCCCCTATTTATATCTTGGCTTTGCAGTTTCTCAACATGAAGCTTGTTGGAAAAGACTCATGTGTAATGTTGCTTGTATTGTTGCAATTATTCCTTACTAGAACAGTATTTATTCTACATCCAGATGCTTGACTTTGGAGACTTTATGTCAGTGTGTGTCAACTTGAGGTGCTGGGAAGACGTGATGTGTGCCGTATATCCATGATACAGGTAAGAAGTTAGAGAAGGCGGATGCTCAGCTATCTAAGACACGTGTCAATGCCCCGCCTGCATGTGCAGTAAGCACGTGTCACGAACATTTTTACTATAGTTTTGTTATACATATAACCTAGGAGAAATATTTGACAGGAATAATATTGTCTGTTGCTCATTTTTAACTCTGCTGATGTACTTTATGATTCATAGACTCCTCACGTACAGTATCAGCTGCACAGAAATCGTTTGATTGATTTGAGTAAGTTGTCTTCCACATTTAACTTGCAAGTTCAAGTCACTATTTTATAGCTCTTGTTTTATCTGTTGTTCTCGGTATTAGAATTTCTTATGCTCTGCGATTTTCTGGGGGAAAGGGGGTGTTGAGAGCACTGTATTTGGGAGAAAGGCAGCATATTAGGGAAAAATAAAGTGGTTAAAATTTAACTTCCAGAAATGTAGTCACTTAATTTAATTTGTTTTCTGGGGCTTGTAGATAATCAATAAATACCATAAGTCTGTGTTGTTACTTAATTGTTAAGACTCATTTTTTACTTTATGCCGGTGTCTGCCTGCCTTTTAAACTAGTAATAACTTTGCTGAAATATTAACACACTAATAAAACCTTTCTTAAAACACAACAAAAAAAGTTGAAGGAGTCTGTCCTCTGGCTCAACCACTGAGTTTGCCTTCCTATTCCAGGTAAAGCATGAACATGTTATTAGCAGTTAGGTTCTGGCTGTCTGCTCTATGAAAGCACCAATTTAGAAGTTTCAGGTAAGAGAGATAATCAGGATCAAGAAGAGACCGGTGGGTTGTGAGGTCTTGTGGCTACCTTGAAATCACAGCACGGCTGCACAAGGGCTGGAAAGTACGCACTCCTCCACTGCATTTCTTATTATAAATTTCGGTGTATAAAACACTGAGTTGCTTTACAAGGTTTTCACATGCGTCATTTCACTCATTCCCCCCACTACCCTCCCTTGTCCCTCACCCCTCCCACTGATCGCTTTCCCTACAGCTGCCACCCCCATGTGTCACATCATACATATAGAGGGGGCAACTGGGAGGAAACACAATATTTGTGTTTTCCCTCCTTTTTTCTTTTTTCTTTCTTTTTTTTTAGATATTTACCCAAATAACTTCAAGTCAGCACACCTCAGAGATGCACCGTATCCATTACTGCAGCAGTGTGCACTGTAGCCAAGACAATGGAACCATCCTAGATGGCCAATACGCACGTGTGTGCGCGCACACACACACACACACACACACAGGGAGAGAGAGACATGCACAATTTATTCATTGATTTTTAATTTTTTTATTTTTCTTCGTTCATACAACTTATACAATATATCTGGACCCCCCTCCTCCCCTCCCTCCTTCCCCCCACCTCTGCTGATCTCCGAGACACACAACTTAAAATAAATAAATAAATCTTTTAAAAATATTTGAAGTAATAAATTGTTTCTTTTAGGTGTACACCTTAAGAGAATCTTACAGCTCTTGAGGTTTTAAGTTTTGTTTTCTTTCATTTTACTCTTTTCAGTTTCAGAGTCATTATGTAAATAAATCTAATTGCCCTGCTGGAGAAGAAAGCTAGACCCCAAGAGTTCCAGCCATGCCACCTGAGGCACTGAATATGGAAATTCAGATATTTTAGACCCTCCAGCAGCACGAAGTCAGACTCTGCAACTGACACAACAGAGAGAAGCCAGCTTACCCAAATTGTAGATGTATGAACAAAGAAATTACTGGTTTGTTCTCTATGCCCCTATATTTTCGGGCAGGTGTTTATTTTGTTCTTGCAGTAACTGATACAAAGACTACAGTCTACAGCGAACACTCACTCCTGTGTACTCCTTATCTCAAACAACAACCTCCGGGGCTAAGGGCGACAGTCTATCCTAGCATACAGAAGACCCTGGTTACAAACCCAAGTAAGTACCCAAGACAAAATAAAATCAAAACTCTGGCAATCCAACAAAGCTAAACATGCACCTAACAGAATGTCCCATAAACTTCTTTTCTAACCTAAGAAAAATAAATGCACATTCACCCAAAGACTTATATGCCAATGCTTAAAATACCTTTATTCATAATTAACAAAAACTACCCATTTGTCTTGCTCCATTTTATATTGCTATAACAGAATACCATAAAATGAATAAATTACAAACCACGGATGTTGATTTGTCTCATGAGAAGCCCAAGATCAAGGACAACCTGATCTGTCATAGCATGGCAGAAAGGTGGGTGAACACATGTGAGACGGATAGAAAAACAGACTTGAACTCATCTTTTTAGCAGGAGCCCTGTCAAAAGGCAACTACCCCACTCCTGTGGTAATGGCCTTAATCTATTCAGAGGAGAATATCCTCACAATCTAGTCACCCCTTAAAAGTCCCACTTCTTAATGCTGTTGCAGTAGCAATTACATTTTAACAAGAATACTGAGAAGAGTATTCAAACCACAGCTCAGTCCAAAAGTTCATCAACTTAAACACCGTGGTCTGACCATAAAACTGCTGGTGCATGCAACAGTGTGGAATAATCTGAAAAGAAATTCATTGACCACAGACATGAAAGTCTATACACTCTGTGATTCCATTTACATGACATTTTGGAGATGATAAAACTATAAAGACAAAATTCAAGTTGTTGTTTAGCATCTAGGAGTTTGAGCACGGTAATGATTAAAAAAGAGCTTCAGACAACTGAGTTGGGGGTAAAAGGTAGAGTACAATGTGCACACGTCTGACAAAAATCATGGGATTATATGTGTTAAAGAGTTGGTTTTACTATATATTACACCTCAGTAATCTTGACAATTGATAAATAAATCCCACATGTGCTTTTCCACCATAGTGATCACATATCAAACTATTGAAGAATTCCTATGGAAGCTTCTTTTTTTTTTCACTAGACTTAAATTCCAGGTTCCCTCCCCCAATTTCCTCAGATGGTGAAGGTTGGTAATCATTGTCCAGAGCAATTCAAAACCCTTAAGTTGCTCCTGGAGGCTATGGGTTATTAAACAAGAACCCAAGTGTCTGGGGTGAGATACTTCCTTAGGAGTTCTTTGTCAGGGAGGTTCAAATGGTCGCCAAAATAATACGAACTTTTTTCATTCCTCTTAGTTGCTTAGAACTAGATGATAAGATACCATTGCTGGGCTGGAGAGATGGCTCAGCAATTAAGCTTGGATGCTAAGGGCATTGGCTATTCTTCCAGAGGTCCTGAGCTCAATTCCCAGCAACCACATGGTTCACAACCATCTATAATGGGTTTTGATGCCCTCTTCTGGCACACAGGTGTACATGTAGACAAAGTACTCACACATTAAATAAAAATCCTTTAAGAAAGAAAAATAATAATAATAATAATAATAATAATAATAATAATAAAAAGATACTATTGCTGAAGACACCACAAATTTTGGAGGCATGATACAGAGAAACTAAGCTGGACGCTTCCTCCCCGCCAGGTAGTTTTCAGAGCTCTGTAAGGTGCTACATAGGCTGGGGTCGGGGTGATCGATGGTCCTACTCAGCTGTGAACCCTCCAAACTCTGACGCTAACCTGCCAGACAAGATAGGCCCACTTAGGCAAATAGTGGGAGTAAACCACTCTCTGACTGAATTTGAGGCCCATTCCAATGGAGAGAACCTGTGCCAGGTGCTGTGGACCTAGTCAAAATTCCAAGGCAGGGGAAGGCACAGCCCTAGGGGGAAGCCAAGCTTATTTTCTTTTTCTCTCACTTCCCTACCCGGAGCGTGGCTGAGCTATCAGTCACCAGCTCAGCTCTACCCCACCCCCACCCCAAGGAAAGCACAGGGCGTGGGTCAACGCATCTTGGCAGGTCCCAGACCGGAGGACTAAGTAAGAGTTGAGGAGAGTGAATCAGACTCTCGGGAGAAGCTGTTAGAGGAGCATATCTCTCATTTATTAAAGCGAGGATGGTTACATTTATAGGGTATAGGCAGGGGAGGGTCTTTGGTACCCAGGGTTGGGAGCCATTGGTTAAGACAAGGATATTGGTGTAGCCTCATTTGCATGTGGGGCTCAAGTCTAAGTGTCAAGGTCTTGCAAGGGCACCTTCTGCATATGGTGTGGTCTCACAGGGAATAAGAGGAAGACACCTTATCAGTAAATGGACCCATCCCTAGGCTTCCAGCTACAGCGCAGATAAGCACCAACCAAACCACATTCCTTTGCCTCTGTGAAGCAGGCAATATTTAATATTTAGCTGGATTCTGGCCAGAGTTAAAATGGGGAGCAGTTAAACGCCTGCTGTTCTCATCTCCCAGGATGACGTGGGGTTCCAAGCCAGCTTCGACTCATTCTTAGCTCTATGGCAGTCCAACATATTGTTGTCCAGCTAAATTGATATGGCACCAAACTGCAGTCTAAATATTTATGCTTATCCCCATAGACAAATGCTACTCTCGGCCTTACTCAGAGAACCACCCCGGACCCCCAGTGATTGTTGGTGAGTACAGAGACTTGTGTCTGTACAAGATGTTGAAAATAAATGATAGCTGAGCATTCAGCCCTAAAGAAGGTATGTATACTACCCCCTCCAAGGCTCAGGGGACATTGTAGAAGAGGAATGGAAAAGAATAAACCAGAAAATAGGAAGAAGGGTGGCAAAATTCCATCTTACAAAAAAGACACAGCCACTGTAATCACAGAGTCACAACAACTGCAGATGCCAGGACTGGGACACACCAGACGGGCCTGTCGACGGTCAGACATGGATGGGGGAGGGGCTCAGGGAGTCTTACACCCCACTGCTGAACTATTTGCTAGTTGTAGGTTCAAGGAGAAGGGGATTGTCATTGCTTTCAGGTGTGTACTCCCTGGGGACCTCACCAGACTCCAGTGGATAGTTCTACCCAATGGTTACACTGATGGTCCTGTATATAGCTATATAGCTATAGCTAAAAAGGTCACAAAACAAAACGAAAATCCACGAATCTGGGAAATGGACTGGTAGGGAAGAAGGAAGATTAACAGGAATGGTGGGAGGTAAGAGAGGGTGGGGAAGAGCATAATCAGAATGCACTATGTACATGCAGGAAATTGTCAAAGAATTGACTTATTATTTAAAAGCTCAAGCCTTTTATTTGTGGGTGAATCATCTAACAAATTCTAGGCTATTTCCTTTTAAAACTTGTATCTGGGTTTGGAGAGATGGCTCTGTGGTTAAGAGTACTTGCTGCTCTTGCAGAGGACCCAGGTTAAGTTCCTGACACCCACATAGTGGCCAACAGTTTTCTTTAATTCCAGTTCCAGAGGGTCTCCTGTCCTCTTCTGGCCTCCTCGAGTAACAGGCATGCACATGAAAGAAATCTTAAAAAACAAAAAACCGTATCTGGATTACCACACACCTTGACACCCTTCTTCTATCACATCTTGGTATCTCTGATGAAATTTCCGATCTGATATGTTTTATGTATGTTCGTGCACACTACTGTGAAATGGTCTTACGTATAGAAACTTGCTCACTCTGGAAATAAATACCCAAACACAACCTTGACATTTTAAAAGCCCTTTTAAAAGCCCTTACTCTTTTCTAAATACCTGGATTGCCATCTGTCATCACTTTCTATCTGCCAAAGGCTTAGTTTGGCACTTCTTTCCAACGCAGGTTTGCTGGGATCGAATAAATTCCCTTGATTTTCTTTTATCTAAAAATATGGTTTTGCCTTTATTGTTGAAGGATATGTTTTGCTGAGTTTATGGCTTGGGGTGTTCTGGTTTTCTTTCAGCACATTAAAGACATTCTGGGTTTTTCTGTTTTTGTTTTTGTTTTGTTTTTTTGTCACTGTACAAATGAGGAGAGAAGAGTCACTTGGACTGTTGCCCTGTGTGCAGTATGTCATTATCCTCGGGTTTCCTTCAAGATTTTCTTTCCACTCTTGGTGTCTGGTACAAAAGTTTCTGTGGCTGGTTTTGGCATCTCTTTAACTATCCTGTTCAGAACTTTCTGAAATCTTTGATAATATTAATTTCTTTCTTCCATCAAACTGAGGATAAGTTCAGCCATGATTTCTTTAAACACTTGTTTTGGTCCTTTCCTTAAGGATCATTTTCCCCAGCCAGGTGGTGGTGGTGAACGTCTTTTTCTGCAGCATTTGGGAGGGATAGACAGGTGAATCATTGAGTTTGAGGCCAGCCTGGTCTACAGAGTGAGTTCAGGACAGCAGGGGCTACACAGGGGAACTCTGCCATGAAAAAAGAAAAATTTCCCTTTCTAGAAGTTAAATTACACAATAGGCTTCTGATACTATGCTTATTTTCACTATTATGTTTTTAATTCTACAAACTTTATACAATATCTCAGCTAATATTCCCTTTTTACTCCTCATGAATATATTTTTCAGTATGTCCTTGAACATACTTTTAATAGCTGTTTTTAAGGTCATTGTCTACTGCTCCCCAAACCTGGGAGGTCAAGTTCTGTTAATTGTCTTTTCTCTGTTTGACTCCAATTTCTTCATCAAGTTGCCATGCACTGTATTCTGACCTTAAAATAGTGTAGTGTTGATATTTTAGGTTCTCTTATAATTCTGAAAAACTGATTGGTTTGTTTTAATATTAGACTTGACCAGACTCAGACCACAAACTTTCTCCCCATGGATAGAAACAGCCTTCCCCTCAGTGTTATCAATTTCAGTTTTAGTTGACTTGTTAGAGTTGGCTGCTCACAGGGCTCTCTGGAAATGGGTAAAGTATACAGGGAACATTTGGTTCTCTCTCTCTTCCCCTTGTCCTTCCTCCCTCCATCTCCTACCTCTCCTCAGTATGTACCCAAGGCTGGCTTTGTATTTTTGATCCTCCTATCTTAGCCTGCTTAGCCTGGGTACTGGAATTACAAGTGTGTACCACTAGCCCCTCTCCCAATCCCTGGCCTCCTCTCTAGTTTCTCCCTCAGTTTCTAGTAGATGTGTTTGCCCTAAACTCTGTCCTCAAAATTTTCAGTCAGTAAAACTGCAGACTTTATATTGTATTTTTAGTCTTTCTATATGGTACAGAGTGGTAACTGCTGTTCTGTCTAAACTCTAGAATGATGGAAAATTCACCTAATGCTGTTTCTTTTATTCAGCCAATAATTATTCTCTAGTTCTTCCTGCTGTAGATAACTGAACAATTCCTTCAAATGATTAACTTTTATAATTTGTCAGAAATTCATAGTTGTTATTTATACAAGATTTTTCTTAATAAGCACTACTCTCAGCCACACAAACGCTGAACATAATTGATACAGGGAACAAAATTTCAGTTCAAACTTTGGATTCCCTCATGATATCCATATTGACAATCTGCTTTTGAGAAACTGCACAAGGGTAGCTTCATTTGTATCATTTTAGGAAGGAAAGAAGGAAAGAGGGAGGGAGGGAGGGAAATATCTCTGTTACAGAGTCTGGAAGGTCCAAAGATGAGGGTTCTGTCTGTTGAGACTATTCTTTCTGTTAGGCCGTGGATAATAGAAGTATTCCAAGGGCTTTTCCTTTCAAAGTTCCCACCTTTCAAATACCATCAATTACAATTTTGGGGATTAGCTCCTAACACATGAAATTTGAGGAATGCTTCCAAACCACACTATATGTTTATCTTGTTCAACTCTATTTCCAGAAACAAAGAACTCCCTGAAGAAAGGGCTATGTCTTACTTTTCTAAATCTTCATCTTTCCAACCCCACTCCTAGAACTTTGCCATGTCTTACACATACTAAGAGTGTATTGATAACTTTATGAACATTTGCATTTTATTTTGCATTACATTTCTCTATAAGATACTACTCTGCTTAGGGAACATAGCGACTTTTAGGAAAGCCTGGAGTCAGAATAGAATCTATTCTCCACCTTTACTTCTCAGCCTTTTCTCTAAGATTTCCACAGTGAATGAAAACAGAACTATTATAGAGGCATCTTAATACTCGGGCTTCATGGGGTTCTGTGAAAAGGCGGATGGTTGAGCACTGAGTCAACAGAGACCGCACTGGGAAACAAAGCTGCAAACTTTTAAAATATATTTTGATCTTACATCAAAGATTTAGGGATCTGCTCTACAGTAAAAGATTGAAAACGCTTGAAAATCCCTATGAGCTGAGACTGAATCTCTGACAACAAACACTAGTTTTCTCATTGATTGTTTTCCTAATATTGCTGTTCATCATCTAATACAGGAGCAAGTTAAACACAGATGTGTCTGGCAGCATAAATTGCAAACCTCCAGTACTTGTTATTAATGAACATTTTCGTGTATGTGTATATACACAAGAAACAGCGAGTTTTGGAAGTTAAGTGGTTGTCAAGTATCTTCTTTCACCCCTTTACAAAAATTTTTGTCCCAATTGAAATGACATTTTCCAACAATGTTAAAAAAAAATCAACAAACTCTAAATATGAAAAATAAGAAACAACCAATTGCCTGAAGTTATATACTTACTCAATTTCTTACAATAGTGAATATGTGTGTGTGTATGTATTTATATACATATTATACAAATACATTATATTATATATACATACTGCTTGTTTTTATTGAGACAGTCTGTTGTAACTCTGGCTGTCCTGGAACTCACTCTGTAGACCAGGCTGGTCTAAAACTCACAGAGATCCTCCTGCCTCTGCCTCCCGAGTGTTGGAATTAAAGGGGTGTGCCACCACCACCAGGCTGATTTTTATTTTTTTGAAACAGGGTCTCACTGTGCGCCACCACCACACGGCTAATGGTGAATATTTTTAATAGGACAAAATGAACACTGTGTACTTCTCAAACTAGCATAACACTCTAAGTGTTAGAGGCGAGAATTAAATTAAATGCCTATAAGACAACTAAGCAAGCAGTCTAACCTTTACACCTCAGATGTCCTAATGTCTTTGATCTTGTATTACAATAGTTAAAAAAAAACAGCAAAAAACAAATGTTGATGTACATGTGCCCTATATTTTCATATAAAGCGCATTATAAATGTGTAAAAAATGAAATAGTACATGGGTAGGGAAACATAACTAGAAGCATCATACCTGGGTGCTGAAAGTTCACTCTAGAAAATGCTGCTTTTATTTCAATTAGCCAGAAATTGTTTGACTTTTTAATGAAAATACTACCTGGAGATTTTTTCTCCTAAATTTAAATATACTATATATTAGTCAGGGTTCTCTAGGGTGAAGGAAGCCATAGAGTGAAAATACATACACAAAAAGGGATTTACTAGGCTGGTTTGCATGATCAGAGACTGACTCATCCCACAATGGCCACCCGGAGCGGGGCAGCAGGGGGTCAGTGGCTGCTCAGTCTCTGAAGCCAGAAGCCCAGGACAAGCAGAAGCAGTGGTGGAGTGCCAAAGCCCCCTGGAGGGCTGCTGGTTTAAGTGAACATTGGAAAGCCAAGAAACATGGAGCCTGAGGTCACCAACTGACTGAGACTCATTCATGAAGAGTTGAGCATCCTTGTTGGTGAACTTCCCTCTTCCACTTTTTCACTCTGTCTGGTCCTCCAGCATGTTGGGTGATGCTGCCCATATTCAGTGAAAGTCTCTCCCTGACACACTCAGAAAGAGCTTATCAGTTTATGGAGTTGCTTCTTTCTTCTACCTTTACATGAGTTCCAGGTTTGAACGCATATTGTCAGGCTTGCATAGCAAGTACCTTAACCTGCTGAATCATCTCACTGACCCTGGTTACCATACCTTTGGAACAACAGCTTGAGGCCAAATGAGATGCAATTGGCTATTCCTGATCTAAACTGAAGACTACTGATTTGAAATGCCCTATTTTTTGGCATTCTTTGAAAGAGACCAATCTTAATTTTGTAATTGTTTTACTAATTTAATCTAACATTGTCTCTGCACTAAAGGAGCAGGCTCTGCATTGCTCATTCCCAGACCACCACAAGTGATCAGGAAAATGAAGTACTGAAAACCAATTTGATTTCATTAGGCTTCAACTTAATTATACCCATTGCAAAGGTTTCAGGCAAACTTTTCTGCAAAGATACATTTGGAGTGGGCATATGTATCAGATATATTACCTCTGCTTTTCTAAATTGTAATAGCTCCATTGCAAGCTATATTTGTATACAGCTTACTTCTGGGAATAAAACTCAGTGCCAAATAAACTACTTTCATTCTTTAAATAAATGAAATATAATGTCTTAAATTATTAATGGATAAATATGTAGCACACTGCATGGGCTTTCAAAAGAAGGTTCTTTTTCTCTGAATCCCTTCACACTTTTGCACCTTTCATGGAATTTGCAGCAGAAACACCTTAGATGTTCCTCATACCAGGGAACTGAGCATATCATTTATTATTCAGGCAAGATACACTGCTACGTACTTATTTACTCGTGTTTATTCATACTCTGCTTCTACAAAAAATTTGCATGGTTACATTTTAGTGTATGTGATGCAATACTGAGTGCCAACACTTTTTATACTGTAGTAGGTACTAAGGAATTGTGTGTGTGTGTGTGTGTGTGTGTGTGTGTGTGCGCGCGCGCGCGCATGTAGAGACCAGAGGTTGACATTGGGGTCCTTCTCGATTGCTTTCAACCTTATTTTTTGAGACACAGTCTCTGTTTGAACCTGAAGCTCATTAGGTCAGCTAGCTGAGTAGAAAGAAGCTTCAGGGCTCCTCCTGTCTCTGCTTGACCAGTGCTGGGATTACCACCAGCACTTATTATCCTATGTGGCTTTTTACACTGGCTCTGGGGAAATAAGGATCACAAGGTCCATGCTTGCACAGCAAGCACTTTACCAGTGGAGCCATGTCCTGAGCCCACTAAATAATCGTGATTGTAGTAGGTACAAACAGTGATAGATAATATGTAAATAATATGAAAATAATCCATGTTTGGCCATAGTTATATTTTGCTCAGTTTATTTTCATCATTCATTCATTCATTCGTGTGTGTCCGTATACATCTGTGTGGTCAGAGGACAACTCTTGAGATCCAGCTGTCTCCTTCCATGTACGTTCAGGAGCTTGAACTTAGGTTATCAATCAGACTTAGTGAGTGCATTTACCCACTGAGCCATCCTGCCGGCTCCATAGGTAAATGTATTTTAAACACTGTAATTTACGTTGCTTTAAAACCCATCTCAATGTACTAAAAAATCCAATGCTGATAGGCAATGTAATTAATATGAATTAGGTTGATAAGTGAATGATGAAGATGAAGTCTATCCAGAAATTTGTGCAGTATTTTCTCAAAACGATGTAATTGAAGAACAAAGCGATGCGATTGTAAGAGATGTATTTTAGCTCGACACACTGCTAGTGACTTCACGAGTGGTTTTACTAGCCCCTGGAGACAATAATACAGAAGAGTAGCTATGGGACAAGTAAGGAACTTACAGACATTTTCTCTCCATCCATGCATAGATCTCATCAACTCTCACATCCCCTAAAGAAATGCAGAATCTCGTTTTTCCATATTTCCTACATGAACCTTGCTTCAGCATCTCCTTTCTGTTGTAGAAATTTTAGTTGTACTTAAAATACTGTTTTACGCACTATTGCACAAGGGGCTCCCTAGGTCTTGATGCTCTGTATTATCTGCAGGTGTTGGATTTCTGTGGGGACGTTTGATTGCTAATGATCTAAACATGGTATCAGTAGAACACCTAAGGAGCTCTGAACCAATAAAAACACCTGAGCTCAGACGCTTGGGGTTCCAGGGTTGAGCACTGTGCTGGCCATGACGGTGGTTCCCAGCCTACTGCTACAAATGGCGAATGAACAGCACGCCAGCCAGATCCAATGTGGAGACAAAGCAGAAGAAAAAGAAACTTCAGACCTCACAGAGTCTGGTAAAGTATGCTCAGGGCAGCTCCCAAAAGACAGAGATTATACATATGCAAAAATAATGAATAGAAGTCTCCTGAAGGAAGAGGAGAGACAGGAAGTAAGCCTCTATGAAAAGAAAATTGTGGAAATTAAGTGAGAGCCACAGAATAGAGGCCTTTAGAGAAAGACATTTTCATGGTAAAAACAAAAATTTCAGCTGGGCGCAGGAAAGAAGCATGGTTTAGATTGCTTTTCCTGATCATGGAGCTGACTCTCCCTCCTTCTGCTGATGGCAGCCAGGGCGTGGGAAATGAGTTTGTTGATGGTTTTTTTTGTGTGTGAAGCCCAAGTAGGTCTTGTGTTTGAGGTCTATGAAGAAGGGTGTGTTTCCCCATAGTGGTGGGAAAAACAGAACAAAAAAAAAACCCACCAAACTGCCAGAATATTTGAACAGGAGGTTTCTCCCACCAGTCCAGGACCCCCTGTTGTGTAAGCCGCAGCTTGGAGCCAAACAGCCACTTAGTTAAACTGAATTTTTTAAAATTATGTTACAGAAATAAAGCAATTTTTTTGGATTGGGTTATACAAAAAAGGGGAATTGTTATAGAAGTTTATTTTTAGTTGTGCTTAAAATGTTGTTTTATGCACTGTTTTGTTTGGGGCTTCCTAGGTCTTGGCATTCTGTATTGTCTGCAGGTGTTGGATTTCTGTGGGGGACCTTTGATTTCTTATGATCTGCACCTGAGGAGTTCTGTATCAATAAAAAACATCTGAGCTCAGACGTTCAGGGTTCAACTGTCCAGGATGACATTTGCTATGAAGGTGGTTCCCTCTGCTGAGGCCTGGAAGAGTTTGAATCAATGAGAATGCCTCCTTGTCTCCCATGCTGAGCCACCCCGAAGGCATACTACTACATCCTTCAATGAGCTTGCTTCCTCAAGTCCTTCATATATAGGAATTTTGGTGCTATGACCAGCAATATGTAACATTATGTGTTCAAATAAGTCAACCTCATTTCAAATATTTATTTGCTGCTGAATTTGATTTTAAAAATAACTAAAAGAAGCAAAGCATTCTGAAGTTAACAAAAAAATGAAATTCTAGTAATTCTTTTATGGCAGGAGTAAAGCATGCTTATTAAATTTTTCATATTGATCAGAATAAATCCCAAGGAAGGGACATGACTTAATATAGATTTAAAAAAATAACCATTTACGCAAGCCGAGTATCATTAATGTGCCTTAAATAGCAACCTGAAGGCTCTGAGTAAACATGTCGCTGGGGTTCTCGTGGTCTCTGTCTGTGGCCCATTTTACTAATTCTACTCACTCTTCCTTGATAAGTTTTTAAATAATTTCATTATTGTTGGAGCCTATATGCTTATTTGATACAAAGCATGAATACGTAACAAAAGTTTTACACCTGTATCCAACTAGTTCTTAAAAAGGTCACTAGAATTTCATGTATTTCTTCAGTCCCAACTGACCAAAATTCAACTCATGGTCTCCTCTCTAATTATTTAATTACTGACATTCCACCCATCTTGTCCCCCATTTATAGGCTCTGCGTCTTCTTTGTCCCTTATGTCTATAATCACCGATCAAATTCTGTCAACATAACCTCTGGAACATTTTAGAAATCATTATTCCATGTGTATTACTTAAGTACTATTTGCATTCATTCTCCCATTCTCTCTTGACACAATGGTACCCTAAATAATCTCTCTGCTATCAGTCTTCACTTTATAATTGCCTCCTGCTCTATTACTAGAAAATTCTGAAATGTTTCCAGTATGGCCTAGAATGCATACCTGCTCATGATCTACTGATGGCTGCTCATGCTATTGATCTATTTGAAACTTCAGTGGTCACCCAGAGAATGGTGTACTACTTCCTCAAGTATTTGTATCAGAATTGTCAATTCCAAAGATAATCTACGATAACTGTTCTGGGATCAGAAACTGTATAGAATATGCCTGACTGGAGATTTATAATAAACATTAGTATATTTAAGTTTCCAAGAGATTAAAAGACCATACAGAAGTATCACTGATACCAAGTTTTCTTAACATAAAAAGAAATAATAATAATAATGAAAGAATTTTCATGCAAAATAAAGCACTGCATAAAAATCTCTCAGGAAAGTCATTTAACATGCTATATGAGGCTGTCCATAATCTGCCTCTGTCTATCATTTCCCCTGCCACAATATACCTCATGTCTACTCTATTTCCTAGTACCACTGATGCTCTCTACCTCTTAGCTATTGGCCCCTGCTGAAGCAATTTCTCCCTTCTATCTTCTTTAAGTCTTGTTTCAAAAGTCACTTCCTGGAAAACACAACTTTTCCAAACCGCTTGTATGTTTTCTATAGCACTTCACACTAACTCTCCCAATACTTGCCACACTATCACTGAATGATCATTATGCAGTGAAACCTTTCCCTCTAAATGTCTTGAAAGCAGTGGTTATTTTTTTTATTCATCCGTGTCCCCAGCCTAAATATATGCTATAGCTTTAATGACTGTATGCTCAAATGTGTATACTAAAATCTAATTTCCAATGTAGCAATACTAAGAGGTAAGCTTCCTGGAGGCAATTAGGTCAACAGGGAGATGCCTTTATGAATGAATGAGACTAGTGCTCTTATAGAAAGGCTGGAGGAGGCCTGTTTGCTCCAGTTTGCTCCTATAGGGGCCTCATTGAGAAGACACACTCTGAACAAAGAGCACAAACCAGGCACTACATTTTTCAGTTTCTTGGTGTGAGACTTTCCAGCCTCTATAGCTGTGATAAATAAGTTTCTGCTGTTTATAAATTCCTCATCCTGGGCTGGAGAGATAGATCAGCAGTTAAAAGCACTGGCTGCTTTTCCAGAGGACCCTGTTTCAATTCCAGCACCCACATGGCAGCTCATAACTGTAACTCCAGTCCCATGAGATTCAAACTCTCAACAGACATACATGCAGGCAAATCACCAATGAACATAAAATAAAAATAAATTTAAAAAATTTTCTCATCCTATATATAGTAGCCCAAACTAAGGCTGGCATGCATACGTCGGGCTCTTAGTAAGAATCAGAAATGAAGAAAACGGTGCTTGGTCCACACAGCAGATAACAGATCTAACCCCATAAATCCTGGTTGAATCAGAAATAGGTTTCTCTCAACCACTGCCACTCGTGTGAAGGTCTTTACGCATGAAAGCCAAGCTTGCTCCGACCACTCGGTGAATGAATTCTTCGTACTCACACTGTGCTTCCACCGACACAGATGCTCTGGCAGTTCATGCCACCTTGTTGTTCCGTGAATCTCAACAGTGTGGGATTTCACTGAGTTTCTTTTCACGTTGACATTTTCAGGTGTGCAGAATACAGCAGGCGAAGAGAAGAAGGTGTGATTAAGATTCCCCAGTATGGTTCATAAAAGGACAGGGTAACGTAAATTAATGCTGACACAGTGCCCTCTGTCAAAACAGCTTGCTGGCCTACAAAAGTGATCGCGAGCAGCATCTGTGCTAGCTAGAGATGTGCAGAGGATTCCAGACGGCTGTGCCACTTGATTTCTAAACAGTCAGACTTTGCAGAAGAGAAAAAGAGAAAGATCTGCATCCAGGTCACTCCTAACGTTTCTCCTGGAATAACATCTAAAGCTATCGCTTTTGAACTTCCAGGGAATGTCTGACAAGTACGGACTGCCTCGTTGCTACGGCTGAGTATCCCTGGACACAGGTGCAAGGCGGATACTTACTAAAAATCATACTCACTCTTTTCCTCACATCAGTTGGCTTCCTTTTACTTATCAGACGCTGCGTTTTCTATTCTACTCTGCCAAGCAATCAAATGCTACTCACCTCTGACCTAGTTAGGGTTTGCATATTTGGATCTTTCGCTATTAAACAGTCTTTAAATGACTTGAAACTTTTAATGGATTGCTATGAAATAGAGGCATCAGCTGACAGGGCAGCTCACTCACTCTACCCACTTGAACAGGGTCATCTCATCCAGCGACAGGCAGTTCTATCGTATTTGCTAAACTGCATCATGCCATCACTTGCACAGGGAATCCTATGTTGCATGATTGTGTTAGATCCCTTCAGTTCTGCCTCATTAACTTCTTCTGCAGTGTGATGGTTTTTGTAGTGGTGTGCTTTGGTCCCTTTCGGTGCATACGGCAAAGGTAACTTTTTCTTTGGAGCTACCATGAAGCTTACATAAACATCTTACAGCCTTTATATTCTACTTTAAAATGATGATACTTGATTGTGACTATGTATTAAAACTCCGTTTGAGTGTTAAAGAGATGGCTCAGTGCACATTGCTGTTGCAGAGGGCCTGAGTTTAGGTCCCAGCACCCACATGGGATGACTCACAACTGCCTGTAACTTCAGCTCCAGGGTATCTGACACATCCTTCTGAACTCCATGGTTACCTGCATTCACTGGTGCACTGATACACAATTACACACATAATTAAAACTAAAATACATCTTTGGTATGGTGGCTCATGCTTTTAACTCCAGGATTTGGTGAGGCAGAAGTAAGTGGAGCTTGCCTCTGTGAGTTCAAGACTCAAGGCCAACCTGGTCTACATAGCTAGTTCCAGGCCATCTAGTTCCAAGCCAGCCTGGGCTACATAATGAGACCTCCCCCACACCTCTCTTGCACACACACACACACACACACACACACACACACACGAAAGGACCCAATGCAAACCTCTGTTTGTAGATGTAACAGAAGTTATATTGTTGAACTGTCATTAGCTCTTTCCCTTATTGAGAACTGAGAATAAGGAATGACTCCCCTTGTCTCAAACTCAAGGATGTTTATCTCAGTGTCTTCCAAGAAGGGATCCCTGATCTGAGGCATTCTGGATTCCTTAACAGGGAGGAAGGAGAACAGCAAACAGATAATATGTTTAAAACACTGTGCCCTTGAGAGTGGCTGGAATGTAAATCATTTCCAACAGAGGTTACTATTGTTTATCTCTTGGTATAAAAGTGGAGAGAAAACTCTCTGCTTGGAACTCCCCAGCAGAAAACCCAGCAGGACTGCTTTTAGCAGGGGGAAGCCCAGTTATTTCTGCTGGATGTTGTAGAAGCCTCCTTTGATTGTTTTGCTATCTGCTGCTTGCCATTTGTTCCTTTCCTTGAGAGTCTTACCCCAGGGGAAATGCTCTGTTTTGCCTGGGGCTGTCAATCAGGAATTCCAGCTGGTTGACTAACTAGGGCTTCCCCAGCCATTTCTGCTGGATGTTGTAACTAGCTCATGAGTTGATGTTATCTATCTGCTATTTTCTGTTATTTTACTTTTGCTTGCTACATATTTATATAAATTTATCCACTTGAAGCCCAAAGTATAATTATTATAGATCATTTCCTGGACAGAACACTAGCTGGGCATGGTGTCTCAAGTCTGTAATCCCAGCTCTTGGGCCGAGGCTAGAGCCTAACTGACTGTGGGGGTGGGGTGGCACACACATTTAATCCCAGCCCTCTGGAGGCAGAGACAGTCAGATCTCTGTGAGTTTGAGGCCAGCCTGGTCTACAGAGTGAGTTCCATCCTGGACAGCCTGAGTTATAACAGAGAAACCCTGTCTTGAAAAACCAAATCCAAACAACAGCAGCAGCAACAGCAACAAAGCCTACCTGGCCCTATAGAGTGGATTAAGGTTAACCTGAGCAACTTTGTAAGGCCTGTCTCAAAAATGAAAAAGTAAAAAGGGCTGTGTGTGTGGCTTAGTGGAAGGGTAGCTGCATGTGCAAGGCCCTAGGTCCAATCTATGGTGTTCAGAGAAGGAAAAAAAAAAGTCAAACAAAATGTTATAATTTCCCTACCACTTTGCAATGTTTCTATCACAATTTATGCTTTTTATATACTTTGTATCCATTGATAAATTATTATAGCTATAGTTTTTGGTTTTTTTGTCTTTTGAGGTAAGATCTCACTATGTAGTTCAGGCTAGTCTTGAATTTATGATCCTTCTACCTCAGCTTCTCAAGCAGTGAGATAAAAGATACGCACTATTGTATACATGCTACTGATAATATTTTTTTTACTTTAAATCTTGTTTTTTAATTTTAATTCTTTGATTCTTTATAAGATGAAGTCCCTATGTTGTACAGGATGGTCTTGAACTTGTCAGTTCAAATGATCCCTTTGCCTCAGCCTTCTGAGTAGCTGGGACTACAGCCATGAGACAACACTCCTTTTTAAGTACCACATGTACCACAATAGTAGCCTTGGTGTCATGAATCTTGTTTTTTTAGAAATGGGGATCAAAACTGGTGCCTTACACATCATAGGCAAGCACTCTACCACTGAACTACGTCTCCAAAGTCTGAATTGTATATATTATTTTACATCGTTCCATCCTTTCAAATGTTTTCACGTTAGTTTTGTCCTTTTGTTTCAACTTGAAGAACTTCCTTTAGTGGTTCATGTGAGGCAGATCTAGTGATGAGACACTTCCATGGCTTTCCATGACTTTTGCTTTTCCGGGAGAGTCTTTCTATCTTCCTTTTTTCTGACAGACAGCTTTGCCAAGCACTGGATTCTTAGACGTGTTTTTTTCCTTTCTTTCTTTCCCAGTACTCTGAATACATCACCCACGGTTGCCCAGCCTAAATTTCTGCTGAGTCATCCACTGATCATTTTTGTGGGTTTCGCTGTACATAATAACTCTTTTTGTTGCTTTAAAAATAATCCATTTGACTTCTGAGAGTTTGATTGAAAGACATTTTGTTGAGGATGGCTCTGCGTTTCACTCAGGGCTTTTCAGGCTCTGTTGGTCTGGGTGTTTGTTCTCTTCTACAGACGTGGGGATTTTTGTCAGTTGTTACCGGCTTTCTTTACTCTTTGCCTTTTGATTTTTCCTTTGAGTAATTTCACATGACTGGCCTTCAATCTCAATGATCCTTTTTATTGCTTAACCAAGTGTGCTACTGAAGCCATTTACGTTTTTGTGTGTGTGTTCTTCAGCTACATTGATCTCAAAGATGATTAGCTTGATTTTTATCAAGTTTACTGGTGTCTATTTTTACATGGTTAGCCACTGGTACTTCCCTTGATTCTTTTGGTGGAGTCATGTGTCCTGATTATTCGTGATCTTTGTGACCTTGTGTTAGTGCCTACACTCATTTAATATTAACGGGCTGACTCTGGGAGGGCAAATCTCTCATCAGTTAGACTGGTCTGAGGTTATCTAGAAAAATCTGCTGGCAATTATGGTTTTGGAGTTCTCAGAAGGATTGATTGGCCCAAGTGACTAGGTCTACTTAAATAGATCTGGCATGAAACCACAGGGGCCAGCATAACAGCCTGATCTAGAAGTCCACTGGCCTGAGCCTGGTGACTCGAGACTTCATGAGGATGCCTGGGGCTTGTATCTGCAGGGACCAGCTTGAAGCCTGTTTATTAAGACACATTCTGCACTTGTGGAAGGACTATTGCTTAGTGTCTTAAGGTTACTATTGCTGTGATGAAACACCATGACCAAAAGTACTTGGGGAGGAAAGGGTTTATTTCACTCACAGTTACATAAAATAGTCATCTTTAAAAGCAGTAAGGGCAAGAACACAAGCATGGCAGGAATCTAAAGGCAGGAGCTGATGCAGAGGCCATGCTGCTTACTGATTTGCCCCCCAGTGTGCTTTCTTATAGAACCCAGGACTGCCAGCACAGAGGAGGCCCTTCTGGCAATGGGCTAGGCTTTCCCCTATCAATCAGTACTTAAGAAAATGCCCTACAGGCTTGCCTACAGCCTGATCTTATCAAGGCATTTTTTTTCTCAATTGAGGTTCCCTCCTTTCTAATGACTCTAGCTTGTGCCAAGTTGAAATAAAACTATCCAGCACATTTAGGTTCATGGATGAAGTTGGTCCTAATTCCTGGGCTGCCTGCATTATCAGAGGAAGGCCTTAGTCTTATGTGTGCAGGGTTCAACCTGAGACCTGGTGTGTGTGTGTGTGTGTGTGTGTGTGTGTGTGTGTGTGTGTGTGAGAGAGAGAGAGAGAAAGAGAGAGAGAGAGAGAGAGAGAGAGTGTTGGTTCAATACTGTGTCTAGTGGAGCAGGTATGTAGTCTAGGTTGCTGGAGTCTAAGTTTGCAGGACCCAGTCTGCATTAGGGCAGGTCTGAAATTGGAAAGGAAACAAAACGTTGGAGGCTGAGTATTGTATAAAGAACATTTATTTTCTCACACTTCTGGTGATTGTCAGGTCAAGACCGAGGCAGTATCAAGCTCGGTTGTCTGGTAATGTTGTTCTTTGCTTCCAAGGTAGCCCATTATGGCTTCACTCCTTCAAAACAGGAAAGGCATTCATCACATGGAAGAAAGGACACACAGCTGAGCACTGCCTGAGACCTCTAAGAGCCTTAACATTGCTCATAAGGAGCTCTTGTGACCTAATCACTTCTTAAATGCCCTACTTCGTGTTTGCATATGTTCTCACATATGCATGCATGTGAAAGCCAGAGGACAACCTTAAATGCCATTCCTCAGGTACCATCCACCTTTTGATTGAGATAGTCTCTCTCACTGGCTTGGAACTCATCAGGTAGTTTAGGCCAACTGGCCAGTAATCTCTAGGGATCTACCTATGTCCACCTCCCCAGTGCTGGGATTGCAAGTATGCGCCACCACATCTGGTATTTTGTAATGGGTTCTGGAGCTCAAATCCAGGTCCTCATGTTTGTAAGAAAAGCACTTTACCAACTATCTTATCCCCTTCTTATTTCAGACTCTACCTCTTAATACCACTTACATTAGTCAATTAAATTTCAACATTCAAATTTTGTACAGGACAAATTTAAATCATGGTCCATGAGTAATGTAAATTGTCCTTCCTTTTCAATGCATCTCTTCTTACTTCTGTGCTGTTCATAAGGAGCTCTTGTGACCTAATCACGTCTTAGGTCGTTCCTGAACTCTCATACCTAGATTTTATTTTGCCCTTGTGGAGGCAGTTTAGAATGTGGATAGCTGTTTAAACTGATGTTTCTCTGAGGAAACAAGAACTGTAAACTCTTATGGTACCAACTTGCTGATGTCAGTCTCCAACAATTTAAATATTCTAATCTCTCAACATAATTTTTTATTTCATTTTCAAATATTTGACTTAATTTACCAGTAGGTGGCACTCCAAAGTAAAGTTGAGCATATTATTAGTACCCACCTTCAACCCACTCCCCTCAGGTTATAGGTTAGTAAGAAATTATACAGCTGTTAAGATACTTGCTGTTTTACTAGAGGACCCAGGTTTAATTCTCAGAACTCACACGGCAGCTCACGACCATCTGTAACTTTAGTTACACCGGGACCCAATGCCTTCTTTCTGGCCTCATATATATGAGCTTTTATATAGAACATATACATAGCTTTACTTCATATTTGATCTTGACACGTCAGACATGTCAAATTTTGATCTCTATATACAGTTGCTTCAGAAAGCTTAGGTATTTTAATTGAAGCTTACTGGCTTAGCAGGTCTTTGAGACAGTAAACTTCAATGCTCATTTTTCTCTATCATGTTGGTCATTTAAAAATTTCATATTTCAGATTTACTCTGTAATATTTTAGTGATATTATAGCATATTATAGCATATTTAGCAATATTTACAGCATACAATTACTGCTTTGGTTTGAATGCTGTGTTTACTCCAAAATTCTCGATGAAACTCAATTCCCAATGCCACAGCTTTAACAGAGAATTACAGAGGTGATTAGGTCCTAAGGGATCTGCTCTTATGAATGGGATTAGCACCTGTGAGAGTTCTGTCACTTTAGTTGGACTGAGTGACACCTGAGATTAGAAAAGCACACCTATAAATGTGTCTGTGATGGTATTTCCAGACACAATTGGACCATGAAGTTTCTGACCTAAGGAATGGATTAATCCCTTAATGGATGCATGGTATAATGGCATTATCAAAAGGCAGGACAGGCAGGGAAATATAGCTAGTTAGAACTACACAATTGATGACATACAATGGGGCTACATTGACCTAGCCCAAATTAATGAGACTACATATGAAAAGTGATGTTCAGCTGGGTGTGGTGGCACTTCCTTTAATCTTAGCACTGGGGTGAGGGAAGCAGAGGCAGGCAGATCTCTGAGTTCAAGGCTAGCCTGGTCTACAGAGGAAGTTTCAGGACAGTCAGGACTACCCAAAGAAAACCTGTCTCAACCCCACCCCCAGTAGATTCCAAAGAAATCAAAAGATTATAAAATACTCGATTTTTTTATATTAAAAAATATTGAAAGAATCTAGAGGAAATGGATAGTTTGCAGATCAATAAAACAAGAAAAATACATAGAAAGGATACAAATAGGAAAGGAAGAAGTCAAAGTATACTTATTTTCAGATGACATACTCCTGTATTTAAAAGATCTTAAAGGGCTAGAAAGATGGCTCATCAGTTAAGAGCACTTGCTGCTCTTCCAGAGGACCCAGGTTTGATTCCTAGCTCTGACTAAGTGGCTTACAATTGTTCATTAGTTGTCCAGTTAGTTCTAAGGGATCGACTCCCTCTTCTGGCCTCCATGGGTATCAGGCGTGCACACAGTGCACAGATATACATGCAGCCAAAATGCCTATACACATGACAAAATATAAATAAATACATAGAAGACCTCAGTCTTCACTAGAAAACTTCTTAGATCTGATAAATACTTTCACCAAAGTAGTAAGACTCAAAGCAGTGTTTAATATACACAATAGCCTTTTTACTAACAATAATGAACTTGCTGAGAAAGAAATCAGAAAAATAATCCCACTCTGAATTGCTTCAAAAAAAAAAAATATATATATATATATATAATAAAATACCCAGGAATAAACCGAACCAAAGAGGTGAAAGACCTTTACAACGAAAACTTTGAGTCACTAAAGAAAGAATTAAGACACTAAAAGACGGAAAGACATCTCATGCTCATGTATTGGCAAATTTAGTACTGTTAAAATGGATATACTGGGCTGCTGAGATGCTTAGGGAGTAAGGGCCTTGTCACAGAAGCCTGGCAACATGAGTTTGATCTTAAAATCCTTGTAAAGATGGAATGAGAGAAATGCTTCCACAAAATCCTCATCTGATCTCTACATACGCACAGTGGCATCTGCACGCCCCCCAATAAGTTACAGTCAATAAAAGTCAAACTTTAAAAAGCAAGTGATTTTACTGAAAGTGATCTACAAATTCAAGGAAATCCCCCATCAAAATTTCAATGACATTGCTCGCAGAGCTAGAAAACCACAACCCTAAAGATCACATGGGAACAAAAAGACCCCGACAGGACAAAGCAATCCTAAGCAGAAAGAGTGGTGCTGGAGGTATCCCCACGCCTGACTTCAGACTACTACAGAGCTGCGGAGGGAGCCAGCCTTTTCCACAAATGGGTCCATGAAAACTCTACGCAGGAGGGCGTGCGAGTGCGGGAAAGTGAGGAATGGCAAACGAACAGAGTAGTTCGTTCTTTTATGGGACCCAAAGAAATGGCACGCACAATCACGCTTTGAAATGACGTATGGAACACGCTTTAGAAGTAAAACACTGGAGTGTTTTTAATAGGGGAATTAACAGTGTACATGTTAAGAAAAGAGAGGGCAAAAGAGACTGACAATGCACCTTGGCAGTGGAAAAACCACACCAAAAATGAGAAGGAGGGAGAGACTGACAATGTACATTACTAGGGGGGAACCACACCAGAAAAAAGAGAGAAAACTGCTCTGGTAAAGACTTTAAAAAGCCAAATGCAGTTTTTTGGTATGCAGATGTTGGTCAGGCATCCAGAGGAGCTGGTTTGATATGCAGATGTAGGTGCTCTTAGAAGTCAATCACACCCAGGGAGGAGCCAGGTGTCCTTCCTCCTGTGACTTACAGACTTCAAGGTTATCTTGTTTACTATGAAAGAACATTTGACTCAATAACCCATAGTTGGTTGAATGTTACTGTTGGCCGAATAATATCTCCATCTGCCTCAAACAGAGCAGGGTGCCATGTAGGCACCAAAGAAGTTTTTTGTTTTTGTTTTTTTATGGTTTTAGCTCTTTGGTGCATATTTATTTTTTTCTCTATCTAGGCTCCTTTTGCTTCTGTTAAAGGCTTATCTCTTTCTGGGAGGACCAATGCCCACCCCAGGAATAGCCTTTACAATGTACTATCAGTATGCATAGATAGCTCTACACATGCCAGGACTTAGAAGCCAGCAAGATATTTTATAATAGCAATTACTTTTGAGTAAAATGGCTAGTCCCCTTCTCAGCCAACAACAGCCAGCTCAGGTATTACTAGGCCATGCAGACATTATTATTATTCATCAAAGGCTTTTTGTCACCATTACAGCAAAGAGGAGAAGGGGGCAAAATGGCTGGTAAGCCAAAATTCCCTGGCCAGGGAGCCTGGAATCTTGTTATGCAGACTTCATGTTACCAGGGTATTGGGGCTCACAGCACAGAGCCACAGTGATAAAGACAGCATGACACTGGCACAGGAAGAGACATGTAGTACAAGAGACTAGGACAGAGGACTCCCAAACACTGCACAGACACCTTATTTTTGAGACCAGTACCAGGTTTCTTAAAACAACAACAACAACAAAAAGCAAAACACATAAATCAGGCAAGCATGAGGACATGCCTGTAATTTCAGCACTAGGGAAGGGAGGCAGGATGACTAGAAGTGCAAGATTATTCTTGCTACAGAGAGAATTCATGGGTAGCCTGAGATACAGGAGATTCTATTTAAAAAAAAAAAAAAGTATCACCTTAGAGAGGCCTTCCTAACCTATCTGAAGCAGTAGATTTGTTTCTCAGAGCTGTTTTAACAAGTTAACACATAGTAGGTAGTGAGCCTCAACTCTAAAATCAGGTATTAGCAGAGCCATGCTCCCTCCAAAACCCTCGGATAGAATCCCCTCTTGCATCTTTCTGATCCATGGCTTAGGGATCATCAACCTGGTTTCTGCTCCATTTCCACAGTTTCTCCACTGTCAAACTGTGTCTTCCCATTTCCATAAAGATACCAGTCACCAAACTAGGCGCCAACCTGGCCAATGTAACGTTGTCTTGATTTACTATACCTACAAAGACCTCATGGACATGATTTAGAAATAGGGGCATCTTCAGTCCAATATAAAAAACTTTGCTAATATGTTTTGAGTATTCCCTGAACATCTACTTTTATAATCATTCTAACCAAATATTAATAAAATTTATTTTCTTGGTAACACATGGATATTTTCATCTACTTGTCTTTATTAACTAGATTCTAGGCTTCTTGAAGATACCAGCAGTATCTGTTGTTTAACTGAAGATCTAAAAATAGGTGAGAGAACCAAATTCACTAATTTTGAAAGAAAGATAACATGAATAGATAATTCAGTGCAAACTGACAAATGAGAGCCAGCTCCAGGAATTTTCCTCCACTTTTAAATCACATTTTATTATGACCAGTATGTAAGCAAAACAAATCAATTTTTTGTTTGTTTGCTTTTTTGAGACAGCATTTCTCTGTTGTAACTCTGGCTGTCCTGGAACTCACTTTGTAGACCAGGCTGGCCTTGAACTCAGAGATCTGCCTGCCTCCCAGGTGCTGGGATTAAAGGCGTGCACCACCACTGCCTGGCTATCAATTTTAATATTTAAAAAGTATGCCATCAACCAAGTAGCCCAGCTAAAATATAGGCTCTGAAAATCACATTTTGAGTTATGTGTTTTTTAAATATTCCTTCAAAGATTAAATGGACAATTGGGTATGGAATTGGACTGGAAACAAAAAGTTTCAACTCCCCAACTCCGATCCATACCTCTCACTTCAAAGTTTCTTGTTTGTTCTATGTAAAAAAAAGTAAGCCATAAAAACAAGCAAACAAATCAAATTTTTTGCCTGAAGCTTTTTTCTTGAGAATTTCATACAGGTAGTCAATGAAACATGGTCATGTTTATCCCCACCACATTTCCCCCTCCAACTCCATATCCCCAATCCCCATATCCATATCCTCCATTTCCCCCTCTCAACTTCATATCTTTTTATTTTTGGTAAGCTACTAAGTCCAGTGGGGGCTGCCCAGATGTACATGGGTATGGAGCTGTCCACTGCAGAATGGGAGTCAATTGGCTTTTGAAATTTTAAATTTCTGCAAACCATTTCATTCAATGTTACAGCTCCATCAATTTATCCTAGTGTTTAGATTCCAGCTGCTTAAGTGCTATGGTATCATTAAAAGAACATCGGCTTCAAATGATGTTGGTTGTGCATATGTGCTACTGATAGGTTATTTTTCTTAGTATCTCTTGGCAAAGATAAGACATATAAAAATACATTTTTTGTTATTTTATGCCACTATGAGAATTACATATACAAATTGTGTAAAGTCTTTTCACTTACAGTAGGTCCCAATTGCTACTTCCTCCCCCTCAAATAATAAATTATCTTCAAGGATGTATTACAGTGCTTTTCCTAATTTTAACATCATGTTGAACAAGTTGACTCTTGTTAGTAAACTTAAGGAGTTTGATGGTATTTTGTTTCCTATACACACTTAATAGAAGTTATTCTTATTTTAAGTTGACAAAGGTCTTTCTAAAAACATAATTCAAAGAAATTATAAAATATAGTTATAACTCAAAGGATGCATGTTGCACATTTTGATTTACATGTGACCTTTTGAAATTGGCATAGGTGTAAACAAAGGCCCAAACCTGATAAATGGATGGGTAAAAAGATGCAGGCACCAGAAGCCATGACCATGGTGATGTTGAATGTTAAAGTAGTAAGCTTTGCTGCTAGTCATCTGTGCCTACTAATAATTAAGTCTATTAGAAACAGAAAAGTTCTGAAATATACGTTTACTCAGTCTTCAACAAGATTTACAAATGGTCTCCATTCAAATAGTCTGGGTATCTATTAAAATCAATCACCATGCACTGGACGTAGAGTATCTCTTTTTCCTACAGTTACAACTAAGGGTCTGTGGCTATAGATCAATGACAGAACACTTGCCTACCATGCACAAGGCACTGCACTGAAGAAGAAAATATACTGCTGAAAAGCAACTCTAAGATGTTGGATTATTGTGATGGTTCTGTCTCCTAGTTTCTAACTCAAATTCAGAACTTAAAATAGGCAGGGATTTCCAAATAATGTCCTTGTGCTAGGTCCCAATCACAGAGGGCTGGTTCTTGATTCCTGGATTGCTCTTCGTCAGATACTCAATAACTCTCATTCTTTTTTCCTTCAGGTTTCTAGTTAATCATCCTGTCACAGAAGACTTCCTTTCGTTGTCTTTAGACTCTGTGTTTCCTTCTCTGCCTTATTGTTTTCCTGGAAATTAGGCACATCTAACATACCAAAACTTTACTTAATGATTTTTTCCCTTGTTGCTTGCTTTAGTGTCTTTAGAGTTTAAACCCACACGGCAAGGTCATTCTGGGGAGACAGCTCCATGTGTTACACAGTATACTGCTAGAATGAGGATCATGAGATTTCTTTCAGTGATCTAGGTTCTCAAGGTCAACAGTAAGATACGAATAAAGTACAAGTGACAATTTAGGTGTGCAGAAAACTGTCTTAGTCACTGTCCTATTGCTGTGAGGAGACACCGTGACCAAGGCAATTCTTATAAAAGAAAGCATTTAATTGGGGTTTGCTTACAGTTTCAGAGGGTTCCATGATCATAATGTCAAGGAGCATCGCATACATAGCACTGGAGCAGTAGCTGAGAGTTATAGCCAGATACAAAAGCAGAGAGAGGGGAGGGGATGAAAGGAGGGAGGGAGAGGGAGAGAGAAAAGGGAGGAAGGAGAGGGGAGGCAGAAAGAAACTGGGCCTTTGAAAATTTCAAAGCCCACTGCCAGTGCACACTTCCTTCACCAATGCCACACCTCTTAATCCTTGTAATCCTTTCAAACAGTTCTACTTCCTGGTGACAGAGCATTCAAATATGAGCCAAGGGGGGGAGCGTTCTTATTCAAACCACCATGGAAGTACAAGTTCTATATTTGTGATATAGAGATACTTGCAATACCCATTTATTGATGTTATCCATTAGTTAACTGGATAGCTGGACTAAAAATTCAAACCAGAAGTTGTCTAAAAACTAAGTTAACTTGGCTTTTCTCCACCCCCTAATTTTAAAAGTTTATCTGTGCTTCAAAATGTAAACCTCTAACACTGATTTTTCAGGAATCCATGGTTAGAAATGATTTTCTAGCCTCTTCTCCTGCGTCTTCTAACAGATATACTGATCTCATAACTGAGTTTGGCTTTCTTAACCGTTACAAGTGTTTTTGAAGAGGGAAGGGCTATTATTCTGTTACAATAGATTGGATTGAAAGGTTCGTGGTGAAATCCCACTTTCCACATTATAAAAAACTGTTAACTACACAAGCTTGGTTAAGCACATTGCAATTTAACTGCTGAACTTATTAGTTCTAAAGCCATAAGCTTGTATGGCAAATGTAAATTGTAGTAGTCTTTTATAGTTATCTAATGATTATTAATAGGCCAAAAAACAATTCTTTGATGTAACACCAGAGTTCTTTCATTAAAACATAATTTTTTATTAATGAGGCCAAAAGAATGTTCTATCAAAACCATGACAAATTTAAGCTGATGCCAGATTTACAGAAAATAAACCCTTAGACCAGTTACTGAAATCTTATTCCTTAAATAGAACTGAAATGAATTTTTCTCCTTGGGAATTGTGAATTTGTATTGTTGTTTATCAATGATTTGAATTTAACAGATGATGACTTATGAATTTTTAACATATCAATACAATTTTAATTTGAAGAATATATGTTAGCAATTTTATAATTATAAACCTTATAACCTCAGTAAGTATAGGTACTGTTAGAGCTCTTAGACAAAAATGAGACATTCTGGAAGTTAAGGTAACAAACCCCTGGGATTTAATCTTTTGTAGCAGCACAGGTCTCTGTACTCCTTGGACTGCAGTATCAAATCAATTCGATGAGCTTTTTAAAAGAGTGATGACTTTAAGAAGATCATATACAGAAGCAGCATGTTTTCATGGAGAGTAAGTATGTCTAGGGAGTGAAAAGCAATATGGCAGCAGACCATTCAAGGAAGCTAGAAATTAGTATGAACTGCTTGATCTCTCCACACCTATAGCTGTAAACCAAAGTTCATATGAAGCCTTAGCTCTGCCCAATGCTCAGGGTTTGGTTATGTTCCTAAGTAGGAGAAACAGAATGAACACACTGTCAACTGCTCAGGTTAGTCTGAATCAGGTTAATTCTTCTCTTACTTTATACAAAACTTCTTCCCTAATAGAATCCCTTGGCTTAGTAACATATGCAGTGCCTTATTTCTCTGAGATGAAAGTCTCCCCTCCTCCAACATATTCTGGATTTACAGTATTACTGCAGGATACAGTAATCATCAGGGATGAGGTTCTGAGTAAAGGAGTCACCCACAATTAACCAATGAATTTTAAGAACGTCATGGCTGTAGCTAAATCTGCCATGTCATCTAGTTTAATGTAGTTCATGGATTGGGTAGAGCCAGGGAAAGTTACGTCATTGAAAATTTAAATCTACCAAAGAGTAGTACTGCCATGGCTGATTTGAAAGTACATAGGAATACTTTAATGATTCCATTGTTCATCTAACTCTGTATAGTTTATAGGGGGGAAACTAAAAGGAAGCTTTTAAGGTTTTCTTTTGCATCATTAAACTTAGTAGGTATAAAAGCAAAATATTTTGTTGTCATTGTAAAAACAAAGCAATTTGGACTGGAACCTTATTTCTACCTAATAATCTTCATGATCAACTTTGTATCTAAAAACTGGTGGTGGCCACTTGGGCTACAGTTTTCCAAGTTCTGGAACCCTAGGCAAAGAAAGAATAGTAGAAAATATTTGTTTTTTTACATCAGAAAGGCATACATTTCAAACACAAAGACACTTCAGTTTGAGTAGAACATACTTTTGTGTGCTATAACACACACACACACACACACACACACACTCGTAGATGTAAAAAGAATAACTGTATCTATAGTTACATAAGTTATCTGTTAATCAATATGGATTTAAAACCTAATAGAAAAAGTAATTATAAATGGAAATAAAGCTATAATTCCTAAGTGTACAGTTGTGACTATGTGTGGCTATTTAAAAAGTCATTCCTTTCAAAGATTGTAATATTTGGAGGGCTGGAGGGATGGCTCAGTGGTTATGAGCACTGGCTGTTCTTGAACAGTTCCCAGCACTCACATGGCAGCTCACAACTATTACTCCAGTTCTAGGGGATCCAATGCCTTCTGGCCTCCTTGGTAACCAATGAAGATGGTACACATACAGATATCCAGGCACTCACACACATATAGATAAAAATTAACATTTAAAAATTTTAAAAAAAGATTAGGAGACTTTTACTTAACTCTGCATAACAACAAATATGAAATGTATTATATTATTAATAACGTTTGTCTGCATACAAATTTTGATAAAGTTAGCAATATCTGAAAGACATGGAATGGAGCCAATTTAAGAGAATAAAAAATTACTCTAATTTGATCAAGCTTAGATGTGCTGTTTTCCGCAACTAATCTTACTATTTAATGTAACTTTAAGAACAGTGCCTTAAGCTAGTTTCTATTGCTGTGAGGAGACACCACGACCAGAGCAACTCTTTCACAGGAGAACATTTAATTGGGGTCGGCTTACAGTTCAGAGGTTTAGTCTCGTCATCATGGTGGGAAGCATGGCAGGAAGACATGGTGCTGGAGGAGCTGATAGTTCAACACCTGGATCCACAGGCATCAGGAAGAGAGTGTGAGCCACTGGGTCTGACTAAAGTTTCTGAAACCTTGAAGCCCACTCCTAGTGACACAATTCCTTCCAGGAGACCACACCTATTCTAACAAGATCACACCTCCGAACAGTGCCACTCCCTATGGGCCTATGGGGACCATTTTCGTTCAAACTTCACAAAGAACATTACTGCCTGGCACAGTATCTTATGACTTGTAATTGAGCTCTTAGGAAGCTGAGGCAGAAGACCGTTGTCTGAGGCCAGCCAGAGACACCTGGTGCATTCCAAGCCAGGCTGTACAAGAGCGAGTAGAGATCATGTCTCAAGTGTCAGTAATGATGACAAAGACTATCGCTTAAAAAATTATTTTTATGTGTATGTGTGTGCCTGAATGAGTTTATGTTTGCCACTTGCATGTAGGAACCTGGAGAGGCCACAAGAGAGCATTAGATCCTTGAAACTGGTGTTTTAGACACTTCAGGCCTGCCATGTGGGTGCTGGGAACAGAACCCAGGTCCTCCACAAAAGCAGTAAGCTCACTTAGCTATTGAACCATCTCTCTGCTACTACTTCATTATTTAGTAAGAGTGTAGTGTATTTGCTATATGACTTAAACATTCAAGTATAGCAAATACTGCTAATAATGTTAGTTCCAGTATCTTTTAAGATGTTCCTCATTGTGTCATGATTTAAAAAAAAATCAAAATCACTTTAAATCATATGCACACCCTTTCTGACTCCTGTGGGCTCCTGTATGCACATGGTGTATATACATACACACTCAAGCATGCACATGTGCGTGCACACACACACATTTAACATTCTAAAAAATGTACCCCTGCCCATATATCCATGAAGCTTGTTTCTTTGTGGGAAGCACTTGTCTAATTCCTTTACCTGTCCAAGTGTACGTTCTTAGTAGTAATAATCTTTGTGTCTGCGTGTTGGCTAGTTTTTACGTCAATTTGACATAAGCTAGAACAGGGAACCTCAACAGAGAAAATGCCTCTATCGCAATGGACTGTAGGCAAGTCTGTAGGGCATTTTTTGGGTTGAGGATTGATGTGGGCGAGGGGAAGCCTACTGTGAATGGTACCACCCCTGGTCCTGGATTGTGTAAGAAAGTAGGCTGAGCATGCCATGAGGAACAAGGCAGTAAAAAGCAATCCTCTGGGGTCTCTGCTTTAGTTCCTGCCTCCAGGTTCCTGCCCTGACTTCCCTTCATCATAGACTACAAATATAAACTGAAATAAACCCTTTCTCCCCAAGTAGCTTTTGGTTAATGGTATTCATCACAGCAATAGAAACCCAATGAGGATATCTTTGTAGTCTACTTTTGCCCCATGAAACAAACCACATCACAATACAGAATATATTGATAAAAATGTAATACATTATAATGTACTGTTTTATGTAAAGCCAAGATTAACTATGTTAATATTTTTCAAGGGATATGGAATTAATCACCTGACATCTAAGTTTCATACATATCAGCATGCACTTGATTCTCACAGATCTTCAGCTCAAATGCTGCCTACTCAGAGTTGTCATCAACCACTGCAAAATCTCCAAAAGCAATTTTCTTCCTTGATACTCCCTCATTCTTCTTGCTTTTGTTGAATATTATGTTAAATGTTGTTTACTGTTTATATTCTCCACGAAACACGGTGCTTTTCTGCCTTCCTTAGTGCCCTATTTTCCTGTGCTTGTATAAGTGCCTGGCACATGGGTACATATTTGTCAGCATGAATGCACTGGGAATTTGTGTGCACTCATGTTGTTATCATACAAAAGAATGGTCTAATTGTCTACATCCTCATCTGAAGTTGGAAAGCAATCGCTTGCTTTATTCATTCACCAAGAAAACAAAACAGTTCCTCATGCTTCACTTCATGGTAATGTAAGGTTAGTTTAAATTCATATATGCTAGATATTATTGTATCAAATCAAACTGAATATTCATTTAAAAGACTCAATCTTAAATAATTCTTAAAATTTTATTTATTTCCTGGGTCAGCACCTACATGTCAGAGGACTTACGGAAGTTGATTCTCTCAGATTACCACATGGGTTCAGGGGATCACGCACAGGTCATCAGGCATGGTGGCAAGTATCTTTACTAGCTGAGCCATCTCACTGGCTCTTACATTACATTTCCACATATGGATTTTGGGCCAGCGAGATGGCTCAGCTGGTAAAGGCATTTGCTGCCCCGGCCAAACCTGATGAGCTGAGTTTGATCCCCAGGATCTACATGATGAGAAGAGAGAACCACGGCCTGTGTACATGTCATGGCACACATTCCTCCACATACACAATAAATAAATATAATGTAACAAAATACAAATTTTATATTTACTCACTGTTCTCTTCTGAGTGAAAATGTATTAATTTCATTTAACCAAAGTAAACTGATGTAAAATTTGTTAAACTCTTTAGCCAATGCCAAAGCTAAAGAAATAGTAAAGGATATTTTCAAATTTCAGAATTTTGTGTATGCGAACTTTTTATGTTCTATGTTTTATGTACTATGTTTTGACCTATTGAGAATTTAAACAAGAAGTTACTTTTCACTTTCCACAATACCAGAATATTATTGTACCAAATATCAAACTGAATATTCAGTTTTTATTGATGATCCTTTTACTGATACTTTATATAGGTTGTAAGATTTTCAACTAATTAAGTTCTTAGAAGAGACACATTTAAAGATTCAGTCTTGTTAACTTTAAAGCTTCATTCTACAACTCAATTGGAAACTCTTCTGACCTTTTTCTTCCACCTACTCAGTGAGAGGAGCATTCTAATGACTGGAAGCTGTGGGAGAAATCTGGCTTTCAGATATCTAATTCTCTTTTCAAGCGTAATGCCCTCGGTTTGTCATAGAAGGGAGAGAAAATAGGGAAAATATATGCCTTTAACTAGGTGAGGATGCAATAGTTACCAACTATATATCAATATTCTTTGAGTGTCAAAACACACACACACACACAAACCAAAAACCAAAGCTCCATCTCCGAGGATGCTTCTTGGATCAAGGCAGCTTGGGCTTTAAGTAGTCTCACCTATGGCTGTGATAATACACTCTGCTCCAAAGCAACTTGGGGAGGAAGGGCTTGTTTGGCTTACACTTCCAGATTTCACCCAGCCCACCATTGAAGGAAGTCAGGGCAGAAACATGAAGCAAACACCGTAGCAGCATGCTGCTAGTTGGCTCCCGCTTAGTTTCATTATGCAGCCTAGGACCACCGGTCTAGAGATGGTGCTGCCCACAGTGGGCTGCACACCCTGGAAAATTAACAAGACAATTCTCCAGAGATGCCCACAGGCCAGTTGAGTTTAGGCAATATCTCAACCAACACTTTTTCCTCTTAGATGACTCTAGGCGATGTCAAGCTGGCAAACTTAAGGACTTCCTCACAGTGGGCCTAAGTTTATCTCTTGCATTCCTCTGTTGCAGCCAGCCTTCATACTAACAAAACAGTTCAGCTTAACACACCTTGCCACCCATGGTAATCTCATCACTGTTGTCATTCTAAATGATAGGTGCAGAGGTCACTTTCCTGTTGTCCTGGCCTCTTTGAAATTACTTTTCTTCGACTCAGCCCCAGGAGTTCATCAAGTCCCTTGCCAAGCCAATATCTAACAGAGAGTTGTGTCTATGTTGTTCCTTCTTTTAGAAGTCCTGATCTTTACACTTCCTTTCAAACAACCCCACCCATTTCAACTGCATGTTCGGGAGTCTGGCCACCAAGCAGCATTGCTTCTTGTCCCTCTCGGGGTCTGTCACTTTTGACTGAAGGTGGGTACAAGTGCATGTTGTTCTGGGTCGTGCTAGGGCTAGCTTAATAACTTTAAAATTCTCTTGAGGATGTAACATTTTTGACACACTTTATACTCAGCTTAATGGCACAATCACAATTCTAGAAGATGAAGAAACTCCTAATCAGTACTACAGCACCAATTTACACACAAAAAGATTCAGCTGTAACTATACTATGGCGCTAATGCTGGCTTATTATCTTTCTTGAGGTATTAGAACAACTCACTCCCACAAGGATTAGAGAAATTTCTTACCTGTTTACAATATCTTTTGTGATACGATTCACACCCTATACTAAAATTAATAATAGAGAAACCTCAATCTCCATGTATAGGAAAACAGAATTAAACCCTTCAAGTGCAGTATCTTCATCTAATATAGATAGCTTATTGCTTTATGATTATCTGAAACTTATAATAAAAACCAAAACACTAAGGCATACACTCACATATTAAAAAATATTAAACAGCTTTGCAACAACTTTCAATTAAAACTTGAACTCTCTCTCAATGCCAAACCATTAGTCTATAAACCAACATACTGAAGAACTCAGTTGAGTCCGTTCTTTTCATTCTCTACCGTTACCTTTCTGCTTCTACAAGGAAGCACAGATTCACAAGTTCATCAAGTTAAGAGTATAGCATGTATGCTGTTCGTTCATTGTAAAACAGAACAAATCTCTTCCCTCTATATAATACACTACAGTTAAGAAGGCACTTTTGTTGAGCTTTTGCTTTAGCAGGAGAAAGGAGATTTCACCATGTGGCTGTCCATCAAGTCCTCAAGTTTGGTAGTCCTATTTTATGATTTCTTCTTACGCTTATCAAACACTGGGAGCAGCTGCCCAGTTTGTGACTGATTCACCACCTCTCTGGACTTTCCATCCAACTCTTCTACAGGCTTTCTTTTGGTAGGTGCAATTGTTTGGATATGGTTTGAGTGCCCTCTCAAAGTTCATGTGCTGGAAAATTCACTCTCCATATGGCGACGTTGGGAGGGGGCAGAACCTTCAGGAAGCGGAGCGTACTGGGAAGCTGTTAGGTCACTGGGGATGCTGCCTTCTATACTGCTATCTGTATTACCATGATGCTATCTGCCATAAAGCCCACTCTAGAGCCAGGCACAGGTCTGTGTAATGTTCTTGGACTTTCATAACTGTGAGCTAATATACTTGGCTTCTCTAAGTACTATCCAGATTCAGGGACTTGTCATAGAAACAGAAAATAGACCACACATGGATGCTTACAAAGAACCATTTCCCAGTTGTAGGCTGTTTATTAAAGCAAAAGGTTTGGGGATGTCTCTTAAGAACCATCTTTGCCACTCAAGTGTGGTAGCTACGGCAAAATTTGTAACATAAAAGTTAATAAAAATTAATCTTTTACTAATAAAGTGTTTTGTAAAGTATACTGGTTAAATTTTATTTTGTGAAATACAGGTTAATTCTATCCTAGGCAGTGCTTTTAAAATACCTTACTACATACGAGGTGAGCTATCACATTGAAAATATAAAGTACGTGAGTTTGCTGCAAATACTGTGTAGCTGTAGTGTCTTTCAAAAGTGATAGGGATTTTTGGGCAGGGAAATTGGCTCAGTTGCTCATGCTGTGTTAAGTATGAGGGACTGTTTCAGATCCCCTGCTGCCTACCTACATAAAAGCCAGGTGTGGCCTGTAAGTCTACATGAAAGCCTGTGGTCCCAGTGTTGGGAGTTGGGGGGTAGGGAAGAGAAAAAGAAGATAGCTGGACTTGCTGACCAGCCAGCCCAGTTCAAAGATGGTGAGCTCCAAGTCCAGTGAGACCCTGTCTCAAGAGAGTAAGGCAGGGGGTAGCAGAGCAGGCCACTTGACATGCTTCTCTGGCCTCTACATGCACTTGTGCTCTGCTATCTGTCTGTCTGTCTCTCTCTCTTGCATGTGAGCACATACATAGAGACATGAGCCCACAGATGAATGTGCACACACACCATTCACTACACAAATACATCTTCCCCCAACAGTGATAGATCTTTTAAAACCTTGTTAGTAATTGCAGATGCAACCTCATAAAAAGACTGGATTAACACATGCTAGGATATTATGGTAGCAAAATTACATTGTTACTAGCTGACACTGTAAGATCCAGTCATTGAAAAATATACCTCACTTTCCTGATTTTTTTATGTAACAATAGAAAATATAATGTTAGCATATTTACATTTCTCTGTTATTGTGTACTTAATGACTATTTTTAGGGGGTATTGCTTCATTGCATTTACTTTTCCCGATGTCTCATTAGTTACTGTTGTTTCTCCATTTAAAGTTAAGATTATATGTGATCTTTTATATAAAAGCATCATATTGCCATTTTAACTATTATCTGTGAATAGGCCATTTCCTAACTAATCTATATATGCCATGGAACATTTTTACTTAAAGATCATAGTAGTATCTTTATGCCCCATTTTCATATAACAAAATGGAAGCTTTGGATGTTAAGCAATTTGCACAGGGGGTTATTAGCAAGCACATTTCAGCTTAAGTTCTTAATCTTTGCTTCCCTCATTCCTCGAGATATGCAATGTATTCTTTAATATTTGTAATGTTCACAAAATTACAATTTCTATCTTTATTTAAAATCAGTAAAAATCAATTATGGATCACAAGGAAGATAGCTATGTACATTAATAATTTCTCTTGATTTGAATGCTCATAGTTCTGTGTCCAGCAGAGTTGGACAAAGCTATATATTGAAACGGAAGTTGAATGATTAAACTTGTCATTGTTTGTGTCTGGATCAAAGTCTGAAAAATAATAAAACTGGAGGGAAAACTGAGTAATCACAGTGATACAGATATTTAAAACCCAAGTAAACCTTGCTGAATTTCCTCCCCACTTTTTGTTTTTTTGAGACAAAGTCTCTCAACGAAGCCCTGGCTGTCCTGGAAATCACTAGGGAGATCAGGCTGTCCTGTAACTCACAGAGATCTACCTGCCTCTACCATCCACATGTTGGGATTAAAGGCATGTACCACCATGCCTTAATTTCTAATGATTCGGGTTCAGAAAATCATAAAAAAATCACTATGAACTTATAACACCTTTATTTCCACTTTACTCAATTATGACTTAACTAAAATAAAATTAGCATGCAAAAGAATGGGTTCCATTTGACACTTTATGCCTCTTCATTTGTTTTCTTTGTTGTGCAGCTTTTTAATTCCTGCAATTCAATTTCTCAATTCTTGCTCTTTTTCCTGTGTCATTGCAGTTCTTTTTAGAAAGCCCTTGCCTCTACTCTCAAAGTGCTTCTTCTAGGAGCTAGGTCTTTGATACATTTTGATTTTTGTATAGGGTGAGAAATAGGAATCTAGTTGCCTTCTTTAACACGTGAATATCCAGTTTTCAGCACCATTTGTTGAAGGAGCGATCTTTTCTCCAATGTGTATTTTTGGTATCTGTTGAAAAACGGGTGGTGGTGGTTGCATTAGATTTAGAAGCTAAGAATAACATTTAAATCTATATAGCTTATAAATCACACATTGTCATTTATATACCTGTGTGTAGCAAATGTAATGTATATAAATATGAAAGTACATTGTTTGGTCTAGCTCTCTGGTCCATGGCACAGAGCTCCTAAATCCCTTGCAATTTCCTGGGAAACAAGGCAAGCTTCTGTTCTAAGGTGACTCTTGATGGGTTTCTCAATAGCGTCGGAGAGGGTGCTGGCTGTTTCTGGGAAGGAGATCAGCTAAATGTTATCAATCATGTTCATGTTTTGAAGCTTCCATAAAAATCTGTAAGGATTGGGTTCAGAGAGATTCCATATAATCAAACACATGTAGGCTCCTAGAGCATGGCACACCTGAGAAGGTATGGAATCTCCGAGTCTTTTCCCCATGTAGTGCTTCCACCTGGCTATCCATCAACATCCATCTTAGTACCTTTTATAATAAATTGGCAAGTACAGGTGAAGTGTTTCCCTGAGTTCTGTGATCAATTAGAGTAAATTAACTGAACCGGAGGGAGAGACCATGGACTCTTTCTTAGTTTATAGCTTATCAGTCAGAAAGGGAGGTGGCAACTCCTGACTTGCAACTGGCATCTGAAGCGAAGAGCAGTCTGTGGTACAAGTCCTGACCTATGGGATGCTATCTCCAGGTAGGTAATGTCAACACTGAATTAGGGCTCATCAAACTTCGAATGCCCTCACCGCCCTTTTGGTGTTAACTAAACCTTGGGAGAGCAGGGATTTATTGTAAAACATTTGTATCAACTTTTTTTTTTGGCACTTTCAGTGTATAAACTTTTACTAGCTTGGTCTGATTCTGGTTACTGGCTCATGGTCATTTCCACCCTACCATGTGTTATGGACAGAACCATGCCACCCCGAACATTCTAATCTCTATTACTCCAGAATGTGACTGCATTGAAAATCAGCTTGTAAAGATGCAATTAAGATGAAATGAGGTCACATGGGTGAATCATAATCCCAAGCACCTGCTGTCTTTGTAAGAGTTGAGCAGAGGGAAAACCATATGTAGGCATTTTAAAAAAAGCATACAACCAATTACTAGGTAAGAGAGCAGGTCCTCAAAAGAAACCAAACACTATCAACATCACTTTTAATGGCTGAGTACTGCTCATCATATTGATGTTGGTTACTCTAATCAACAATGCAATCATACTGCTATACATATCTTTATTTCCTTTACAATGTCCTTTTAGAAGAGGAACTGACCAAGGGCTCATGGCTTTAATAGTCCACCCCAGAAATGTGCTGCTAGTTTGTACTCTCAGCAGGGTAGACTAGTATGCTGCCCATTTTGTCATTGACTTGGGCTCAACTCTTAACCTTTTGTAATGTGATTACTCTATGCTCAAGAAGCTTATGTGTATTTGAGATGAAGAAACTAAAGTTTTATAAAGTCAGTAATTTATAAAATCAACCAGATTGCCTGTGAGAATTTCTGTTCTAAACACACTGGAGTGTTTTGATTTGATTGCCAGTGTGCTGTGCCAATCATCTTGCTCCCCTTCCTTTCTGTAATAACAGAACAGATTTTCTGGGGATGGGGGGGTAGGGTCTATCTTTATCATCAAGATCTGGAAATTCTGGATATCTCATCACCTAGCACTATTTTTCCTTGATTGGATCTTACAAATTATGCAATTACTCCTGTACAAGATAGGACTAGAGAATAAACATGAAGGGAGCTACCTTAGGGAAGGTGGCCAAGGGAGGCCTGCCAGAGACAACCAGGTTGACATTACTTTCCATAGTCTAGTTACCCTTAAATGTGTAGTAATTCTGACCCAGCATCCCAAGGGTTGGGATTACAGGCATGAGCTAAATGTCTAGCTCCAAATAGTGGTTTTCTTTAGTTCTTTTTTGTTCTTTGAGATAGGGTCTTCTGTTCTAACTCTGGCTGTCCTGGAACTCTATAGACCAGGTTGTCCTCAAATTCACAGAGATTCGCCTGCCTCTGCTACGTGAGTACTGGAATTAAGGGCATATACCACCACCACCTGGCTCCAAATAGGGTTTTAATAATTTAAAAAAAAAAAGGTAACCAATTTACTCCATCAAAATTTGAAGGAATGTAGTGCAGATACCATGTTCTGACCTACAAAGTCCTAGAGAGTCTCAGTTTCTACCAGCTTAAGGTTTTTCAATTCCTAAAATGAAGGCACTTATGTATGTCCTAAACTAGCAGCTAGAGTTCCAGGCTATCAGTATTTCAGAGCACAGACCACAGAGAGGAGCAAAGGGATGAAGGGTGTACTTATTTTTAATCAAAGCATGGTTCTGGAGCAGTACTACATGATAAGGAGGGGGAGGGGGACTGACAGTCTGTGCTACAGAGTGCAGGACTTGCCGGAAAGAGGAGGCAAAAGGGTGAAAGCAATGCAGAGAAGGCAGGAGCAGGGTTATCAGCCTGAAAGGCCATCTGGGTTTTATTCCACACATATAGGGAGGCTACAGGAGGGGCTTAAAAACCAAGGAACATAACCGAATAAAAAAATGAAAATGGTGGCTATGGTTAGTATACAAGAATGGTTGACAGAGGTGTGGGGAGCACACAGTAGCTACTGCTACACTCCAGAAGAGAAGATGGCAGCTTGGAAGGGAAGGAGTGAGTTGATGAGAAGCAGTGGAATTCAGAGTTCCTGGTACTACTGGTAAGATGATGCAGAGTAAGGAAGACTCAGAAGTCCTCTAATTTCATACCTAAGTAGGTAAACAGTACACTGAGAGGAGCTAGCTGGGGTGAGGGAGGAGCCAAGCACTCGTTTTCACAAAGTTCAATTTGAGATGCTCGTGCTTTTCACTCCTTGTCATGGCACACATGCCAGCCTTATATCCACACTTCCTTAGGGAAGGCCTTTCCCTTCTACAAATGCACTCAAAACCATTCTTTCCTCAATACAGTATTTTCCCCTCAACCCAAATGAAAATTTGTTTCTGTGAGATAAACAAATGTTTTAACACATTTTAAAAACACACAAATATACACATCAGGATGAACTATTTTTCAAGTAAAAGTAACAAAACTATTAAACCCCTTCATTACCAAAATTTAAAAAAAAACCCAAAATAACAGCAAATGGGTAAACATGATCATTATCAGCAACTACTATGAAGTTTTTCGTTGTTTTTGAGACAGGTCTTACGGGTATGTTGTCTAGGCTAGCCTCAAACTCAGGCTCACTCTCCTGCCTCAGTTTCCACAGTAATAGGACTACAAACAAGTGTCTCCTTGTTTGGTTTTGAAGATGAAGCAGTTTTATTTGACAAGATCTTACACACACACACACACACACACACACACACACACACACTCTCTCTCTCTCTCTCTCTCCATATACATACATATATATATTCCTGGCTGGCCTGCAACTAGCTATGTAGACCAGGCTGGCCTGGAACTCAGAGATCAGCCTGTCTCTGCTTCTCAAGTGCTAGATATAAAGGCCTGTGAAGCTATGCCCAGTTAAGAAGAAGTTTTTGATGCAATAGGATGATTCAAAATTTTTACTGAGTGCTTACTAGCCATCAACATAAGTCCTTAACAAGAGCAAGGTCATTCAATACTTATTACATACATTTTACCAACTTAGGATAGATTTGACGCATGGTATAGATATTAAAAACTCGGGCATTTGTCCTGAGCAAACCGTGTTCTTAGGAGCAATAACAACACTGAATTTTCTTTTTTTAGCATCCACAATCCACACATTTATTAAGAAAATGTTCTTATCTCGCTCAATAAGAACCAAACACAAGAAAATCTCAGACCTTCCCCACTGGAAGCAATCTTTCCAATTTTAATAACTGTGTTTTGTTTTTCAAGACAGGTTTCTCTGTTGTAACTCTGGCTGTCCTGAAACTCACTCTGTAGACCAGGCTGGCCTTGAATTCACAGAGATCCGCCTGCCTCTGCTTCCTGAGTGCTGAGATTAAGACAGCTGTGTTTTTAAAGTTAATAGAGGTAAAAAGAGTAAAGAGTTAGAATATTTAATGTTACTTAATGTGATAATGCAACTACATACATATTAAGGGATCCAAATAATTAGTAGCCAGATTAAGGTACTCAGTATTACATACATATACACTACATATGCCTAGAGGTATAGACAATCTTTTAACACACTACCTTATGGCAGTAGATGTTAACTTGAGGGGAAGAGAAAGCAGAAGAGGTAGGAAGGAACTGTTGTGGGAGGGACCATATAGGAGTGTGTTGTTCCTTCTTTATTTTCCTGAAGTAAAAAAACAAAACACAAAACGGTAAAACGGAATATTTAATGAAATAAATAACCTAGCAAAATAAACCCTTTTTCTACTGACTGCATCAATCAGTACCTGCTGGTATTTAAACACATTTACACTTATGCCAATATATCAAAATACTTCACCTTCAAAACCATGACAAAATTGCATTTTATTTCACAGTGCGCTTTTATTACTTCCTGTTTGTTGCCTCTAGCATGCTACGATAAATCAAAGCTATATATAGTGATTGGGGTACGGGAGGAAGGTAATTTTATAAAACAAACAGCAGAAATTTTATTTACTTCAAATTAGTAGTAATCCACATTAGTAAATTCTATCACTCAGAGGAGCAACAATACGTTATGAAAGGAAGAATTTCAAGACACAGAGAGGCTTTTTAGCAAGTTTAGTAATCATAAAACATGCCATTTATGGATGTTCAAAGGAATAAAGGGAGAGTACTATTTTGCAAAGAAAAAGAATTTCACTTTCAGAGTCAGGACTGTTTTGGAGAACAAAACGTTCCTTCCCGGAAGTTTTCACCAGTCATAGTATTTTCAAATGGTCTGGTTGGATGCGCCAGCTGGTCTCTAAGGTTTACAAAGGGTGCGCCGGGCGGGAACTAAATAAAGCACCATAAACACCATTCGGTTAGATTAAGTGCTCCTGGTGGTGCTTTAAAAATACGCTCCCTTTACTTCCTCCCACCGGGTTCAGACCGAAAAAAAAAAAAAACCTAAAACCAAAAACGCAGCAGAAAAAGGAAGAGGGGGCGGCCAGTAGTCGCCAAGGTTTCTGCGGAGGGGAACTCACTGCTCAGGAGGTGGCGGCGACGCGCGGCGGTGGTTTCGGGGTGCGCAGCAAGCACTGCAGGCCCGCGGGGCCCCGAGAGAGCCGAGCGCCGCCGCCGCCGCCAGGTACTCACGGCCCCGGGACAGACCGCAGGAGCCGCTCGGGGGCGGGGTGTCCGGCAAAAACACAAACACAAACACGCTGCGCGTCCCCAGGTGGGCGGACCCACGCTGCCTCTCCATTCCCCGCCCCTGCACCCGAGGCCGCGCTCGGACCCCAGGACGCGGCTCCCGGCGCGGCGGTCCGGCCTCGGAGGGCGATCGAGGCTGTAGAGGCCCCGCTCTCCTTAACGGCCGTACGGCGTAGCTGCACCTCCGCGGGAGCCGGCGGGACGGACGACGGAACCCTGGGAAGGCTCCCGGGGAGCTCCGTGCTGCTCACCGACGACCGGCGTGGCGGGAGCACTTCCTCCATTCGGCGAGCTCTGCTCGCCACCTTCGGCCGCCGCCTAGAGCGAAGTCGGAGCGACGGGGGTCACGGCGGGGGTCAGAGGGTAAAGGTCTTGCTCCCAGCAGCCTCCGCGGTGGATACGTCGCCATCTTGGATCCGCGGGACAAGAAAATTCATGCGGTGAGTTTTTGGCAAATTTTCGGAAGTCTGGCAGCGGGGCGCGCGGCGGGGGAGGCGGATTGAGGGCCCCCGCAAGGCGGGGGAATGCCTCGGGGCTAGTCCGGTCGCGCCCGGGGTCCGCGGGTAGCGTCCCGGCCCGCCGCTTCCCGTTGCTTTTGTCTCGGCTCCAATCGAGAGAGGGAGAGCGGAGCGGGCGGGGAGGGGGGTGGCGGCGCTGGAGGAGGGAGGGGGTGTGTGGCGGGGTGGACGAGACGTAAAGCGTCGCCGTGCTCGGGCCGCCGCCGCCGCCGCAGCAGCTCCGGAGCCTAGGCCCGGTCCCGGCTGCCCGCGGCGGGGCTTTCCCTGCACTCCACTCCCCGGCTCCCGCCAGCGCGGAGCAGCCGCTGCCGCCGTGCTGCTTCCTGGGGTAGAAGAGCAGGCGGCAGCGGCAGCATCCGAGGAGCCCCGGCCGCGTTGGACGGCTCTGCCACGTTCCCAGCAGCTGCTGGTCCTTGAATCTTCGCATTCTCCCAACACACGCGCATCGTCCGCCACTTGTGTGTTTTTGTTTGTGTAAGATGGGGACACCGGACTGGCTAACGGGCCTCAGGAGCCTCCAGGCCCTGAGATACCGAAGGCCCTTGCAAGGTGGAGGGAGGAGAACAACCAGGATGCTGCCTCTGCTACCTTACGCGGAGAGGGAAGCTTCCCCGGTGGTGTAGAGACTGAGTTCGGATGGTCCCGGGGCGGCGGAGGAACCCGAGACACTTCTGTCTGTGAAGTTGCAAGCCCTGGTTTCTACTTCCGTTGGGGCCTCTCTACCTTTTGCTGTCTTAGGTCTTAACTTCAAAGTTTCATAGAAGAAGTAAGTCGGGTTTAAGAAACCCGGTAGTTCTTAATTGAGGTACTGTTAGTCCAGCAGAAAGCTTTTAACTCTTGTTACCTGTAGGCCTTTAAGGAAAGCTAATTGTAATTTTCTTTTGTAAAACTATTTCGAAGGTTGTGATATTTGCATTCACTTTAGCCCCTATTAGTACGTTGTTACCTCCAAAAAAAAAAAAATATATATATATATATCTTACATACAAGTAGCACTTTCTTAGGAATCCTAAGAGACCTCTCCACTTTTCAGTATGTGGAAAACCAACAAGAGTGTTTGGCTTCATTTTCATAAAATTCTTGGTTAAAGAACGCTCTTTAATCATCTGGACAGTTCCTAATAAAATACAGCAATATGATCCTTAGATTCTGGACAAATGGTAGAAAGTATGGTACTGAGTTAACCAGATCTGTCCACAAGGGAGGGCGTATTTAATGCTCAAAACTGAATACATTTTCTGTTATTCTACATAATGAGGAATTAATCTTGTCACTCTTGATTTCCCTTCCCAAATAAGTAAGTGGAGGTAATTTATGTGGAGAGAGTGGGGTAAAATTTAAAAATGTATACTTTAATACTAACTTTATGTTTGGGAATGCTCAGTATATTTGACAAGAGTTCCTTCCCAAATGTCAATGGACTCACGTTCTGTAATTTTGTAAGTTAATTTTATCCCAGGTTGGAAGCATTGTTTAAAAAAACATTACACTGTAATGGCAATCTACACTAAAGTATTTGCCTATGTTTAGGTCTTGTGTCGTTGATATGTTTCTTAATGGTCCAAGATCATTAATAAGGACTGTTTGTTGTACTCTATTTAGTTTTTGTTGTTATCTTAAATCTAAAGGAAAAGTTCAAAATGGACAGAAAGAGACAATTTCTTCCCCTCTCCACTTTTGTTGACTTTACCAGGGTCCTTAATTTTAAAGTGGAACCTTTTCCCTTTTTTAATGTGATTTTTGTTGTAAATAGTTGTTAATTCTAGACCAGAAATAAAAATATATATTTCACATTTTCTTGCATTCCCGTTAATGCTTTATTAATATGCAGAAGTTAAGGTAGATTTCATGTGTTGGTAGAGCACTTTGGTTCTAATGACACAGTCTAGAGATATCTGTAACCTTATCAGATCCTAGAGACTGAGAGTCATCTGCACATTAACATAACAGTAAATACAGCCTTAGAAATTCAGTTTCTAAAATGGTTAAAAATAAATTTGATAGAAAATGAAGCACATTGTGTGTGAGTGGTTTGTATCCTATTCATCTGAGAACTCTCTCACCTTGAAAATGAAACAAAACTCCAAATGATATGCTCTCTAAAAGAAATAATTGCCTTTATTTTCTGTATATGAAGGTGAATGCATAATTTACCTGTTGGTTTCTCACATAGCTTAGGTTTATTTAAAACTTGGAAAGTAAATATTTCATATTATTGGTAAATTAGAAATACTAGTAACCCTGTTCTGTTTATTTCTTAAGTAGTAAATACTAGCAATACTTAAACTTTATGCACATCCCATGGAATAATACAGTTATTTCCTTTTTTATCAACAAATTTGCTTCATAAGAAAATTTACCTTTGTACGTCAATATAACATGAGTAGATAGCCATAAACCAGTAGAAATAACAGTTACAATTTTGCACTCTGTCCAAGTGACGTTAGGTAGCAGTATCCTTTGACTCAAGTTTTAACTGTCAAATGAATGATACAGCTCATTGGGTAAAAGCGTTTGTCACCAAGCCTAATGACTTGAGTTTGATCCCAGAGACTCACAAGGTGAAACAAGACAATCAACTCCCCTAAGTTGTTCTTCTGTTGGTATCCACACATCTAATCCACACATCTAAGAACCTCTAATAAAAATTTAAAAAAATTCACTGTACAGAGTTCGTTTTGGTATCACACATTTAAAATCCGACTGTAGATCCGTATGTTTGTTTGAGTAGACGCACATTACAGGAATGGTGGTAGTGTTTGCAAGAGATAATGTTAAGTATAATCTTACCTGGACTTGTAGTGGTATTTTTAAAAATTGCGTTTAAATTTTGTGTAAGTGTGTGTTCTTGAATGTGAGTGAAAGTGTCTTCAGAGGCTGGAGGCTTCATTCAGATGTCTTGGAGCTGGAGTTTGAGTTAAAGCCCCCTGACATGGAGGCTAGGAATTAAATTGAGGTCCTAGAAGAGCAGCAAGTGCTCTTAACTGCCAGGCATCTCTCCAGCCCCTCTAGTGGCCTTTGTCACACAAAGCAGGGTGAGTCAAGGTACCATGTTACGCAGTTTAGAGTGGGGCAGAATTAATCAGGACTGCACTGTCGCAGTGTTTGAATGGGATTGCATATAGTAACGGACCAAAACATCTAGTGCTATGACATTTAGTACTTTTTGTTGGTTCAGGCGACTGTTCTTCCCCACCAAGAATGATGTCTACCTTTGATATTTGAAGGAATTGAATTTCATTGTAACATTTTTGGTATGGGGGAAAAACTGCTCAAGTTGGTATATTATTGTAGAAAATTTGCTTTGAAAAGAACTGTAAGGAAAATTAAGGGTTTAAGGTTCTAAAAATTATTTTATAATTTTTACCTTGGACTAGTTTATTTGAACTTTTCAATTTAATTTTTTCTTTTCTATAGTTATTCTGTGTGGTGTCTTTTGATTTCTACTTAAAACTGAACTTTTAGGACAAATCATGCTGGTATGGCTTATTCACCAATATCAGGGTTGTTCTAGAAGTAGAATTCTTAATGTTTTCTGACAGTTTTTTTCTCTGAAATGAAGATGCAGATATCTTGGTTATAACTTATAGCTGCATTTTGAAGTGATAAACTGGTTTACATTGTTTGAACTTTGGTATGAGCGCATGGCTTATACAATATGCAAATGCAAGAAATGAACTGTCTAGAAAAAATTGAAAGTTTTCCTTTGCTAGACACTTAAATATTTTGTATATGATCAAACTCAGGGTCTGAGTCCACTTAGTTTGAGTTGCTATTTTGAATGTATCTGCCTCATAACTCCACAAGTTTTGCTTTTCATTCATGTGCATGTGTTTGCATGTGTCTGTTGAGAGAGCTAAGTGTCACGTCGCGGTTGCTTGATAAAGTTACTTAGGATTCGACTCTGGTGTCATTTTCTTCTTCATGAATCTTTCTTGACTCCTCAATCCTCCTATCTTACTATTTGGTATGTCATGGTGGATTTTAATTTACTTTTCATTCCTCTCCCACCATAACCTCTGCAGGTCTTAGCACTAGCAAGATAGGACTCTTATCTTGGTTACATTTACATATCTGGTACTTTCCATAGTACTTAGTAGCTTCTCAAGAATTATGCTTCAAGCAAAACAGTTGCTTGATTAGCAGTTGTCAGTGATCGGTTTCCCAAGCCACAAAGCAAGAGCAGTAGCACATTTGGAAAGATGGGTAGATATCTATTTCCTCATTCTTGAATCTTCGTTTTAGAAAATTACATTTTCATTCTTAATTTATTCTTTACCAGTTGGAAAATAGGTAACTAGCTTCTTGAGAATTGTCTATAAGTCTGTGTGAAACTTTGGAAAGAATGTTAGTAATACAGTATTAGTATTGTTTTTTGAGCGAGGCATTTGGATCTGTATTTCTAGCTGTATTTTGCATGGCCACAGACATTAGTGGAAGGCGACATGTAGTACTTAGAAGGTAATTGTATTTAAAATACTTAGCCGTGACCTACTAGATCTAAGCTGTTTGCTATTGGGTTCTTTTTGTTTTTCCTGTCTTTTCCTTCCTCATGCCTGGCCCAAAGTTCCCTTTGGTGGAATTTTCTAGTCTTTGCTTTGTTTTTGATATGCTGAGAATCAAACCGGGGACTTCAGCACATGCTAAAAAGTTAGATGAGATGCTTTAATATATCTCTAAATCTGATTTTTAAAGTACATCTGGAAAATTTCAGCTAGAATTATTCCTCTTGACCAAATTACCACTCACTCAGATTTTCTAAGATTTTGATGTAGAAATGTTAACAAATGATGTATATGTTACTTTTCTAAAATCTGTAAAGGTATTTGTTTCGCATTTTTGATACACAGTCTTGCTGTGTAAGCCTGGTCGTCCTGCAACTTGCTATGTATGTATGTGTATATATATATATATATATATATATATATATATATATACACACATATATATATGTATATAGGCATGTATCACCATGCCCCGCTAAGAGGCTAAACTTTTGAGAACTAATTTAGCCTTTCAGGGTCTGAGTGAGAGACCCTTAAGCTGTGGACCAGCTTTTTTAGTTTATTTTTGAGATACAGAAAACAAAAGCAGGATAAATGATTCCCAGGGCTGCTAATGTTTGACTTAAAGAAATTTTTCTTACATTGTACTTGCTTATGTGTCTTCTGAGACTTGAGTTACTGAAGATCCAAAGGGTGTATATTTTTAAAAGAATTTGATCTAGTACTCTGGATGCTGTCTCTCTGATTTTGCTGGATTGAAACATATTAACATGAAAATAGGTCTCCATTTAGCTGAGTGTGGTAGCACACACCTTTAATCCCAGGAGAGGCAGGCAGATCTTTGTTAAGTTTGAGGCCAGCCTGCTCTGCATAGCAAGTTCCAGACCAACCAGGGCTACACACGGAGACCCTGTTTCAAAGTGGGGGAAGGGGGATGGAGAAGAAAAGACTCAGTAAGTTTTCAGTGTACCAAGGAATGATAAACAAGCTTAGTGGTATGTTTGGGTAGCATCGAATAGGCTTGGTAAACCATTTTCCAATTACATATTAGATGTAGAAATATAGCTCCATTGTGTGTAAGCATCTGGACAAAAACATAATGACTGATTATGTAATAGTGTGTTTGGGAGAGGAACATTTGGTTTTGTGTCATATCTGGCAGGAAAGCTTTTATGTCTTTTTACATCATAAATTAATTCTCATCATAATTCTCCTGCATACAGATTTTAGTTTTTTTACCTGTAAAATAGTACTAAGTTTATCATGCCATTGAAAAGGTTAATTTGTTTGGCTTTACTACTTTACATTTTGAAAATATTTTACAGCTTGCAAAGCACTTTCACAGTATTTTAGTTTTGTATGGTTGTCACCTTGTTATTAAAGTTAAAAATAGTTAAAATTTTAGCATTGATGTTTATAGAAATAGGACAGTCATGCTATTTAGATTAGTATTAGAAATAGGGAAATACGAAGGTCTTTTTCATCAGTCTCATTTTTTTCATTTATTTTTAGAATTACTCTAGGAAAAATATGCTCTATCAAGTTAAGTAAGTATAAGTGGATGGTTTTGTTTAGTTTTTATTTGGTCATCTTGTAAATTTAGGGTATTTAATTGAATTGATAGAGAAGTTTGAGAATGGCAGCAAATTTCAGTTTCAAGCCGAATGCCCTGACAATATTCAGTAGCTACTCAAGTTTTAAAAAATTGAGAACCACTAAAGATTTATAAGTAGTAAAATGAGAATTGGCAGCAGTTAGTCCTTGAGGACACCTTTTACACATTTCCCTAGTGCATAATTCTGAGAGACGATATGCTGAGTAGGTGGGCCTTGAGGTTCCTTAATTTTGTGTTCACAAAGTAGTGCTTTACAGATGTAGGTTTTGTGATTTTTGTGTGAGTAAGCATGTCTGGCAAGAAATCAGATAAGCTATAACTGTTCTGATTTGTATTGTCTTAGGAGAAATTCCAGGTGCATTTTTAGACATGTCAGGCAAAACTTTGAGGTCTATAGGAAAACCCGTTAACTATACAGACGAGTTAGCAGCCTCCAGTGTGTCATATTCTGCCTGAAAGTATGTGTGTGTGTCATGTCTTCAGATAGATTCGTATGTGTAAAGAATGGCAACCAGTGTTGCAGGGAATTTCATGAAACACTTCAAGTATTTGAGCATAGTTGAAAAACCACTGGGTTCCATAATCTCCTGGGTTGCTTCCATCCTAAAATTTTGTATTTTGAAGGAGTTAAGCTTTTTTTCTGTAGATATAAAATTCATAGAATTCCTTCTTTTTAAAAAAAGTAATTTAGGTAGAAATTAAGATTTTTTTTTTGGATTGGCATTCTAGATGTTTTCAACCAATTTTTTTTTTTTAGTGATTTGAGTGTTTATTCCATGTTAGACATGATCAGTGCTGGGTATAAGGTAGGGAATCTGTGTAAATATTTACCTTTAAGCTAATGTGATTAGTATCAGAAGGAGAAATAGAAACAAGTAATTTCAGAACGTTAGGCCTTGCAAAGAAGATAAAGGATGGTACAGGAACAGCGTTGACTGGCGTTGGGCGAAGTGAGATTAAGTAGTGTTGAGAGGGCCTGTGTTGGATGGACTATCATTTGAACAAAAAGTAGGAAAGAAGAAAGCTATGCAAAAATCCGGGTGAAATGTTCAAGGAGGAAGGAGGAGAACGCCTTGATATGGGTTCAAGTTTTACATGCATTGAAGAGATCAATAAATTTCATGAACCATTAATACTTTTTGCAAAAATGAGGTGAAAGAGTGGTCAAGACATGATCTGGCTGGGCTGTGGTGGCATACATCTCTAATGCCAGCACTCAGGAGGCAGAGGCAGGTGGATCCAGGACAGCTAGGTCTACCCAGGACAGCTTGATCCTCAGAGTGAGATCCAGGACAACCAGGGCTACACAGGCCAGTCTGGTCTGCAGAGTGAGTTTTAGGACATCCAGGGCTACACAGAGAAACCCTGTCTTGGGAGGATCCTGTCTCTTAATGGATGTAAGAATAGATCCTATAGGCTTTAGTAAGTTTTAGCAGGCCATCTAGAGAGTGGGCATTGTCTTTCATTAAGTGGCCTTGAAAATGGTTTCTAGATCTGACAGAATTAGGGTCTGTCTGTATTATAGAAAATTACATTGGAGGAGAAGTATAAAATGAATGATACCATCTCCTTTAGAATAATGAAAACATTTATAGATTCTTAGTTTTGCATCTTTAGGTTATTGTCTTCCTTAAAACTTGGTAATATGCTGATGTTTAATAAGGTCCCCTTGTATTCAGTAACTGTTACTGTGTGTCCCACACTTATGCTTGCACGGAATAATTTCTCAGGACTTAAGTTTTTGTGCTGCATACTTTAGAAACATTGTAGGATAGAGAGAGCAGCCTTGTTGATTAAGGGATTTCAGGGAAATGATGCTTGCCTAGGTTTTTAAGGGTGAGTTGGCCTTCATAAAAAGGGGTAGAATGGCAAGTGATCCTCCATAGTTCTCAGTGAAATTCTGGGGTCACATACAGGTTAGCTGAGGGAGTAATTATAGCCATCATGTAAGAGGCCTTTTAAAATCTTTAATATTGAAGATTTGGAGTCACTAATTTTTTAGTTTCTTTCCTCTTTTCATTCTTTTTAAACAGTAGGAGTGATCAAATCGCTTTCAGACAATTTTAGATTTTACATCTGACAATTAAAATTACAAAATGAATAGTGTATTTATCAGTTTTGAAGGATTGTTTTGTTTTCTGTTGGACAAATTGTTAATGTTAGCAAGATTTTGTTAGACTTTTAAACTTGGTAGTTTTTATGTTTTGGAGAACTTGTTTGTGATACACATAAGCCAAAACCATAATTCAAATTTTTTATATTAATGGAGAGAACATACTAAGTTTGGGAGCACAAAATTTAAATGTTCTTTTTGACATAACATTTTAAGTGGCTTTTCAAAAATCTCTAGAACTAGTCATCGTGAGTTAAAGTCACTATTCTGACTCAACTATTGTGTGGCTTATCCTCTCCAAATTTCAGTTTTCTAATTTTTCAATCGAGTATAAGCAACAATAACTACTTCCTAGTATTGAAAAAGGACTGAAAGTTCTTGTGCTGTGTTTGTCTGTTTTGGGGAGTACTAGTTACATTTAAGATATTTCTGAAGCAGACGAGAACTAGCTACAATTACTTCAGAACGTAACTAAACTCTGTATCGAGTCCTTAAGTGTAAGGAATACAGTCTTACTTTAATGGTCTAGACATGCTCCCCCCCGCGTCCCTCCCCCCCCCCCCCAGCTAGGAATTTTGTTTATATGACACTGGATGAAGTTGAGATGTGTAGTATTTGAGGAATCATGCTTTAATTTTAGCATGTTCTTTCTGAAGCACTTTACACAATGCAGAGCACGTAGTAGACATGTAAAAATGTCTTGTCGTGGAGGTAATGGAAGAGTGGTAAGTAAGGCTAAAGGGAGCCATCTGAGGGAAGGGAAGGAACCAGGAAGAGCAGTGGTGGAAGTTCTCATTTGAGAACAAAGTACAGCACTTATGTATGAAAATTCCATAATGAAATCCATTACTCAATATGCTGATCTTAAAAAAAAGACAAAAAAAAAGATCAGTATAATGAAAAACAGGGTCCCTGACTGTTGTTGACTTGGATTGATCTAATGGGTCAGAAACAGAATATATACCCATTTTAAACAAGAAAAATGCTGTTTGGAAAGGTCCATACACACTTAGAATCAGAAGATGGGTTTTAGCCTTGGCTGTGTGAGGTTCCTTAGCTATGTACTCGAGCAAATCAGTCAGTATGAAGGAGATTCAGTGTGCCAGTAGTGTGTTGTCTTCCACTATTGCTGATGGCTACTGGGTAAGAAAGGGAATTTGGTTAACTTAAAGCATGTTGAAACTAATGTTACATGATTCCTGAGAGAGTTGTACTGAAACTAGTTTTCTTTAAAGATATGTCATGTCATCTTTAAAGTGATTATGTCATCACTCAACTTTACTCTGTGATGCTGTTGTATTAATTTGCACTTTTGTCATTCATAAATTTTGTTTATTTAAATATCTAGCTGATGGACTTTGGGAGAGGAAAATACAGAGATTTTTGGAGAGGCAAAGCAGTGTTCATTTTAGTAAGCCACTTAACAGTGTTTGTGTGTTTTTTCATGCTAAAGCATTGGTAATTTGTATTTGGATGTTGTTATTTGACATAAGCCTTCCTTCTTGGGGAGTCCAGATCCTGAGTATTCTTTGGGTCATTCCAATTTTTTTTGTAACTGTGTTTGTACCTTATTGTTGGCTATGACTATCATTTAAAAATAGAGTATTGAGAATCTCAGTGAAGTGCTTTGAAATGGTTGTGTACATTCCTTGTGTATGTAAGATATATGAATAACTTAAACTGGTTTTTACTCTTCCTTAAGTCTTGAAGATTTCTTTTGGGTGCTGAGGGTTTTGGAGTTTTAAAAGTAAGCACCATATAAGGAAAACAGAATAGTACAAATAGCTGTAGTAGCAAAGTAGGCAAGTGAATCACAGACTTTGGAAAAATGATGCTTGTGAGGTGAAAGAAAAGGCTTGCTTTTACTTTCATCCTGATGAAAATCTAGTTATTTTACATGCCTGTTAGGGTTTCTGATTGTTTCACCTTACATTGTTGTAAAAAGAAATGCTAAAACTTTAGAAGCTGAAGTTGTTTTTTTTTTTTTTTCTTTTTCTTTTTTTTTTTTTGCCTAAAAAGACAAAATAAAAGAGGACACATCTAAAATTTACTTACAAGATATATTTATAAAACTTAGGAAGTATACTTTTACCTGTAAATCTTGGTCAAGGTGGACCTTTTAATAGTTTTGATAGTTTTGATAATAAATCTCAGAACCAGAAAGAGTGCCGAAGCATCATATATTTGTTTATGACTGTAGTCTAAAAAAAGATTATTTAGCACATTAAAAAGAAGCTTAAAAGGCTTTTTGTTTACTTCATTCATGGCTGTTAACTAGAGAATTAATTCTTTGGATGTTTTATATCTCACAATACATTAATAAGGATTTTATTTTTAATTGTACATGCCAGCCTACAACAAATAATGTCTGTTAAAATGTCAAAGCATTGTCATTTGTAGTGAATATACTAGCGTTTTTGCTTTTCTGGCAACTTTAAATGCTATTTTTAAAACTGTATTTTTTTTCTGATAAATTTATTAGATGACTCAGGAAAGGAATAAATTTCTTAATTTCTAGCTTTCAAGTTGGTAATTTTGAAGTGTTTTTATATACTTGGAGAATGCCAATTTGGAATCTGTGGTTTACTTTTAAAGAAAAATCTGTAATTTATCTATCTCAAAAGCTTAGATTCTTGTGAGCAGATGTGTATCCTTCCAACCTAATGAATTGATACTATTACATATTTTAAAAATTTTACATGCTGCAAATAAAACGAGGTCAGTGCTAAAGGCACACAGTAAACAGTAATAATGGCAATATTTCTCGTAAAGAAGGTAGAAAATAAGGACTAGGAAAAGGAGAAAATTAACATCGTCCCTAAGTCTGCAGCCTAGATAGCTGTTCAGCGGGACAAGCATTGTTTGCTACATCAAGTGTTTGTGGGTGCTGTAGTCTTACTTTTCTGCCTGATTAAATAATACAGGGTTATATAGACATTTTGGAAGATTATGGAATGTATTTCAGAAGGAAGGCTAAAAACACCTTTCAGAGATAGCCAGTTTCCTTTTAAAGTTTAAAGATAAACTTTTTGAAATAGTGTTTAAAGTTTGCTAGAAAGACAAAAGCTCATCATCATTTTTGTCTACTTACTTTTCAAGCTTTAAAGACTATTCCCTCCTAGTTAAAAGGAGTAAATATTGTATGTGCCACATTTATCATACTTTACAACTTTTGAATGTATGCATTATATTTTAAGAATAGACTATTCCCAGCTAACCTTTCTTTTAAATAAATCTTTTTTCCCTTAGCGCTTACCTGATTAGTGAGTATCCCTTATACAAAGTTCTTGGGTTCAGAAGTACTTGAGATCTTATATTTCAGAATATTGATATAAACTTGAGCAATTGAGCATCTCCATGGAAAAACCTAAAATCCAAATTTCTGCCTCTCGTTGTACTGCTGGGTCATGGGTTTAAGGACCAGGTCAGGCTATTTAGCCTAGTTCAGACGTCTGGTGCTGGGGGTCACATCTGGGACTTTTTACGCCAGGCAGGCACTCTACTGCAGAGCTACACCCACAGCCCCAAATCTGTCTTGTGTACTGATGTGTCTATGAAACGCCATAAGGACCTAAAGTAATTTGTTGACTCTATGAAAGGTTTTTTGACAAAGCTTTTGATATCTTCCTGATTTTTTTTCTTACATCAATTTTGCCAATTCATATCATGCCAAGTATGTGTGAATTGTTTACTGAATATGGTTATATAAAAGTACTCTAAATTTAAAAATGTAGATGGTAATTTTTAAATTCGTATTTTTTATTTTTCAGAATTTTTAAAAATTGTATAATCTATTAAGCAAATTAGCTTTTTTTCTGTTTATGCTCTTCATTCTCATCAATAAGAATAAAGACAGTAATAATTGTAGGTATAATGATAGCCCACACCCTGTCGAGCATCATTCCATGTTTCAGGGTAGGGAGTTAAATAATATTTAGTATCACACAAATATGTAGTGAAGTTAATATACAGAAATACTGTTCCAAGATTGTCCAAATGGTTCCAACTGTGTAAACTGGACAGGGTAGAAATTTTAAGAGAACTTGTGAGTAATTTGTTGTAGCAACTGTCATTACAAAACGCAGTGAAGACACCAGATGCAAGATGAGCGTCTGTTTTGATTGTTGAGCTAAGGTGTTTGTTTGGAAGGCTTCAGAGTCGGGTACCTGGTTCTGTTTGAAATGAGCGGCTGGCTTTGCGGAAGGGAGTCAAAGCAAGTGCCTTTTACTGTTTACATACTTTGTTATTGGCTCATTGATTCATTTGATAAATATATTTTCACTCCTATTATCTGTCAGGCACTGTTCTAAGAGAATATAACTGTGCTTTAGCGTATACTGTGCTAGTTGGTGATCTAGTTATAAAGAAAAGAAATCAGAGGTGTATGGAGGGCATATGGGTGACAGAAAGACTAGTCAGGATGTCTTTCCCCAAGGGTGGTGAGGGAGAGATCCTATGTTTATCCAAGGGAAGAGACAGCAACAAAGAATAGACAACCCTGCCACAGGAATGTATTAGATGTCCTGTCTGTGATTTAACAGACTGTGATTTAAGTGTAGTGGGGAAAGAAGAGAATGATTATTGACAGAAAAAAGAGACTAGAAAATGGGGAAAGACTTCTGTAAGCACCACAAAGACCTTGACTTCTCTATGGGCAAAATCATCTTACATCTCCTCTTTATAGTTGCTTTACAAAGGCTCACAATTAGCTAAAGTTTCTACTGGAACCAGTATAAGTGCTCTTCAAGTTTAAATGAGGTTTTGTGTCAGCAAATGTAGATTAAAAATACTAAGTCAGAAATGCATTCAATACGTACACTTGATCTACTGAACATCCTAGTTTAGCAGTAGGCTAGAACTCTGCAGCATATTGTTTGCATTATGATGGTATGACTGGCTGGAACTGCTTTTGGAGCTGCTGCTGCCCCGAGGTTTACAGAGAACACTGGAGTGCAACATGTTGGCTGGGAAAAGATTCAGCTTTTAGAGTATGGCTTTGGCTTTAATGTGTTATTTTCATACCAACAAGAAGTGAAAAGAAACAAAACATACAATAGAAAAGGTTCAAACTGGTAAGCAAGATGCAATTCAATTAGGAAATTGTAGTAATACACATATGAGTAACATGTCAGAGTTCACACGAGATTTAAATTCTCTACTGAGAAATTACAGTTTAGTAAAAAAACTTGGGTGATTAAATTAAGATTTAAACTAAGAAGAGTACCAAGTAATTAAGACAAAGCAATTCAGTACCAATGCCTGCCAAAGTTATTCTGAAGGTTATTAAAAGGGAAATTATTGTTATATAAATATTTCAGTAAGATGTCTTGATACAGGTTCTTTCTCAGTTAAAAGCTCATTGCTCAAGATTGCTTTTAACTTTCATAATCCATATCTTTTATAGTTTTACATTTATTAGGGGAGTTTATATATTATATCAAGCACCTATTTAAATGGCCTTTTCTGTGTTTATATCACTGTGATTCAGATACAGAACATTTCTGTCACTCCTTGAGTGATCCTAGTCAGTACTCATTTCATAGTTTCATAGCCCAGGAAACCACTAATTCTCTTCCTGTTGGTGTGAATTAGCTTTTTTTTTTTTTAATTTTGAGGTAGATAATATATTCTTTTGTGTCTGACTTCTTTTGCTCAACAAACTTTTTTTTAAAATTGTTATTCCATGTTGCACTTTCTCAATTTTGGATTGCATTTCTTTAGTACTATTTTAACTGTTCCCTGAAATGATTTTCACATGAGTTCCTGTTTGACACAGTAAATACACTCCCTTCTCTATGACTGAACTACTTTAAAAAAAAAAAATCAGTATGATGCTAAACTGTCTAGGTTTTGTGTTGCTACACTTATATTTGATACATAGTTTATCAAAAGAGATGAATTAGAAATATACAAAGTTTAGAGCGTAGTAGTATTCACTCAGATTATTTTCCCCATTGGTTTATTTTGGGATAGCTTTCTAAAATGAATTGAATGTAAATGTGATGGTTTATATTAATCATCTATTCTGTTTTATTTTTGTAACCTTATGCTGCTATGTTTTGATTGCATACTACAAGCTTGAAAACAGGAAATGAAAATCTTTCAACTTTGGTTTTGTTTTTGTTTTCCCCCAAGATTGTTTTGATCAGTATATGTCCCTTGAAATTTTATTTGACTCTTAGGATTATCTTGTTTAGTTTTGCCAAGAAGTCAGCTGTAATTTTAATAAAGACTCTGTTTAATCTGTAGATCAGTAGGGTATATCATCTCTTTTCTTCTGATCTTTGAGCATGGGGTGATTTTCTGTTTATATAGTTCTTTAATTTCTTTAAATAATTTTTTTCAGCTTTCAGGGTATAAATTTTGTGCATTAAATTTAAGTATTTTAATCTCTTTGATGCTTGAGAAAAGAGATTTCTTCCTTAATTTCTTTTTTGGGTTGTTTATTGTTGCTGCTTGGAGTTGTGATTCTTACATACTGATTTATATATCTTGTACCCACATTGAACTTCCTCATTTAACTGATAAGATATGGAAGAGATTATTAAACATTAAAAAATTATTAAAATCCAAACTACTATGAAACTGCTATAAAATAGTTATTCTAATGACTTCCTTAGGATTTTCTGTAGAGCCAGTAATATCATCTGCGACTAAAGGCAATATCATCTTCTCTCCAGAGTGAACACTTACTGTTTCATTTTGTTCCCTACAGATTCTGTCTAGGATCTTCAGTAGTGCTGAATAAAGGTGACAAAAGTAGGCAGCCTCGTCTTGATCCTGCCCATAGAAGGGAAACATTCAGTATTTCACCATTTCTTATGCTTCTGACTATGCTTCTTTGTAAAGCATAACTTTAAAAGAAGTGTATTACATTTACCACACTTATTGCAGTTATATATTTTAAATAATGTCATCCCATAGCTTTATGTTCACCCTTGTTTCTAGTGAAAAGTTGTTAATCTTATTGTCCATTGTTTGTGGCATACCACTTTTCTTTTTCTATCATAAAGCATTTGCTGTTGGCTTAGGTATATCTTACTGTGTGGCTTATAAACATTACTCTCGTTTATCCTACTTGTAGTTAATTGAGCTTCTTGGACTTAAGATGAATGTTTTTTGTTAAAGCTGAAGTTTTTAGTCATTGTATCCTCAAATATTTTTCGGTTTCCCACATACATGGATTGTCTTATGTCGTACATTCCTGAGGCTCTTCTCATAGTTCTTAATTCTTTTCTTGGGGCCACACAATTTTCAGTCTTGTAGCTGTTAAATTCTCTTTTCTCTAGGCTACACCATTAGTTGGTATTATTCAGTTTTTGTTTGCCCAGTTCAAGTGTACTGTTGGGCACCTTTGTGAGGTTTTTATTCCTTTTTTTTTTTGTCAACTCTATCATCTTTTTGTTTTTATCGAATGTTTAATTAGATGTTTGCTTATTTGTTTGGTGGTACTGAGGATTAAACATGAGAATTGAACCTAGGGCTTCACAAATGCTGGGCAGACACTCCATTATGGAGCTATATTGCAGCCTTCTTTAACTTTTATATTGAAGCAAGGTTTCAGTTGCCCAGGGGGACCTTGAACTTCCTCTCTAGTCTAGAAAGGCCTTGAATGAGATTCTTCTAGCTGGGCCTCCCAAAACACTGGGATCAGAGTCTTCCTCCAGGAAACCTCTCTTTGTAATAGAGACCACTACAGAAAGCCACAACCAGTCAGAAATACAAAGTTGTAGAGTCCAGTCCCAATGGATACATCTACAAAACACTCCCACACCTAAGGCTCAGGGGACATCCTGTCATAGAAAAAGTGTAAAAGCCAGAGCGTCAAGGAGTTTGCTGTGAGATTGTGTCTCCTAAAATGTTAGAATAACATGAATAAATCTCACAACATAACTGCCTAAACAAGAGCTGGAGAAGAGCAACAACTACTGAGAAGGGTAGACATGCTGAAGTGGATGAGGAAAAGCCCATGAGGCCTCAATCCTATGCAGAACAAAAATGGGATCAGAAATCTGTACCACTAGGCCTGGCCTAAGATCTTAAAAGATAAGTTATTTGATGCTATATTGTCATCCATTCCTAACTTTTAAGTTTTTAATAATTCTGCTAAACTACTTGACGTATTTATGATGGTTACTATGAAGTCTCTGTTAAGTCTGACCCTGTATATTACTCTTTATATTTGTGGGAGGGGACTGAATATATATTTAGTACATTGCAGTATATTTGAACACACTGACTCCCTTTTTCTGAGCTTATTGCTGGTTTAATGGCTTTGCTATGCTGTTTTAATGAAATTTTACATGCTTTGCATTAGAAGTATTAGAGTCATACTCGAGAATCAATCCTTACAGACATAGGTGTAGTTATCCTAAGATGATACTCTGTGTATCTTTCACTTATAGATTTGTTAAATTGTCTTGGTATCACACCCAGGTACCTATCTTTACTGGTTGCTGCTAATTATGCTGTTGGTTTTGATGGTTCTCAGGAGGTATACATTGTCTGTGCAGTCTGTTAAAGCTTGGCCTCTGGAGGGTCTTTTTTTTAACCCCCTTCTAGTCTTTGATGTTTATTCTGAATATGGGTTCCAGAACAGAAGGCTCTTTGTAGCTATCTTTTCCTCTAGTTTTCTTTGGTAGAGTAGTTTATCTAGAGTTCTAGTTGAGTTCTTTTTAGTTACCACCATGCTCTGTGTTTCTGAGTGTACTGTAGGCTTGAACTTTCCCCACACTCCTTTCCAGATCAACTTATTTCCTTTGAGAATAGTTTCAAACTCTGCTTTTCATGTTCTAGAATCTGAGCCACTATACAGGCTTTGGTCCATTTGGCTTATATATGTGAAACCTCCATGGTATGAATTGAGACGTGTTGAAGGTAGATGGTGTGTAAAGCCAAGCCTCTTTGTATTTGTCAAGGCCACTGAAAGAGGTGGAGAGACAGGTATAAGAAATTCTGTTCTGCCCTTCCTGGGGAAGTTCAAACAGCCCTGGACAAGGGAAGTGAGCTCTAGCTCCTTGATTTCCCTACCCAGAGTAGATCGGTCATTGTCATGGGCAGATGGAGGGAGGGAAGTCAAGTTACATACTGAGATTCTTACTATTGTTACTGAGATTTAGTGGATTATCTGAAGCATGGATAGTTCTTTTGCAAGATTCCTTAGAACAATCCTGGGAGAACTGTTTTTTTCTTTAAGAGTTTTTTTTCTAATAATGATTTTTTTTCATTAATTGAAATTTAAATATTAAATGAACCTCTTTCGCTGAATAACTTCTAGGCAGTTGTTGAATTTTATATGCAGACATTTTGTTGAATTTTTTTTGTGTATATGCTCCATCATTTGAATTTTTCATCATCATTTAGTGTCTGGTTTTGGTGCAGAAGTGATCATAAAAAGAGGTATTGCTTTATGATTTGTTTTATGGAATACATTGTAACTTTAAATGCATTATGCACTGGTGAAGCTATCGGGTCTAGAGGATGGTGGTGGTTGCTTTTTTAGTTGGTTGAATTATTCTAGCAGATGCAGAGCTGTTCAGATTTTTATCAGAGTAGATTTGGGTAGCCTAAAAAAGATTTTTAAGGACAGAGTTACTTCATCAAAAATGAGCCATTCCTGTATTTCTTATCCCTTTGATGCATGGGGCTTAGTAGTCGTGCATTTTCTTCATTCCTGATGTTGATAGTCCTAATATATTAGTCTGCCTAACGTGCATTGAGTTTTAGTGATTTTTCTACTTAAAGCTTAAGTGTTACTATTTTCTTGATAGTTTTTTTTTTTTAAATTTAGCGACCCCCCCCCCCAACCCCCTTCATTAATTCTTTTTTTTACTTGCTCGAGTTTATTTTACCTTCTTAGTAGTTTTGGGAGGTGTAATTTTTGGTAGTTGGTTTGATCTGTCTTTTAAGTATAAGCACTTAAAATTATACATTTCCCTTGAGTTCTAGTTTACTAGTATTTCATATTTTTTGTGCTTTTTATTCTTGATCTGTTTATTACATTTTTCTTTGTGACTTATCATCTATGTCCCTAAGAGACTGCTCTAGGGATTACAGTGTTTACAGTTTGCTTTTGGAAATTTGTTTACTAAACATACAGGTTCATCAGAAGACATCCTTTGTGCTAATTCAGTTCTTTAAAATGTATTATTTTTAAAAAATGATATATATTAGTGTGACCAGAATTTCTGGACTCCCATTGGCTTCCTAGTCCTTGTGATCAATCACCATGGAAAGAATTGCGGGTGACACATACATAACCAGAGTAAAGAGGGGCATAGACTGAAGGGGTAGGAGTGGACACTGACCAAAGGGATCATTGTCCCATATACCATTTCTTAAGTCTTTAGTTCAAACAGCTTTCCCTGGGAACTTTGTTCAGTCGTGTGATTGACAGACCTATTTGGAGTTGTTCTTTATCAGAAAGCCTCCAGCTGTAAGTAATCTTAAAAGGTTTTGGTAGATATCTTATGACCTTTAGGGTAGTTCAGAATGTCACTTTTCTGGTCAGAGATATGAGTCATATCCCACTCTTGTGACCAGTACAGAGTCCTACAGTTCAGTCCTTGGTTTTACCAGCCGCTGCTTATGAGCCTATCCCCAGTGTCCTCCAAGCTTCCAATAACTACCTAGCCATCTGACATTTGATAAGCCATTTCATTTTCTCTTTAAAGAATTTGTGATCTTGACTGGTAATTTAGTTGAGTGGTAGAACATTTGCCATGCCCAAGGTCTTGGTAAAGTCCTCAGCACACACGAAAGCGTCTTTTGTAATTATAATGTTCTTTAATGTTTATCTTGTTCATGGTAGTGTATGGTTTTTCTCTACTAATTTTGATGTCTGTTTAATGTGGTCTGTTGTAACTGAGAGGAGTGTTGAAACGATCAAATGTAAAGTTGTGTTACTTTCTACTTCCAAGGAACTATTTTAGTTGGGTTAAAGCTCTCTTGTTAGTTACATATAAGACTATGTCTGACTCAGTTGATGAGGTGCTTAAGGACCTGAATTTGGTTCTTAAAACCCACAGTTTAAAAGAAAAAGTCAGGTGTAGTGATACAGACTTGTGATCTCATTGCTGAGAAGTTGGAGACATGAGCATCCCTGGGGCTAGTTGATTAGCCAGCCTAGCCTGCCTCCTGAGTTCTAGGCCAGAGAGACCTTATCCCTCTTAAAAAGAAGATGCATTATCTTGCTGTCTTATAGCCAGATTATAGCAATGACGACTTAGTCTGGGAGCAGAAATCTTTTATTGCCACTAATTAGCTATAGGTGTTCGACTTTAAAAAAACATCTTTAAAACAAGATGTTTAAACTAAATGTGCTCTGAGTCTCCCTTCTACTCCCCCAGCTCTATTATTTTAAATCTTTTTGTTCTATGAATGGCTCTTGGGTGAAACTCATAGACTCTCAAAATAGTACTTCGTATGTGCAAAACCAATATGCTTCTCAAAGTACTGATTATATTAAACTATTGGTTTTAAAAAATGATTACCTATTCAGTGATATGCTTATTAACACAAAGTCTAATGATACGTGGTGATGTTTAGACCAATACTGGTACAAATGGTAGTTTGCGATTTGAAACAAGTGAAATATCTGAGTTTCAATGGTGACAAAATCACAGGTGCAGACAGCTTGATAGAACTGTGGGCTTGTTACCTGTGTTTTCAACTAAGTGAATACTGAATCTCAGTTAGTGGGTTAATAAAATGAAGGTGTGAGGTCAGTTACTGACAAGGAAGGTAGGATTACTCTATTGGATTATATATTACACATAAATGGTATGGAAAATAAGAATAAGGTTGAAGAGACATTGGGGAGTCAACCATGAAATGAAGGTCTATTATGGTTAGACAACTTTTAAAATAAGTGAAAAAAAATTATCAAGAGTCTGATATTTATTACCTTTGAGGTCTTCATATTTAAATTGAATTGAAATTGGAAAACTTAAAAGTTGTGATTCATAAAAAGTCTAGTTGTCTCAAAAAGCCTGATTCTATACCAGAATATCAAGGCGAATAAAAAGATTTTAGTATTTTAAAACATGCTTTTCAGTAACTAATATTTAAAATTAGCCTTCTCATTGCTGTTCTTATTCTTACTATACAAAATGTTAATATTGCATTCCTTTTAAGGAAAATGGTGTTTTCACACAATCAGAGTTAGTGAAGCATTTGGTGTTGCTTTCATTGATTCAGTAAAGTATATATGTTGTGTATCACTGTTTTAGAAGTACTTGAGATGAGTACTAAGCATAAAAGACATTGAGCTTCTTTTTAAGGACTTAAGATACTAAAGGTTGTAGAAACAAATATGAACAAAATTCAGACAGTGGGGTGGTCAGTAAAGACAGACAGTAATGGAGAAACGTCAGTGTGGTAAAGGTGCTTGGCATTGAAAAACTGAGGTGAGATAATTGGAAACAGCAGCAACTACAGAGACCATAAGCTGAAAACTGACTTGGAGACTGTCATGGCAAGCATGCTTCATCCTCCTCCCTCCTCTTCTTCTGCCTCCTCCCTCTCTTCTGCCCTCGTCCTTCCTTTTTTCTCCCTTCTTTCCACTTCCACATAGTGTCGCTTCTCTGCCTATACTCCTAATCCTCTTTCCTCTCTCTCTCATGCTCCATTACACTTAATTACACTTACTATACAAAATTGGCTAACTCTCCCTCTACCTGCATTTTTCCTGCACCCTGCAGCTGCCTGTCCGTAGAATACCAACCTCAAAGTGTTCCTTACTACTTCCTAACATTTCTGTTGGTTTTATTTCCTCCTATCTCTTCACTCTGAAATTTATTTACATCTTTTCCTCCTGCCTTAAACCTTTGACATCTCCTTTCATATCCATGTTTTGAGCTCATGGCTTTGTTTCATATAATAGTAGAAAAAGAGAAGTAACTGGAGATTTGCAGTATACTTCCTTAAGTCTTCTTCTACTTAACTTTCTTGTAGCAGGTTATCAAATTATTGTGTCTTATAAACTCCATTAGATATTTTTTTCAGGCGTTCCTTATTTTGCTTGTTTCTATGACAGAACTCCTAGTAAAAGATATCTATATTTTATCTGCTGTTTATTTTTATTCCCTTGTGAAATTACTTGGTAGTGTTACTTTATTTCTATTGTCCAACCAAAGCTGTTGCTATGAAGTGACCTTCATGTGACTTCTGTGCTGTTAAATACAGAGATTAATATTTAGATTACTTGTTTTTAAGGAAGAACTTTTGAAATAGTTGCTTTTCTTTGAACTGATCATACTAATTGTAAGAGTATCTATATAATTCTCTTTAGTTTTCATCTAATTCACTTTTGCCTGGAACTAGAACATACGACTTTTGTCATTTTATAATATGAAGAAATTGAATAACACTCAGGTTGTGCAGTTTGTTTAAACTTAAAGCAACTTTAGTAGAGAGGCTACAGAGGATCCTCTCGTTGTGTCTTACATTCTATTATATTAATTTGCAAGCATGAGCTTCAGGAAGTATTAACATTTTGTCAATTAAGTTCAGTAGGACCTCTTTGTTGTATTTCGTTATATTTGACCGCTAGTCACGGACAATTTAAACATCTTGAAATGCTGAGCCTGTTAAACACAAATCTGGTGTTGGGTGGCCAAAATTCTTAAAATATTTGTGATAGGACTATATAGTTAGATTAAAAGAAGGATATCAGGAAAGCTACCACTTACAAAAACTAAACTTATGAAACATTAACTTATGATGATCAAAGAATAAATTGATTTAAAGAGAATATTGTCAGTTAGCTTGTTTTTCTTTGTTAGTAAAAGCTTACATGTTAATTATTGACCTTTGAAATCAGCATTATTAAAATATTCAGAAAATATATTTAGTTAATTTGACAGTTTTTCTAGATACACTACAACTAAAATTCAGGAGTTTTCTTTTTCTTTGCTGATGTTTTTTGTATGTACTACCAGTCACCAACTCAGGTTTTCAAAACATTTATCCATGTAATCAAACTATAAATTAATTTATGTAAGCAAGGAAACTTGGCATTTTGAGACAGGTTTCCTGATATCCTATGTTAACCGTATATGGTTAGTTTTGTCAACTTGACAAAATTTAGAGTCACCTGAGAGATGGGCCTCTGAGCACATTGTGAAGCACCATGTAGATGCTGGGAATCAGGCAGCCAATGCTCAGCAGCAAAGCTGAGCCACACTTGTGATGGATTGTTTTAATTATGTTAACTGGGATGAGAAGACCCACCCACTGTGGTTGGTACCGTCCCCTGGGCAGGGAATTCTGGACTGTATAGTATAGAGAAAGAGCTGAGTACTAGCATGCAAGTGTTATAAGTCACTGCTCTCTGCTCTTAATTGTGGGTGTTAGGTGACCAGTTTTCTCAAGCCTAAGCCACTCTGATGTCCTTGCAGAGAGGAACTGTAACCTAGAACTGTGAGCCAAATAAATCTTTTTTCCTTTAAGTTGCTCTTTTCAGGTTTTTAGTAGCAAGGAGATGAAAGCTGAGCTTAGAACTCACTTTGTTGCCAGCATGCCTTGAATCCTTCTCGTTTCATTTTCCTGAGTGCTGGGGTTATAGGCCTGGGTCACTATGCCTGGCAGATAGACATCTTTGTGCTTGTAGTTTGATATTTTTTTTTGGGTCTATTAAGGAAAATAACTGTTACTAGTATAGTTGTATAATTTTATAAGCCTTATGTTTTTAATTGCCTTTAACTCTTCATCTAAGGGTGGGGCCTTGCTAGCTCCCCTATCCCCCATGTTAGTGTGTCAAGTCAAATGGTGGTGTCATAGTTCAGTCTTTAAGCACCATATCTTTGAGATTTCAAGGGCATGCTTTCCCTATCCATAGCTAGATATACTCTTGGAGCAGTCCTAATCCTCTGACTCTAACAACCCCTCTCTCTTTCCTGTATTTTTCTCAGTCTTTGTTGTAGGGATTGTTCTATAAATTTATCAGTTGCTTTCAGCATTTGATTAGTTGTGACTTTCTGTAATGGTTTCTATCTTCTGGGAAAATAAACTTCTTTGATGAGAAATGAGAGCTACACTTATCTGTGGGTATAAGGACAAAGATTCAGAATACAGTTACCTATGATTTGTTTCTTTTTAAAGATAATGGCTATAAGTGCATTTACTTTGGCTTTTATTTGGCTTCAGTGAAACTGATCAGATCTATTAGTTGGTTCTAATTAATAGTCAACCCAGACTATACCTCCCCTCAATTAAACATCAGACAACAATAACAAAACCAACCTTAGCCAACTGGTTCAACTATTTAGCTTTATTAAATACATTTTTAACTTTTGAGTGTATAATGACTTCCAAATTACAGGTATTTTAGATACTACTTCCAAACGTCAAAATATCTGGAATTGATAGAAATATTGAGTGTACTGTAGTTGAAGTAAAAGTAGTATTGGAAAAGTCATCTATAATTGTTCACCTTTCTGAGTCACTTTATTTAACAACTTTGTGTATTAAGAACAGAGAAGAAAAATTGATTTAACTTTACATTTTTGCTTTTCTAGCATATCATGTTATTGGAATAGTTGAGTGTCTCAGTGTGAGTCCTTCCCTCCCTCCCTCCCTCCCTTCCTTCCTTGACCAATGTTTGCTTTAGTTATTTTTCCTTTTATTGAAAATAATTTTTTCCCTCGCATATAATATATCCTGATTACAGTTTCCTCTCCCTCTGTTCCTCCACGTTACTCCCCTCCCATCAGGATCCATTCCCTTTCCATTTCTCATTAGAAAACAGGCTTCCACCAGGGTGGTGGCACATACCTTCAATCTCAGCACTTTGGAGGCAGACAGGCTGATCTCTAAGGTTATCTGAGTTTGAGGCTAGCTTGATCTACAGAGTGAGTTCCAGGACAGCCAAGGCTACACAGAGAAACCTTGTGAATTTCATCATTTAATTCTCTTTAACTGTTGAGTTGTGTAAATGTATCTATCACATTTTCCATTGTGTAAATGTAACACATTTTCTTTGTCTATTCTTCTGTTGAGGGATACCAGTTGTTTCCAATTTCTGTGTATTAGGAATAGAGCAGCAGTGAACATGGGTGAGTAGGTGTCTCTAATGTAGGATAATGCGACCTTGTCCTTTGGATATATGCACAAGAGTGGGATAGCTAGATCTTGAGGTAGACTGATTCCTGTCTTCCTGGGGAACTGCCACACTGATTTCCATAGTGGCTGTTCAAGTTTGCAGTCCTGCCAGCAATAGATAAGTGTTTCCCTTACTGTACATCCTAGCCAGCATAAGCTGTCACCTTTTTTTTTTTTTTTGATTGATCTTAGCCATTCTGAGGGATGTAGATGAAATTTCAAAGTAGTATTGATTTTCATTTCTCTGATGGCTAAGGATGCTGAACATTTCCTTAAGTGTTTCTCAGCCATTTGAATTTGATCTTTCGAGAATTCTGTTTATTTAGATCTGCACTTAATTTTTTAATTGGATTCTTTGGTTTCTCGATACCTAGTTTTTTGAGTTCTTTATATATTTGTATATTGGCACTCTATTGGATGTTCAGTTGGTAAAAGTATTTCCCCATCCTGTAGGCTGCCAGTTTGTTCAAATGATGGTGTCCTTTGCCACATACAACATTCTCAGTTTCAGGAAGTTCCATTTATTAATTGTTGATCTTAGTACCTGTCCTAACAGTGTTCTGTTTAAAAAGTTGTCTCCTGCACCAATGAATTCAAGACTATTCTCCACCTTTTCTTCTATCAAGTTCAGTGTATCTGGTTTTATGTTGATGTCTTTGGTTCATTTGGAGTTGAGTTTTGTGCAGGGTAATAAACATGGATCTATTCGGATTCTTCTACATGCAGGCATCCAGTTTGACCAGGACCATTTGTTGAAGATGGTATCTTTTTTCCAGTGTGTATTCTTGCTTTAAAAAAACCCAGGTGTCCATAGGTGTATGGATTTATGTCTTGTCTTCAATTTGATTCAATTGATCAACCTGTTTTTGTGCCAATATTATGCTGGTTTTATTGCTATTGCTCTGTAGTACAACTTGAAATTGGGGGTAGTGATAGATCTTAGAGTTCTTCTGTTACTCAGGATCATTTTAGCTATCTTGGGTTTTTGTGTTTCTGAATGAAGCTGAAAATTGTACTTTCAAGATTTGTGAAGTATTGTGTTAGAATTTTGATAGAGATTGCATTCAATCTGTGGATTGCTTTTTGGTGGAATAGCCATTTTTATTATGGCAGTCCTACTGTCCATGAGCATGGGAGATCTTTCCATGTTCTTCAATTTCTTCATCATCTTGAAGTTTTTATCAGATAAGTCTTTTTCTTGCGTGGCTTAGAGTTACTGTAAGATATTTTGTATTAATTTAGGCTATCAAGAAAAGTGTTGTTTCCCTAATTTCTTTCTCAGTTCATTTGTCACCTGTATATAGAAAGGCTACTGATTTTTGTGAGTTAATTTTGTATTCAACTACTTTGTTCAAAGTGGTTATCAGCTGTAGGATGTCCCTGGCAGAACTTTTAGAGTCACTTATGTATACTATTACATCATTTGCAAATACAGATACTTTGACTTTTTCCTTTCCATTTGTATCCTGCGGAGGGATCCAGCCTTTTCCACAAATGGGCTCACAAAAACTCTACGCAGGAGAGCGTACGAGTGCGGGTGCGGGAAAATGAGGAATGGCAAACGAACAGAGTAGTTCGTTCTTTTATGGGACCCAAAGAAATGGCACGCACAATCGCGCTTTGAAATGACATATGGAACACGCTTTAGAAGTAAAACACTGGAGTGTTTTTAATTAGGGGAATTACCAGTGTACATGTTAAGAAAAGAGAGGGCAAAAGAGACTGACAATGCACCTTGGCAGTGGAAAAACCACACCAAAAATGAGAAGGAGGGAGAGACTGACAATGTACATTACTAGGGGGGAACCACACCAGAAAAAAGAGAGAAAACTGCTCTGGTAAAGACTTTAAAAAGCCAAATGCAGTTTTTTGGTATGCAGATGTTGGTCAGGCATCCAGAGGAGCTGGTTTGATATGCAGATGTAGGTGCTCTTAGAAGTCAGTCACACCCAGGGAGGAGCCAGGTGTCCTTCCTCCTGTGACTTACAGACTTCAAGGTTATCTTGTTTACTATGAAAGAACATTTGACTCAATAACCCATAGTTGGTTGAATGTTACTGTTGGCCGAATAATATCTCCATCTGCCTCAAACAGAGCAGGGTGCCATGTAGGCACCAAAGAAAGTTTTTTGTTTTTTGTTTTTCATAAAAAATACTCTTTGGTGCATATTTATTTTTTCTCTATCTAGGCTCCTTTGCTTCTGTTAAAGGCTTATCTTTCTGGGAGGACCAATGCCCACCCCAGGCATAGCCTTTACAATGTACTATCAGTATGCATAGATAGCTCTACACTTGCCTGGTCTTAGAAGCCAGCAAGATATTTTACAATAGCAGTTACTTTTGAGTAAAATGGCCACATCCCCTTCTCAGCCAACAACAGCCAGCTCAGGTATTACTAGGCCATGCAGACATTATTATTAATGAAAGGCTTTTTGTTGCCACTACAGCAAAGAGAAGTGGGCAAAATGGCTGGTGAGCTGAAATTCCCTGGCCAGGAGGCCTGGAACTTTGTCATGCAGACTTCATCCATGTTACCAGGATATTGGGGCTCACAGCAGAATCCCTTTGATCTTCAGTTGTCTTATTGTTCTAATAAGACTTTCAAGTCTTTCTTATTATATTGGATAGGTATAAAGAGAATGGACAACCTTACCTTGTTCCTGATTTTAGTAGAATTGCTTTGAGTTTCTTTCCATTTAAGTTGATGTTGGCTGTGGGCTTGCTGTAAACTGCCTTTATTATGTCAAGGTTTGTCCCTTGTGTACTTATCTTGAAGGGGTGTTAGATTTCGTCAAAGGCCTTTTCTGCATCGAATGAGATGATCATGAGGTTTTTATCTTTTGGTTTGTTTTTATGGTAGATTACATTTATCCGCTTACAGATGTTGAACCATTTCTGCATCTCTGGATGAAGCCTACTTGATCACAGTGGGTGATTTTTTTTTCATTTGTTTTTAGATATTTTGTAAATATTTTTGTAAATATTTTGTAAATTTGTAAATATTTTACAGTTTTGTAATACTTTGTAAATATTACAAAAATATTTTGTAAATTGTAAATAGTTTTTTGCATGTAGAAGGGAAATTGATCTGTAATTCTCTTTGATGTGTCTTTATGTAGTTTGGTTATCAGGGTAACTGTGGCCTCAAAATGAATTGGGCAGTGTACTTTCTGTTTTCATTTCGTGGAATAATTTGAGGAGTATTGGTATTAATGCTTCTTAGAAATTCTGGTAGAATTCTGTGCTAAAAATCATCTGGCCCTGAGCTTTTTTTTTTTTTTTTTTTTTTTGGTTGGGAGACTTTTAATGACTGTTTTTATTAGACTAGGGGTTACTGTTTAAATTGATTATCTGATCTTGATCTAACTTTGGTAAGTTTCGAGAAAATTTTCCGTTTCTTTTAGATTTTCTAATATGGTGGAGTACAGGTTTTAAAGTATGTCAATAAGATTCTCTGGATTTCTTTGGTGTCTGTTTTTATAGCCCCTTTCCATTTTGAATTTTGTTAATTTGGATGTATTTGCTCTACCTTTTTGTTAATTTGGATAAGGGTTCGATTTTTTTTCCCAAAAAACAACTCTGTTTCATTGATTCTTTGTATTTTGTTTTTATTCTATTGATTTCAGCTCTAAGATTAACTATTTTTTGCCAACTATTCCTTTCCAGTGTGATTTCTTCTATTCTAGAGCTTTCAGATGTGCTGTTAAGTTTGCTCATATGAGAGCTCTTCAGTTTTTTTATGTAGGCACTTAGTGCCATGAACTTGCCTCTTAGAACTGTCTTCAGTGTGTCCCATAAGTTTGGGTATGCTGTGTATTCATTTTCACTTAATTCTAGAAAGTCTTTAATTTTAGTCTTGACCCATTTTTTTCTTTAGTAGAGAGTTGTTCAGCTTCCATGAGTGTGTAAGATTTCTGTTGTTTCTGTTGATTTCCAGCTTTAATCCATGATGGTCAGATAGAATACAGGATGTTATTTCAATTTTCTTTTACCTCTTGAGACTTGGTTTGTGTCTCAGTATGCAGCCAGCGTTAGTTCCATGAGGTGCTGAGAAGAGGGTGTAATCTTTTGTGTTTGGGTGAATTGTTTATATCTATTAGGTACGTTGATTTATAATGTCAGCTCCATCAGTTAGCTCCAGCATTTCTGTGTTTAGTTTCTGTCTGGATGACCTGTCTGTTGGTAAGCGTGTGGTATTATAGTCTACCACTATAAGTGTGTGAGGGTCAATTTGTGATTTAAGCTGTAGTAGTGTTTCTTTTATGAACTTGGGTGCCCTTATGTTTGGTGCTTAGATGTTGAGGTCAGAGTAGCCTGTGGGTTCCTGAAGAGTTTCAGTCTGAATTCTTTCTTGAAGCAAAATGCATTACAGATTTGTTCATGTTGCCTAAATTAGTAGTTTCTTTATATTGTTAGTAGCATCCTGTCTAGCCATGTACTAGGAATGATGTGAGCATTCACATGCATACTGGTTTTGATGTGAACATAAATTTCAATCTGAAATATGTAGGAAGTGAATTAACTAGTTATGTGGTAAGCCAATATTGCTAAACTTTGAAAATGGCTACATTGTTTTTAGAAGGTCTCTTAGTTGAGTTTTAGAGTTCTTTGATGGTAATTCTTCTTGTAGTTAGAAGTTGCCAGGATGGTGGCATGCACTTGGAGTCTCAACACTGGGGAATGAGTGGGGGGCAGCTGAAGCAAAAACACCTTTAGTTTGAGGCTAGTCTGATATATAGAGCCAGACCCTCCCTTTAAAAAATGTTATCTCCTGATTTGCATTGTTCTTGATGAGAAGTAATTCGTCAGCCAACTCCCCTAACCCTAACCCTTTAAAAGTCTTCTAACATGTTTTCCACAATTTTATTTTGAAATATTACGGTGATTTTACTGTTACCTCCTTGGAAGTCTTTGAGCATGGAACTGTGAGTTTATATATGTTTTTCTTTTCAAATATAGAAAAAAATACGGCTTCGTCTTTCTCACTCTTCCTGCAACAATGGTCATATTGTTAGTATTCTGACAAGGTGTTACAGCTCACTGTTTTAACTGATGATGGTCCACAGTGCACACAGGTCACTGTCCCTTCAGTTCTTGTGTTTCTCTAGTTCCTTTTCTCAGTGCGCTTAATTTTGGATTTTTCTCCTGTGTCTTCAAGTTCACTAAACTTGTCTTTTGCTGCATATTTATTTATCCCATTGTGTATTTCTTTACATTTGATTCTTTATATCAAGATCATGCTGAGCCTTAAAAATGTAAATTTTCATTATAAACTAAGTGATGTTACATTTTATTGTATCTTAGCTTTCCCTAAAGGTTTGTTATTACATAATTGTAGTCCATAATTGTTATCAGAAATTGTCATGACTGGTCTGTTGCTACTTTAGATTTTACCAGTTGTAAGTACTCACTATTTAGTTTATTCTTATCATTTCAAGCAAAGATACAGAAATTTTCAGTAGGCATAAAGAAATTTCTTTGTGCTAGCAAATCTGGTTTGATATTTAATTTTGATGGTCACCTTGATTGGATTGAGAAGCCTAGAAGGTTGGTCAAGTATAACTTTCTCCTATCTTTGGGAATCTCTCTGAGATCATTTCCTGATTAGTTTATGATTAGTTTATGAAGGTTCTTCCAAAATGATCTAATTCACTGGCGTATTAAAATGAATAGTTTATTAGGAGGAGGAGGAAACTATGCAGTGGGAAGCTGGTTGTTGGAAGCAGTAGTAGTCACTAGGGCCAGTCTACCCAAGTGTCTGTCTTGCTCTGGCCCTGTTCTTTGTTCTGCTTCTTGGATCCTAAGAGTAACCTGCCTGGTTGCAGAAGATGGCTGTTTAGGCTCCATATCCACTGCTACTAGGCACCAATGTGGAAACTAGTGCAGTGGAAACTTTTTTTGCAATCTGTGAGGGTGACCCTAGAGAGGACTCCTAATAGCTGGCTGTATTTATTTTCACTTATTATATTTTGACTTATCATAAGTTATTCTGCCCCTACTTTTTGGTGTCGTATACTTACTGTTGGATTCTTTTATGCTTTTGTTGAGTTGGTTTATGTACGGTTGGGATTGTTTAAGGATGCAGTTGTGCTACATAGAATCAGGCTAATGTTTTCTGAGCTTGGTTTTAAATTTTCTTATGTCTCTCCAGAGTCCTTTTCTAAAGGTTATTTATCTGATAGTTGAAGCATTCCTTCATTACTTTCTGAACTTTTACTTGAACCTCACATTACAAGGTCCCTCTGCTCTGGTTGATGTGAACCTGAGCTTCGAGGATTGTTTTCACTATTCACAAGTTTTCAGAAGACTTTTCTCTAGACCGTAGTTTTTCGCTTGCAAATGCAAATCATTACTCAGTTTAAACCTTAATAGGAATTCTCTGTTCAGATCCTTAGAGTTGTTCGTTTGTGTACCACCTTCTATTCCCTGCAAATGTTAGTAGCCTTGCTTCCTCTCTCTGACTTGGAACTTAAAGAAGTTAAGAAGGAAACAGTGAATGAAAGAGGACATTATGTATGTGCACCTAAGATTGTCCATGAAGGGAACAACCAGAAGCAAGAATGTCATTTTCCGAAAAGCAGGTTTATACACTGATTTCTCACAAAGTTCTCCAAATAGTGAAGTCATAAAGGTATTTTCAAAACTACAATGTATTGTTTTTGTTAAGCAGAGATATCTTTCATGAAAGAAAAGAAGACTAGCTTTAGTTACCCATTTTAAACCAGACAAAATATATGAAACAGTGTTTTGATATGTAAGCACTAGTTGTTTCAGGATATTAAGAAAACAGAACAAATGGGAAGTGAGCTCTATCAGTGTTCCCAGATCGTTGTAGGAAGGGCTTTGAGGCTAATAGGAAAGGCAAAGTGGAAGCTAATCAGAGCTCAAGTGTCTTAACAGACTCTTCTGGCCTTTTGGGCATTGTTCCCATGAGCACACACCCATAAACAGACACACACACACTAAAATTTAGAAGTTTGTGTGTGGTGATAGTGTATGTGTGTAGTATATTTGGTATGTGGATTTGGAAGATGTCTTTAGGAGCCACATTGAAGTTTCCTCAATTGGAGTTGCTCTCTCACTGGACCTGAAGCTCACTGATGGGCTATGGTGGTTGGCAGGCCAATGACCTTCGCCTGTCTGCCCCTCTTCCACTCAAGTGTAGTACTTGAGTTCTAGGGATGGAAACTGAGGTCCTCATGCTTACAAGGCAGGTACTTTACCTACTGAGCCATCTCCCTAGCCCATCACCTTATTTATGGATTACAAGATGTTTTTACTATCTCGTTCTAATGTTCATCTTATATGATAGTAAATATAAGTTGCTATAAATTTGAGTGCAAAATTATAATGGATAGCAACTAGTTCAGTACCTATATAAGTTACTTTCTAAGAGTAAATGTTTTACATTACCAAAGCTATTTGTCCTGACAATGTATTTTACACATTCTTTGTAGAACTACCTTTGAACTTTCAATTTCAGTTTCAGTGTATATTTCTGAAATAACATTTATGGTAATCCTTATTTCAGTTTCAATTTATTTTTTAACCTTACATGCAGAATGCATATTTTATTTTGTGCTTATTTATTCCGGTTAAGAAATGAGCATCATCAAAAATCCTTTTTTTTTTTTTTTTTTTTTTTTTTTGACAAATGCCAAAAAGTGAATTCTGTTGGAGTATACATGAAATTGGAGGGCTGAAAGACAGGCATTTGTTGTTCTTCATTGGAGTTAACATTGACAGAACAGTGACTTGGGTTTTTATCTAACAATTGTCTTAAAACTATGACATGTTCATCTTATAGTGTGAGTGGTAGGAGTCAAAATACAAATCACTTGCATTCCTGGCATCCAAGTATAGCCAATGGGATGGAGCATTTAGTTAAAGGACTCAATCTGAATTACTTGGATATTCGGGAAATATTCAGAGAATATTTAGGACAATAAATAAATAAGTCAGGAGTAAGTTTTTTTTTTTTTGTTTTTTTTTCTATCAACTTTGCTTTCAATCACTTTTAAGTTTATTCCTTGTGTGTAATGTCTTATAGACAGACATAATGGTGAAAGTAGGTGTGAAGGGAAAAATTTTCATATTAGATAATCTCTACCTCAAAGTCTAGTGTTTAGTTGCCTGCCCTGAATACCTGAGAGGAAGGATGGGGTGGAATGTAAGACAGTTACCTTTTGGTTTTATTCTCTTTGTATTTTGTGTGTCGTGTTGTATATTTTTGTTCATGTTATATATATTTACATGTTAGTAATTTTGATGGCTTTTGGATAATTCCACTCTAGAGGGAGAACTGGTGGGCGGTCCTTCCTGTGACACGACCCTTGAGTGACAGTTCTATTTGATTGCCTCCAGTACTGTGAGGAAAGGACACGACTCTATGGTGAGGACTGATGGACATACATTATCTGAGAAAAGAAACTACCAGGTAAGACTTTTTCCTTCCCCTTTCTCCATTTGTCATATGACTACCATTGAACTGTTTTAATGTAACATTTAATTGAAACTAGCTGACTGCAATGGATACACCTTCTGAAAAGTTTGTGTTTTAAGTTTAAAAATTGCATAATGGAATTGACAGCCAACATTTCCCAAAATGAAACATGTTTATAACATATTTGTTTTAGTACCAGGACAAATTGTCTGACATATATACCAAAATTTAGGATTGTCTGATGTGATTTCAAAGGCAGTAGTTCATAAAGTATTTTTATGCACATTCCCGAAAGAATGAAATTTAAGTTTGGGGTTATATTTTGCACAATAGAGTGTTAGAGAAATTTAGAAAACATTGGATAAACAATAGAACAGATATAAATGAAATCTAGGAATGTGTGATGACCTAGATCCTGTTTAACTCGTTACTAATTTGCTGTCTTTTCAACATTAGATTCTTGTTTTCTTGCTTAACATAACACTATCCATCCTTTATATAATTATGTAGGGATGCTCAAAAGAGTGGAAATACAACATTGCTATTTCTTCCTGAGCTTTCAAAAGAAGTTAAATTTTAAAGATAGTGCTTTTTTTTTTTTTAAAAAAAGTAATTTTTAAATAAAAGAACAAATAGTATTTGAAGTTAATTTCTAAATGGAAACGTACCTCATTCTTTGATAGTGAATCTAGTATGAAAGGGTGAAGTAATGTTAAATACTGAATAGTTTAATGTAGAAATGAGCTGTTAGGCTTCCTGTACAGATATGTGTCCAGTCCTTCTCTCCCTCTCACCTCAGGAATTTCAGTCCTTTGAGACTGTAAGGCAGCTAGTGTGATATACCAGCTTTGGACAGGTACTCACTCACACACTGTCTTTTGTTTTAGTGCAATTAATTCTTTATTTCCCTGCATTGAGACAGTGAACAGTCGATGAAACTGAAAGTGAATTTTTATGGTATGTGTCAGCAAAGAGCCTTTGATTATAAGACGGGTTCTGGTTTGGAGCACTATCCCCACTAAAAAGATGCTTCTGTATCTAGAGCTTTCTAACTTGATAGATGAAGTTTCTGGCCAGATCTTTATTATTTTAAAAATCCAGAGTAAGCTGAGACTATGCTGAATCAGCTCTCCCTATAACCTCTCTTTTCTGATTTCTCCTCATAGACTTAACTAGTGTTTGCTAGTTATTTATACTTGCTATATAGCTCTTCCTGCCTCAAAACCACTTCCAACAACTTCCACTTGTAAAATTTTGGTTGGTCAGACTTACTGGGTTTTTGCATCTTTCGTTAGGTTTTGCTAAATTACTTCAAGAACGTTGTGATTCTTAGTTATGTGCCATTTTAGTGCTCACAATCCTATTGCAAGGCGTGAATACAGATTAAATTACAATTACAAAGAATACAGTTACAATAGCTAGTTGGTTCGTGGAACCATATTCATACACAATTCCAGTGTTTATACTTGTAAAAGGAATAAAACAGTTATATTTTACACATGAAAGGAGTTCCTTATTCTTATACTACTCTAAAAGTACTTTATTCCAGTCAGATAATATGCAAATAATACTAGTTTTTGAGCTTGCCTGGAAAATGAATTCTTGCAAAAGTTAAGCTTTTGCAGGCTGAAAGTATTTTCCTGTTTGCCTTTTATTGCTATGCAGTGGTATCCAGTGTATATTGTAATGTCATTGGGAATAGTAGTTTGATTTTGTATTGTAAAATTATTTTGTTTTTGAAACCTCCTTTGAAAAGAACGTGTATAGAAGCATGTTTTTGTATCTCTTTAGATGAATTTATTAAGAGTGTATGGGAGAATCACAGATTGATAATCACAGATGATTGTTGAATCATCAAAGTAAAAATTACATTTTTTAGTAGCTCTTAGGAGTTTGTATATTTTAAGATGAAACTAATTTTGAGTTTATAAATTTTTACTTTATAGGAGTTTGTTGTTTTCATTGTTAAAGTAGACTTTCTTTGTGTCTGTGTAACTTCATTTATTTGAGAGCTTTTGGTTTTGGAATTTGCTTGATTAAGTATCCTGATGATTGTCTAATAGTCAAGATTAACAAGAAGAATATTTCTTCAATTCTCATTTCCATATAGACCTTATAGTGACTTTAGTTACACATGAGTTGAAGTACTGATTTTTGTCGTTGTATCTACTTTGTATGTTTTTGTTTGTCAGTAAGTCCAGTTAGATATTTGAATATAGTAGATTAAGTTTGCATAAATAAATTAGTTTAAGAAAGCAGTTCATTTAAATGGTTCATAGTTGTTTCATTTTGGAGGGGTTATGAAGCTTTTTACAAGAAAGTGGACATAATGTCAGGTTTTTGTAAAACAATTTTTTTCTACAATTTTATCTTCCTGTAATTGACACTAATTTTACTGTAGTTATGAGCATGCATAAATCTGAATCATCTTAATTGCCACTTTGACTAGTTAGTGGATTTCTCTCATACTCAAGCTCTAAACATGGCACCTAGTTGACTTCTTCATTCTGCTCCTCCACGTGATTGTTATGCCCTTGGTACCCCTTCTCTAACTGCCTTTGCTGGGTTTGTCTATTTAGTAATTAAAACTTGCTTTAACTGTCCTTGTATCTTGTACCCAGGCTTTTAATTATTTGGATCTCATGGAATGACTGTCTTTTTTTGAGTCAGTAATTTGATTTCAATTTTTCCAGAAGCTGCCCTGTAATGGGTTCAGTGTTTTTTTCTTTTGCTCTCAAATCCTGTGTACTTGCAGATTAGTATTCACTTTAGTACAAATCAGCCATCTAGTTTTCTTTAAATTTCTATATAATGTTTACTGTTAAGTTCTTTAGACAGTAGCCACAAATGGCTACTTAAACTCATTTAAATTAAATAATATTAAAATTTTAGTTTTCCAGCCATGCAAGCCACATTTTAAATAGTATCTGCTAGTGGCTACTGTGTTAACGGTGGACATTTGACTGTCCATCATTGTATGAAACTTAAAGACAGTGCTTCTGTAGGTCGTTAGCTTATTGAAAACAGGAACCATACCTATTTATTTTGGTACTACCAGTACCTAGCGTGGCACCTACAGTATATAAATGTTCAGTGCATATTGTTTGACTGAACTACAGGGAAAAAACTGAAAGGAAGAAACTTGGAAATATATTTCATATCTACCATTGGTATTTCCAAGATTTTTACTGTGAATGAAATCTTCCTTTCGCTTATGTTTTAGCAGTAAAAGCAGTAAATTTGTTCCTCATAAAAACATTGAAGAAAAACACAAGGTCCAATGTGAAAGTTCACCTTCGTAGCTTTTTTCTTAGCAGTTTGTTGTGTGATCTTTCCTGGTGAGTATAAGTGCAAATGTGGCTTCTATTTTGTTTCGTTTTAACAAATATGTAGTTTCAGCTTGCTTATAATACTTATGGAGTTATTGCCATATCTCATCTTGTTTTCTTTCTCAGAAGTAATCATTAATTTGAGTTTGGTGTTTTATTTTTTATATGTATTTTTTGGTATGTAGTTTTTCATATTTCCAGGCACATCCTCTGTGGCAGTGTTTTGACAAGTGATGCTTTCCATTCCATTGTTTTGAGTAGGAAAAACAAATTTTCAGTCTACCTAAACCCCAGACACTTTGCCAGGTTACACATTCGACACTTGACAGTATAATATAAAGTACAGATTAACGTAATTATTAAACACATAAATGGTTAGGTAGTTATGTTTCTATTTGGTAAGTTTTAAGTATTACTATATACAGACTAGCTTTTATACTGCAACATAAAATTAAGTATAAATAACCAATGGAAGTACTCTTTTTCGTTTTGATAAATTAGTGTTGAAAAAGTTATCTGCAGTTCAGATGCATCTATAGTTAGTTGATGATGTTGTAGATTCATAATTGTGCCAATTAGGCTGTGACTTCCAGTGGTACCTTCTAATGTGTTGAGAAACACTAATATATGTGTACCTTAGAATGCGTAAGATATTAAAGATACACTTTGAATATCAGAGAGCACTTAGTAGAATACAATCTGTAGGAATTTTTAAAAATTAGTTCCTTAACAGTTGAAACTTGTCAGATCTGGTGCCTTCATTAATGATGGCGGCAGGTTCTAGTTCTTGTTGGCTGTTTGGTATAGAATGAAGGTAACAAGAGTAAACAGATAAAACAATGGATTAAAAAAATGACTAAATCTAGTGAACTCGTTGGTTCACAGTAGTCTCTTCTTTGCTTTTGCAAATCTTGACAACAAAGGCCCCTGACTATTGTCCTTAGACAGAGATACAAAACAATAGAGTGAACTAACACTTGAAATGATGACCTTTCGTGTTTGGTTGTTCTACATATTATACCTGCTTACTGAGGTGCTGCAAAATAACAGGAACAATAATAGTGTAATGCTGTGGTTCATGTCACAGGGCAGTTTCAGCAGCAGAAGTCACTGGACATTTGTAGCCTAAAATTTTAAAGTAAAGCTTGGTAATTTATTTAGCCTTCTGTCTCCTTTTCTATGTTTCCTGGCCAACTAACATCAAGTTATTCCCAAGTTCCTTACAGGTTGAGATAGTGCTTGAGACATATTTTCCTGTTGAAATAAGAGGTGCTTTCACATAGTCTCTTAAAGATCTTAAATTCTGCCTTCTGTGTTTAACTTTAAATCTGTCTGGAATTGTTTGTATATGATAAGAGCTAGGAGTCTTAATATCCTCTCTACCCAGTCAGTTCTCCCTTAACTAACCAGTGCCACCTTTCTGTGTGTTGGTGTGTGTTTCTTTCTTTATATTCTGTTACTCTGAGAAGCTTGTCCATGCCTGTACAATGCTGCTCTGTCTTCAAACTCTCATAGCTTTATGTTTGGTATTTATGTCTGTTAACCTTGGTCTTAGTGAGTCTTGGCTTTGATCATTTGCTCTATGACACACTTTGAATATTTTTAAGACTTCCTTCCAAATAAGAAAATCCCCCAAGTGTATGAATAGAGTTGTACTGATTCTGTCTGGGTTGGAGAGAATGGTCCTTTTACAATTTTCTCTCTGTCTGTGAGCTCGTGTATCGAGATTGTCTGTATTTTCCTCACAGTCTCACCTTTAAAACAGACCTTTAAATCTTCACTCATATTTTCACCAAAATGCTTTGATTTGTGGTTTTAAATGGGACATTTAAGGAGTATATTGTTTTTTTTTTAAAAAATAAAGTATGATGCATACGTGTTAGTGTTAAATCAAAGCAGTTAATTTTTTAAAAATTGAGTTTTATATCCACCACCACTGCAAACTTATTCTTTTAATTCATTGGTAGTTTGTGTGTGTGTTTTCATACCAAGAATCACTTGGAAATGATAGTTTTGTTTTGTGACTAGCATTTTTAAATTGACTACTTGTGATAAATTTTTTAATTACTTAGTAGTAATATCTCTCGTTACTTAGGGGGAAAAGCTTTAGATTGTCACCACTAATTAGGAGGTTGGTGTGGTGATTGTTTCATATATATATACAGTAAAGAAACCGTCCCAAGGTTATTTTCACCCTTTCCTTTCCCTTGCTTCCCTCCCACTCCCTCCTTTCTTCATAAGTTATTTAATCGAAAGTGGTCTTTGTTGTTTTTGATACAAGTTATCACTATGTAGCCTAACTGGCCTTAAATTTGCATCAAGCTCTTCTTGTTACTTTCTGCTTTTTTTTCTTTTCCCTGTGATCCTTTCGTGGCTAGAGAATGTAGTCAGTATAATACCAATGATATGTATATGTGCTCAAAAAGTTTCTGGGTGCTGTATTCTATTTCCCTTCCATACCCAGCAGAATATTTAATTATGGAAATGTTCATGCTTATTAATTTTCACTGTTTTGTTCATGTATTCCCATTGAGATGTGGTTAAAACACTAAGTAAGTAGAGCTTGGCAGGCTGGATGAGCATTTCCTGGAGTGTTTATGATTAGGTGGAGAGTTAGGTGTGCCTGGCCTGTATGACCCAATCACTCTGTCAGGCACACAATAATTGTAAAATGATAATCCACTATTTTCTAACTTAGTTCTATTGAAGAATCTGCTGTGATTGTTATCTTTAGTTGTCTGTGTATATCTTTCTCTCTTTGGCTACTATTAAGGATTAAGAAAATTTTTTGCTTTATTATAAGTCTGTAATGTATGGTTTTGATTATGACATAATTTTCATTATGATTCCAGTGCTTGGAATCTGTTGTATTTATTTGTAGTTTTTTGTTTGTTTTTTTCAAAACAGGGTTTCTCTGTTGTAACTCTGGCTGTCCTGGCACTCACTCTGTAGACCAGGTTGGCCTAGAATGCATAGAGATCCCCCTGCCTCTGCCTTGCGAGTGCTGGGATTGAGGCGTGCACCACCACTGCCCAGCTGTTTGTAGTTTTTATCAAATTGTTTGGTTGGGTTTTCTTTTGTTTTTTTGTTTTTTTTTTGGTCCTTCAAATGTTTTCTGTGCTTTATTCCGTGGGACTCAATTACATACATGTAAACTTGCCCTGAAAATATTTACTGATTTATTACTCTGTTCATTTTCCTTCTGCATATTTGGTTAAATGGGTTTTTGACCACCGTGTCTCCATGTTCTGACTTAGCATGCTGGTTGTTCTACCTCCTTTTGCATATAGCATTTGATTATATTGTCATTGTCTGCTAATTCTGCTATCCATGTCATTTAATTGATAGATTGTTTCTATTGAGTATTAGTATTTGTCTTAAAATTCTTGAAGTTTCCTCAGGGTGGAATTAAATTACTTAGGAAGAACTTGATCTTGTGAGACCTTTCTCTTGTCATTGTCTCTGCCTTTTTTTCTTTTTTAAAAATTTCATTAAAGAGAACTGATAGCTTCTAAGTAGGGCCAGGTTTCCTCAACTACTAAGCTAGTATTTTTTTTCTGAGTACTTTCCTTGTTCCTTGAATTACGATGCTTTTCTGCTCTGACTTGTATTCCCAGTGGTAGCCTTTAGGGTCAGTTTCTTGTTCTTTTCAGCTAGTTCTTTTCTCCTGCCCTTTTATGACTTGTTCCCATGCTTGCTGATCAATACTGCACAATACTGTTCCCCTGAAGACTTTCATGGGAACCTTCTCCATTTTTCCTGAGTTGTTTCTCTGTGCAGCTCTTTCGAGCCTAGCTTTCTAGTCTTTATTTAGATGCCTTGGACTACCCTAACTGAGCTCTAATACTCAGATTTGGGGACTCTACCCACAAGGCTTCCTCTTTCCATTACAGCCTAAAAAATCATTTAATCAGTTAGTAAGGACAGTTGTTGGGCTCCATGCCTGAGAGCTATTGTTAATATATTTTCTCTCTCTCTCTCTCTTTTTTTGGAGACAGGGCTGTATTGTGTAGCTCAAGCAGATCTTCAACTACCAGTCCTCTTGCCTCTGTATTTTATCCATTTTTAAGTATTTTGGGGCAAAGAGATTCCACTAGTAGTCCATCTTGGTTGGACTGGAAGTCCTAAGATTTTATTCTTTGAAATAGTAAATTAGTTGAGAAGATAAGATTAATGATTCTGAGTGAGAATTTTGTGTTAATACTTGTGGCTTAGATTCTTTCTGCTTTAAAAGACACTATATAATATGCAACATAAAACTATCATACCAGATCTGAACACTTAAAAATTATTAGGAAAGAAACATAATACAGATCAATAAATAAATTCCAAGTTGTCATGCTCTGATCTGTTTAACCTAAAGCAAAAAACCAGACCATATCCTTTGAATTCCCTCTCTCCATATTCTCTAGTATCTAATAGGTCCATAAATACTTGTCATTCATTCTCCTAGTTGAAGTTGTGATTTTTAATGAAAATAAGTTATTTTCTCAAAGAAAAAGAATGTGAAGTCCTTATTTGGGACTAGAAATACTTAGGTCGAGTATTTGACATACGAAGTTTTAAATCCTTTCAGCCTAGATAAAAGCACTGTGATATGCTTTACAAATGTGATGGGTAGAATAAGAACCTTGAATTTGAACCATTTAACCATAGACTACCATAGTAAGTGCTTGCAACAACATCTAGATGAATGCTATCATTAGTTGATAAACCCTTCTCTAAAATGTTGTTGTCATCATTATGATGTTATTCCTGTATGTCTTAAAATTTAGAAGTTAAACATCAGAGGTAAAACCTGAAAAACGACATGCCTCTTTTCCTGTTCTTCCCCACTCCCACACCCCAAATGGCAAATTATTCTTTACACTTTAAAGTTTGTTTGCTTTCAGTACAAAGCAACAATCACATACAAATAAAACACTTAAAAAATCAATCTAATAACTTCCCTGGCTCATCCAGCATGCATGCAAATTAAAAGGCAGAAGTAATAATTTACAAGTAGCGAAAACTGGTGGTTGTGCCAACTTAACCAACGTTAAGGCTAGCACCGCCTGGATAAATATTAGCTTCATAAACGCTCGTGTGTTGGAAACAACATGCAGTGTATGTAGTGAACTCGGAAGGCCTTAACACTTTTGTGGCGATACAGCATTCAGATGCAAATTTCAGTCTGATGAAAAACATCCAAGCCAAAACTGTGAGATTTTCTCCAGTCTCTGTGATGTGACATTGGGTAAAGTCTCAGGTTAAACAGACAAACAAAAAAACCAAAGTAGTAAAAGTAAATGTAAGTAAACAGAGATGTGATTGGACGCTACAGTAGGTGAGGCTGAATATATCTAGAGAAACACTGTATCTGGAGGACCGAAGAAGTAACAAGACCTTTGCTGGGATGCCCCTGATGTATGTGAGGGATATAGCAAGGAGCCAATACAGCAGGACTCAGTAAGGCGGGGGAACTCTAGCAAAGGGAGTAGAGGATAGGCCATGACAAGGGGCCCTTGGTGGTGTGCAGGAAACCACTTTAAATTGTTTCTCTTGCCTTTTGTTTGTAATGTTCCTCTATTCTGTAGAGAAAATTATTAAATTATAGAAAATTCTAAAGTGTGGTATGTATCATCTAGAACTTGGTATAGTAAATGCTGAATAAAAGTTTGCTAAATTAATTTATGTGACCAAAAATTTGTTTAGAAGCATTTTAAACTGTCTTCATCTGTTGAAATAAACTACATTTTTAACTGCAATATACCTAATTCAGGATTCTGATACAGCTATGTATATATTTTTTAAATACAAGAATTTGTATTTAACAACAATCTTCAATGATATCCACATTATCGAATCTTATTTTAAAATAGCTTGAGTATAGTAGAATGCATTTATCTCCAAATCATTTAGCTTTTATATTATTAAGCAAATATTCACATTTCTGTAAATGGGACTAGGGACTTGGGGGTGGGGTATAGTTCAGTGATACAGCTCTTGCCTAGCACTGTCTTTCCCCTGAGTGAGTAAATTTAATTTTTGTTTTTTTAAAGGCAGATCCCCAGGCTGGTGTCAAACTGACAGTGGCCCTCCTACCTAAGCCTCTCAAGTGCTGGGATCACAGGTGTGTGCCACCCCACTCACCTTAGAAATCTTTTAAAGTTCCATCATTTGATTTGATTAAAGTAAATCTCTGATGATAGTCCTTTATTTGTTTTTTATTATTAATGTAGAACACTTAAAGAACCGATTTCTTTCTGAGGAATATACTTAGGCCAAAAGTTCTCTCATTTTTAAAAGTTCACTGGTCAGTGAACTTTTTCAGGAGTTATGGCTGTGCATCCAGGTTTTGTTTTGTTGATTGATGGTATTAACATGATGAGAACATAGAGTCAATGTGGAGTTCTCAGGAGAACAAGGGTGTAAGGAGTGGATAGGCAGCATATTTGAGCATACTTTCCTAATGTGTTTTCACGAAGGCCAGGTAAGCCCTATTCTTGCATATTCTGTAAAAGTGCAAGATTCTTCAGAGCTTTGCTCTTTTTTGATTGTTTTAATTAGTATTTTGAAGCAGTCTGAAAGATGATTCTGGGGTTGGGTAATATGAAGAGATAAACAGGGAGTCATAATGTTGAAATGGACATTCGGATCTTTATAGCATGATTTCCTTATCTTTCAAAGAGCAGAAGAATCCCATCGTTTATCATGTTCTGGTTGGACTCCTTTCTTATCGTTTGCTGGAGTTTGAACTTCAGAGCTATGGTGTCAACCCTGCTGTAATATCTCAGGGGAGCTCCTAGTGTGGGGCTGGTGCCATGGCTCACCCTCCAACCTTTCCTTCTTCACTTCAGCCTCCAGCTCTGAGCTTTCCAATCCCCAGAGTAGCAAATGTTGAAAGAAGTTGCTCAGGTAAGTATGGCGGGGAAGGTGGGGTTAATGATGGCATTATCATCAATATTTTGAGGGTGGATGGGGCCATCTTGGCAGTGCGTCATTTTGTTAGTTTAGGATTTTTTTTTCTTGGTGTGTGTGTGTTTTCTTCATAAAGCTGTCATGTAAATTATTAAATAAAAGTCTAGTGTTCAGAAAAGAAGATAAGCTAAAAAGACACATTCAGACCACAACCTTGCCCTATGGCTCTGAGGAGGTGGCAAGTTTTAGGTCCTTCCAGCTTTCAGTACGCTGTCTTCCTTCCTGGGGCGCTAGCAGGAGGCTGTGACTCTCCTCCTCGGGAGAGGGATTCTAAAACCATGGCAGGAGGGCAGGGACATTCTACCATTCTGAGCTTGAAATTAACAAAAATCAGTAGGTTGCAGTTAAGGCACATTATCTACACATAGTTCAGCAAATGTTTTTGAAAAGTATCTTTTCCCTGTAACTTTTATCATGTGATTTGTAGATCCTTGAGCACACAACAAGACATTTTAAATTATACCCAAGAAAAACAAACTCTTAATATGACTTTGGACAGGTGACATTTTTCCAGTGAGTCTTAGGTGATTGGAATACGAATACTTAGTTGGCATTACAGATCTTCAAAACAAAATTTTTAGTGGTTTATCCCTCTTTCCTTTAATAAGTCTAAAGTTTTAATTTTCTGAAAGTCTATATAGAAATACATACTTCTCAGACAAGTTTCAGACTGGTTCCCCCCACGCTTTTAAGAAATGTCTTAAAGAACTTGCAATAGAAATTTTCTTTGTTGTTTGGGTTTGTTTTGTATCCTGAATTTAGGAGCTTTTTTGCTGTTAACTTGTCCTTCCATTTATATTTTATAATTTTATACCTTGTATTTAAAAAGGAAGTACTGATTTAGTCTGTCCTGTATGAGTTTTCAGTTCAACTTCTTACAGTACTAGTTATAGTTGATTCTTTAGTGGATACATGCCATTCTTCCCATTGATTAGCAAAACTAGAGCTTTGGTTTTATATTTTTCTTTTAAAACATTTTATGTTTGGTGATGTGGTTTTGGACCTGTCTAAGGCTTATTGATAACTAGAAATTAAAAAAAATAATAAGACCACGAAAAAACAGTTTACTCACTTTGAGTCATAAACAACTTTACCAAGGTCAGAACCAAATTTTAGGAGGCATTTTAGTTAATGTTTTCCAGAGCACATAAACTTCAAGAGGAGAACATTCAATTCTGTGGCATATCTGTTTGGAAAAGCTATGCAGAAAGACTGCTTGAGGCACCAGATTTCAAGTTTGGGATTCAGAAGATTGTCCTCTTTCACTTTTGCTTTCAGCCCCTGACCATACTATGTTTTGTGTTATTTATTCAAAAATATACTATTCCGTAACCTTTGGAAAGGACTATTAAGACACACATTCTCCAAAATGATAAGCACAGGTGTTTGCCGAGGCCCTGGCTCTTCGACAAAGCACATCTCCATCCAGTCTTCTGTGTGTCTTCTCTTGCTGTCTTCAGCATTCACTTTGCCTATTGTTGCTTATTTACTGAATGTTTTACATTTACCAAAACCATAATGTGGTTTGCTTTGGTTTCTAGGCTACTAATTTGCATCAGATTTTCAAACTAATTTTTGACTGAAATTTGCTGTGGAAAGTGGGAGGGTCCTCCAGAATTCAATAATATTAGAACTATTTGTAATAATTGAGAATCAGTTAGTTTAAAATCTCAGCATTTTGCTAAAACAAAAATCCTTTAGATTACAGTATTGTAACAGTGTAATATTTCACATAGTTTTAGTGTCCTTTAGGTAAATGTCACTGACAGTTTGTTGTGGTTTTTATTCCTTTTCCCTACTTGGTAGAAAGAGAGAACTTATGCGTTTGTGGAGTGTATTGAACTGAAAAGAAAGTTCAGTTCTGTATTATCAATCAAAGTAACTTGCCAACATGCTCATGAACACTAAGAAAAGGGCAGGTTTCCATTCTCTCATCCTGTATGATTTGCACTTAGCACTCCTTTTCCTTGATAATACAAAGTCAGTGCAAACTCCTTAGCTAGGAGGAAAAATTTGGTGCCCCTGAAACAATGAAACATGCTAATACAAATTTGGGTCTGGATAGTGGTGCTGCTTTCTGTTTGTCTAGGATTTTATGTTATTTTCTGTTTTTCTTTTTTGTTTTTGTTTGTTTGTTTTTGTTTTGAGACAAGGGCGTTCTTGTTGGTTAGGCATGTCATAAACTGCTGGGCCCAAGCTGTCCTCTTCAGCCCTTCCTCTGCTGGAACTTCAGGGACAAGCCATATAGTACCCAGCTCAGATGTCTTTAATTAGTGTTGTAAGATAATTGGTTATGTGATTGAACCCGCATCAGCATGTTAACAGGAAACCCCTTCCTAGTGTTTACAGAGAATCCACAAGAAAAGCATGACATAGTGGACTTATTCCACTTTCTAGGTGTCTCTCACATATTTATCATACAATGTTTTCATTTTTTGATTCATAATGAAATTTAGAGTTTGGTTATGGTCATCATAATTCCTTGAAGGATTAAATTGAATTTACACTAGAAAGTACTTTAATATGTTAGTTCATTTGGAATGTGGAAAGTTGGTATATATTAATTTTTGTATTTATTTCTACTTGAAGTTCCCCTTGGGTAATTTCTTCCCACTTTCCTTTCCCTCAACCCTCCCCTCCCCCTTTTCCTTTCTTTCTTCAGTCCCACCACAGTGCTGGGAATCAAACCCAGAGCCTTGCTAAATATCAAATCTGTAACTGAGCTCCAGACTCAGCCATGTAATTGTTTTGTTTTATTTTGGTTTAGTTTTTTTGTCAAATTCAGGCCTCCTTCCACTGTCCCTGGAAGTCTGGGTCATACACCGCTACACCCATCAGGAATTACTTTCAAATTAGTGCAGTGGTGTTTGTTCAAGCATTTTTATTCTAAAATTAATGTAAATTTCTTTAAAATAGTTATGATCAGTATTGTAGAGCCTGTTATCTCGATGTATAATCAGCCCATCGCCTTCTAAAGTCATCTTCTGACGTAGTAATATTTGATTTAGTGTTACTTTCTTTGTTGTTCACAAACAAGGACCTTCCTTTTTGTTGACGATTTTATTGACCCTTAATACCATTGACATTTTATGAAGAAAACACACTTTAAGGTATAATAAGTTGTGTTTATGCTTGATTGTGGATCTACCAGGGCATCAAAAAGGCAAACCATTAATAGATTGGGATGAAAGCCCATCTATGTACTTAGCAGGTTACCTAGCTTCTCTGGTTCTGAGTGTTCCCAGATAGAATGCAGGTGAGACTAATTGCTTGTTACCTTTCTAGCATTATCAAAATGATGGCACAAATAAGCTTTGTTTGAGACAGGGCCTCACTGAGTAGTCCCAGCTGTCTAGGAACTTGCTGTATAGACCAGGCTGTCCTCAAGTTCAGAGATCTGCCTGAGCCTGCCTCGGCCTCTTTCTGCCCCTCTGCCCCTCTGCCCCTGCCTCTAAAATTCTGGGATTAAAGGTGAGCACCACTATGCCTGGCTTTGCCTGATACATGGCTGATAAAAGTGTCATTTTACAACTAGAGTTATGACAAAGTGTTTTCTTTCACTGATTAAGAAGAGTAGCCTTAGTAAGTGAGTTGAGGGTAAGTAGAAAGAGCAGCCTGTACAAAGGCTCTGAGGTAGAAAGGAATTTGAGTAACTGAGGATATGTCTGGAGTTTAATGGGAGAGAAGGATTTTGTGAAGAGAGGTCAGAGAGATTGATTACATAGGACCTTTAAGCTTATTCATTTGGGCAGGTGGTTGAAGAATTTTGATCAGCAGATCCATGAACATAAATTTTCACATAAATTGCTTGGATAGAGGAAAGTAGATTTAAAGAGAAGAAGGCACAGATTGATAAATAACGTATTTGGATTGCTATTGGAGTGCCTTGTGCTAATCAGTGAGAGCAAGGATAGATAGTTATTGATGGTGTAGATAATTACAGTAAGTATTGAGAGCTTCATTAGCTTGGATTAACTTGTTGAGAGCACATAGGTTATAGTAAAGTAGATGCCAGTAAAATGACTTACTTTGCCTAACCTAGAGATTTGTGTTATTCTTTTGCCTTTACACTGCCCTGTTAACCTAGCACCAAAGGTCCTATTTTTCTCACCTACTACTTTCCTTCAGAACCTGTGGTTTTGGCTACATAGGGTTTTTGTTTCTTGTTTGGTTTTGTTTTTTGAGACAAGCTTCATGTAGCCAAAGCTGGTCTTGAACTTGCTATGTTGCTGAGGATGACCTTGAATTCCAGAACTTCCTGCTTCTACCTACCAAGTGCTGGAATTATGTATGCCAAATACCTGGATGTATTGAAAGTTCATTGTTTCCAGGTACTTCCTCACTGCTACACCCTTCACATGTGTTTTGTCTTAGTCCAATTTGTTCTCCCACTTTACACATTATTTCTCTTTGTCTGGTTTGTGTTTTGTGCAAACATTGCATTCATTTTTCCTTAGAAAAAATGATCTTATATTTGAGTTTACAGATTTATCCACAAGTTTGTCTTTAACCACATTGTCAGCTTGTTCAAGTCTAGAGCTTTTATTCAAGCTTTGTCATCATTCAGCACTATTTTTCTCAGAATTCACGTAGTAAATCTTCTGGAATGTAAACTAAGGTACAGTAAGAAACAACAAAAGCAGTCAGAAAAGCCATTTTACCATAAGTAGCACTTGCTGAGTATGTATAACAAATGAAAACATGAGTTGGCGCATCAGTTTTAAGTCTGTCAGTGACTTGGTGAAGGCACTTTGGGAGTAGAAATACTTGGCAGAATTTTAAATGTGCGGCTAAAACCTTATAAAGATTTGAGGAAGGTTTTGAAATCGTTGTGTATATGTTAGCAGGAAATGACCCCTTTGCCTTGGAGTGATTTTTCTCAGAGATCAAATTCTATGCCCAGCCCAGTGTTTGCTAGCATTCTAGGTTTCAGAGAAGATTGGTCTCTAGAGATCTTGATGAGGGAGGTGGTTTTGTTAAATATTATTGTTCTTGGGATATAGATATAGTCTGTTCTACTTTTCCTATTTTCCTGCTCTTGCTTATATTTCTGCTTAAAGTCACATATGTGTTTTCAAGTATTTCAAAAATACTTTAGTTTTATTTCCCTGACCATTTAAAAAACTTCAAGCCTTGCCCCTGTCTCTCCATCAGTCTTCCTTAGATGTCTTCTCTGGAATTGTCCTCTTATGAGAAATAATACTTTTGTTATATAACATTGTTCCTAGGGGCATCTGTGCTTCTTGTTCTTATAATCTAGTGTGAGAATCATTAAGAGTCAGTCTGTAACGTAAGCCCCTAATCAAAAAACGTAAGCTCCTGATCAAAGAATGTTTCAATCCTTGTTTCTGATGTAAAGAGGAAATGTTACTTAATTTAAACCATTTTTAAGAATTATTTACAAAATTGACTTTCCAGGAGTTTCACTATAATCTTGACATAGATACTTTCTCATTTATAGAATGTGGTTTCTAGATTCCTTATATTCGTCTCAGGAAGAAAAGAAATACCTTTCTTTTTAATTCCACACCCACCTACCCATTCATGTCTCTTCTTCAGAGTGATACTTCATTCAGCACTCCTCACTACATCTCCTGCGTTTGTGGTCTTAAACCATCGCCCTTTATTGCCTCATTCCTAACTCATTTTCTTGCTCCCATCCTTCCATAGTCCATTTTCCACAGCATAACTTAGGATCATTTATAAACATTGGTAAATTGTGTCCTCCTCTGAACTTCCCCAAATATCACTAGCTCTTGGTTTTTCTCTCACATGGATAAAATCCAAAGGCCTACAGGCCTGCAGAGTTCTACTTGATACATAGTTCTTACCAGTATCTTTGACTCTAACTCCCACACTCACCACAGAATGCAATCAATTATAAGTCAGTCATATCATGGAGGGATTTGTGTCTCTTAATTGAGGGTTCTCCCACAACTATTGCTCTGTTACTTCTTTTACTCTGTCTCCCCAACCCCCACCCACCCTGCCCCCAGTTTCACGATCCCTACTCATTCTAAAGCATCCTCCTATCCTGGTCTCTCATTATGTATAGAATAAAGGCCCATTCTTTAAAATTAATCTAGCTTTAAGAAACAGTAATAGCACACACACACACACACCTCTTTCTATTTTGCATTAGATCAGAAGTATTTCATCTAGTATCTCATCCTGTCAGGGTTCACCTTTGGAAACAGTGACTATTACTTTTTGTTATTTTTGAAGTCATGTCAGAATGATTAGTCTTCTCATTGATATGCAGTTTCCCTCTCCCCTTCTCCTCTTGCCCCACTTTCTCCCCTTTGCTCACCCCAACTCTCATTTGAAAAAATACAGTGTTGGTAGAGGATAAGCATTTCTGTGTTACGTGAGGCATTTCATTTTCCTGTGCTAATCAACAAGCTGATTTATTCTGTATGATTAAGTTCAATTTTTGGAATTTTAGGAATCTAGAACAGGTTTTATTGATAATATTGTATAGACATTTTTAAAGAAAGTTTACTTTGTATCATTTTTAGTTTATTCATGTGTGTATCTTTAATGGGTGATACCTGGATATTAAACTATGTATGTTGCATGCCATTTTCCATGTTTATTCTTTCTTAGAATTAGAGCTCATTAGCAAAGATCCTATAAAGAGAATTTAGTGTTTCTTAATATTTGCAAAACAAATTAAAACTGCATATGTACTGGATCTTAATTTTTTTGTAACTATTTTCTGAAATTAAACCCAGGAAAGATGTTTGTCTTTCTGCCTCTGTATTAGAGAATAAAAAGTACTTAGAAGCTTGGGGAATAGGCATATGTGAGAAATTTGAAATTATTATTATTATTAGCTATATAATTATTATATATAATTATATAATTACTATTAGCTATAATGTGCACATAAGACATTAAATTTGATTCGAGTATACTTAGAAAGATGAAGTTTTTTTATTCCAGTCTCTATAAATCCATGGTGTCATTGGCTTTTCAGTTTATTCTTAAGTTCAGGTATTGGCAGGAGCAAGAAGACATAATGGACTTACATGACTCACTTGGCCTGATTAGTAGTGACACCTTGTAATCGCAGAGCTCTGATTTAGAAAGATTAGGGATTCAAGGCCAGTCTGGACTATGTAGTGAGAGCCTGTTTAAAACAAAGCAGAAAGGAAAAGCTTCATGTTGGTCAGCTGATAGTTTTGGAAACTTAAAAATTAGCATAGATTTCACTAGTTTTGGTGTAAGCTTATAATTGTTAATGTTGTAGAAGGAAAAGAATAGACAGTAAACAAAATACCAAAAATTTATACCAACGTGACAAGTTTATTATCTTGTTATAAGTGTAGATAGTTGTGACTTGACATATTTCAGAATGCCTTTCCATGGTGATTAAAAAAATGCTGTACCACCATAAACTTTCGTGCTCTTGCTAAACAGTTTTAAGAGTAATGATAGTATTGACAGACACTGATGTTTAATATATTTGAAGATTTTGAAACTTAAAAAAGGAAACTATTTGGAAATATAATTTTTCAAGAATAAGTGATTTAGTTCTATAGAAGTTAGTAGAATTGTTTACTTCCTGTTTTTAAGACTTGGGAGGGTGTATTACGCTGTAAAGTCAGGTTTGTATCTTTATCATGAGTCCCATCACTCTTAGTTAATCTGTTTCAGGATCATAGCAGTACTCATTTTGTTTCCATAGGGGTAAAGTAAAGCTGAAATTTTCCAAAATACTATTCTTGATGAAAGTAATATTTTTGTTTAGGTGACAAACAGCATGTTTGGTGCTTCAAGAAAGAAGTTTGTAGAGGGGGTGGACAGCGACTACCATGATGAGAACATGTACTACAGCCAGTCTTCTATGTTCCCACATCGGTCAGAGAAAGATGTAAGTTCTTCAGTTACACTGTGTTTCCTCAGCAGCATGCACATGTTTCTAGATCCCTGAAGAGGAGCATGTGAGCTCCAGGGGATTGTCTGTGCTTTAGTGACTGTGCTAAGCATAGTTGTAGGCCCTGGGGACACAAAGATTAAAAACCCTGCTTTTTAATGGGAAACATTAAGTGCCCTGTGATTCTCAAGCTGATATAAGGAAGTTGTAGGAAGTACTCAAAGACATGGAGTAAATACTGTAACTTTGAGGTGATCTTGGTTTTTGGCTTTGTGGAAAGTATTTTTATAATAAAGCAAGAGTACATACAAGGTTAAGCAAGCATGTTTGGACAGATTTAAAGATACATAAAATACAAAGTTTCAACAAACTGTCCTTACCGTGTAATCCTCTGGCTAAAATTCTAGCCTGCAAGTAAGAATATCCTTCACTCCTTAGCTACTACTGTTGCAAGTCTTTGATACTATAGTAGATTATATATTATAGAAATTCTGTACTTTGGAAGGCTAGTAGATGAATAATTCCATTCCACATGAAAGGTAACAAATTTATAGGATATTTTAAAATAAATTCATTTGTTCAAATCATTTTAATCTAGTTTTTATGTCTTTTAATCCAACCAATTATATTCTGATACTGTGTATCTGTTCAGCTTTTTTCCGTTCAAAGCTTTATAAATTTGCTGTTCCCTAATTTCCTTAGCAGTGGTCTCTGTTTTGGATGTTTAAAATATGTAATAAATGTCCTTGTTTTTATCTAAAACTGGTTATTACTAATTCACTTCTATTTTTTAGAGTACCCTAAGTGGCTCAGTATAGGTTAACATTAAGGTTTTCGTTACATTTTCCAAGTTCTAGTTAATAGCTTCTCTCTACTATTTGTACTTCAAAAATCTGTTGTTTTAGAAACAAATGATCAATTACCTTATTTTCCTCCCAAATTATGTATGCATTGGCCTTGTTTATTGTTAGTGTATCCTTTAATACCACATGGAATACTGTCAGTAGTTTCCTAATGTTGCTCCACTATCAAGCTATTTGCTGCTTGATGTGCATTATATCGAACTATTATTTAGATGTGTCTGATTTAAGTGCTGATTTTGTAGATTAAACATTTAGGAGTGTAGTTCAATGGTACAGGAATTGGCTAATATGAACAAAGCCTTGGATTTAATCATTAGTGTTGCAAAAAAGTTTGGGTGTAATATTTGGTAGTTTTATTACAAAAACTATAAAAGTCTGACTTGTGCATTTTACTGTGGATATGTAATAAAAGCTAAGTTTGATAGGAAAATGGTAATGAAATATGCTGATAGAAGCATTTAATTAATAACATGTGAAGATTTAAACTGAAACCCAAAAGTGAGTTTGTGTAGACAATGAATAACAAAGAAATGTCTGTCAGGGCTGGAGTCTGTCAGCTCAGCAATTAAGAGCACTGGCTGCTCTTTGAGAGAGTAGAACCTGGCTTCTATTCTTACACTCACATGGCAACTCTCAACAATATATAACTCCAGTTCCAGGAAATCCAGTGCCTTCTTTTGACCTCAGTGGCACTGCATGCTGTGGTATACAGACATATATGCAGGCAATGTATGAACCCATAAAAAATAAATTTTTAAAAAATGAGGAATATCTGTCTTTAAGGACTAGTATGTTTTTTAAATGCACTTTATTCAGTGGCTCATTTATGTTCATTGCTATTCCAGTAAAATTGATTATCAAAGAAGTGACAGTATTTTCCTTCATGAAACTTTCAGTGCTAAATTAGTAAGTAATAAAATGGGCAGATGGAGAACTTGAATTCAAAAGCAGTATAAATATGTTTGTGTCCTTCCTGACTTGCCTTAGTAAGAAGGTCTCAATGTTCATTTCCTTGCCTGTAAAATGGTGATAACAACATAGTAGGTGCATGGCAGATTGCTGCTATTACTGTTACTTTTTTCTTATTACAGACAGTACAGGCAGTCCATATGAATTTTAAAAGCATAGATACAGAGATCGGAAAAACTCAGATCTGGTTAGGACTAATTCTGCTAGAATTTTAATTTTATATTTCAAATATTTTCATCAAAATTCTTAGGATGATTTAAATTTCTGAAACATGACATCTTCCATCAGAATGTGTGTAAGGACTTTTAGTCTCATTAGCATTCTCCATGCCTTTAAGAATACCAACTCATAAGTCTTGGCAGATAGTTTATTGTTTTGACGTATAAGTTACTTTTTTCATTACTGTGATAAAACACCTAAGGAGATGTAAGATAAGGAAGAGAGATTTTATTCTGATTCACAGTTCAAGGAAATACAGTCTATCAATAGCAGTAAGAGGCCAATGGGGTGAGGGTGGGCCTTGGCAGCTAACCACAACACATCCATCATCAGGAAGCAGAGAATGAACAGAAAATGGGATCTGGCTATAAGACCTTAAGGCCTACTCCCCCAGTGGCGCCCTTCATCTAGCAAGGCTCCACCTTCTGAAGGTTCTACAACCTTTCCAAACAAATGCCATCAGTTTTGGGCCAAGTGCTCAAACACATGAGCCTATAGCAGACAATTTCACATTCAGACCAAAATGATATACATCTACTAAAGCATCTTAACATATAAGCACATAGACCTATACACAGAGAGTGATGTCTTTTCCGTACGGGTATTGACCATTTATAGTATTTGTGTCATTTATGTTTGTGCCTTCTCATATTTCTCTGTTGATACAGTCTTGACCCCTTCTTTTATTACTAGTATTTTCTCAAAATTTCCTCTTAAACTTAGTTTATAGTTTTTATATTACATCAATATTTATCCTATTTTAAAAAACTGACCCTTCAGTATTTTCCCTTTAAAAATAAGTTGATAGTTAATACACAAAACATGAAAGTTGTACATATTAAGGGAGTACCATGTGATGGTTTAATATATGTTTACATTGTGTAATGGTTAAATTGTCTCTGCGAAGAGTTTCTATTTTGTCACTTTTTGTTTATTTTTGTGTGTGCTAAGAACTGAATGTGGGCTCTAGTATGTGCTAGGAGGCAAGTTCTCTCCCACTGAGCCACATCTCTAGCCCAAGGAAATTTTTTTTTTTTAAATAATTTCTGGTTTAGGTCATACTTAGACCTTTTCCTAGGACTTTTCTATTTTATTTCATAACCTGATATATAATTTATGCCCATTATAAATGTATTCTGTTTTAAGGTGTGAACTGGAAGGTGGCAGATACTTCTTTTGTTTCTTTGTGGTGTTACCTAGTTGTCTTTATACCGTTTATACTTTAGATCATGGATCAGAGAACTTTTTTTCTTAAAAGCTAGATAGTAAGCAGGTAGTAACCTAGTGTTCTATAGGCTAAGAGGGAGAATAAAGGATGCTGCATAACCATAATGTAAAAGCACTTTGAGTCATATATCCTACAAAATCCTTTGTGCATAGATAGTAAGTTACTGAGTTTTAGAATATTTACTAATGGCTGAGTGAAATGGTTCCCTTAGTATATAAAAGTTTCTGATGCCCTCAGGCATGTTCTAAAAATCATGCTGAATCTGTATCAAGACTACAGCACTTTGGCTTTATAGTCTATTTTAACATCTTAAATTCGTTGACATCCTTTTTTATGAAAATATATGTCATTATTGCTCAGCAGTAATAATTGCAATACCAACATTGACTTCCTTTCAGAAGGGTATCTCTCTTGACTGGGAATGTAGCTCAGTAACAAGAATATTGCTCTTTCCATTCCAGTCTTAAGGAGGGTTGTGTGTGTGCGCGCGTGTGTATGTATGTAGGGGTGGTCCTGGTGGGAGTGTGTTTGTTTATGTGTTTACTTGTGGAGGCCAGAGGTCAACTTCAGGTATTCTTCCTTGGGAGCCATCCACTTTGTTTTTTCAGAGTGTCTTCTTACTGGGACCTGGATTTACTGATTAGACTGACTAGCCAGCAAGTATCTGGGGCCCTCCAGTCTCATCGTTACACCACCTGCCACAGCACAGGATTACAAGGGTGCCCACCATGCCTTGCTTTTTACCTGGGTGCTGGCATGTTTGTGTAGCAAGTGCTTTATCACCTGGCTATCTCTCTGGCACTAAGGAGGGCTTTGTCATTGACATTTTCATGCAGTTTTAAATTACTCTTTGCTGTTATTGTGAATTTATTTGCAATCACTTGCTTTTTACAAAGCCTTTTTAGTCGTGTTGGTAACTGAATGTGGGCTATAAATACCCAATAAGAGTTTAAAATTCAGCTACATGATTTATGAGTTATAACCTAGAGCAAAGTAAGTAGTTTGTATGCACCTAAGTTTCTCATCAGGAGCATAGAGGCAGTAGTATGTAACTAGTTCAAGGCAGATGTAAGGCTTGAATGAATAACTAAAAATTTAAAGTGACAAATAACAAATGTTCCACAAGTGTTCTTAATGTGATATTGTATTATTCCATTTGATTCTCTGGTTTTTTCAGGTAATTATGTATATCCTTGCAAATAAAAGTTTTTGTAATTTCTGGAAAATTTTCAGGGATAGAAAATTAAAAATGATGATCATATTTTTCTCTTTGAGAAGAGTAAGAACAAGTTTTAGTTAAAATTCATGATAAAGGAAAGCTGGCCAGTGGTTGAATGAATCTTGATGTTAGTTTAATGGATCTTAATCAGTGAATTGGGGGGAGGTGCATGGAGAGGAAATACTAGGACTTTGAATTATATCTCTTTAAGTAGAATTCTTTTAATATCTCTGCTATCTATAGAGTAAAGTTAGTTTAATATTAGTATTATACTGTATTATACTGTCACTTTTAAAAGTTTAAAAGTAGTTTTTTTAATTATTATTTCAAACTTTGGTTGGCCACAGCATACACCTTTAATCCCAGCACTTGGGAGGGAGAGGCTGGTGGATCTCTGTGAGTTTGAGGCCATCCTGGTCTACATAGAGAGTTGTAAGACAGCTAGAGGTATACCCTGTCTCAAAATGAATGAGTGAATGAATGAATATGAATGAATGAAACTAAAAACTCACATTAACTTCTTAATCTGTAAAACTTTAAAAGTATTTTTTAAAAATCACTTCACTAGTTAAATTACTAAGAAGTTCTCTTAAGTTTCCTCTTTTAGGGCCTTTGATTTTTACCCAGGACCTATAAGATTTTATATATATATTCTCCTTCCAGTAGAATGCTGTATTTGCTATTTTGAGTTTCAGAAGTAGTATTTATTATACATGTTACACATATGCTAAGAGAGAGGAGAGCTGGTTAGTGTAATTATTTTCATAAAATGTAAACAATAACTTTCAAGGAATAATATAATCTGTAGTATTTTAATATTGGTTTCTATTTTAATTGTCAATGTCTTTCTGGTTTTATGAGTCTTAAAATATATACTTACTTTGATTAACTTTAAGAATTATCATCTCAGAAGCACAAACTTAAGGGGATCTCTTATGTTGTAATACACAATGAGAAGACATGAGATGTGGTACCTGGACTTTATTTCTGAAGGACTTTGAAAACTAAGGGTTGGCTATGTACTCAGTCTCACAAACCATTCTGAACTCGCAGCTAGCCTTCAGAGCATATTCGCCTAAAGCCTTTACAGCAACTAATATTTGTTTCTGTGCCAGGAAGAATAATTTGTTACAATCTCTAGTATAAAGTGAGGCTATCTTTTGTCACTGTCCTTCTCATGATTAGTGTTTAACTGCACAGAGGAGTTAGAATGCTTGGATGTCTGATCTCTCCTCTCTCTCAGGATTTGGCGCACGTGTGCGTACACACACACAACACACACACACAGAGACATTTCTGTGTTTTTTTTTCCCCCCTTCTCTCATTGAGTTTTCTGTTTGAATATATTACCTGAGAAGCCTTCCCTCTGATCACTCTTTATTTCATAGATAACTTTAGTTTTACACTCTCAGCATATTGTCAGTGTCTTGTAAATTCTTGGCATTTCCAAACTCCATAGTATTTGGGCCATGGAAATGACTCAGCTTGTAAGGTGCCTGCTGCCATGGCATTGATGACCTGAGTTTGGAGCCACATGGTGGAGGGAGACAGCTGACTTCCCACAAATTGTCTTCAGACCTTCATTTGGGAGCTGTGGGGTATATACAGCCACACATATGCACACAAAATAAATAGTAAAGATGAAATTTTAAAAACTTTATTAGAAAAAAAATTCATAGCATTTTTCTCTGCCTGAAAGTATCTGGTTATTGATTACTCCACTAGAATTTAAATTTAGCAGGGGCAAGGATTTTGTTTATCTAGTTAGAGCCATGGTCTTCTAGCGATCATGGAAGTGACATGCTGTGTGTTCAATGACGAGAGGGGAAATAGATCTGAAACTGACGTTCATTTATTGGCAGATAGGATGTTAAAAAATTTTAAAAGCACCTGAAGCTTTATGTATATGTCAGATTTTTGGTTTCATTGTTTTTAAAGACAGGGTCATTGTGTTCTGTAGGCTGGCTTGGAACTCACTGTGTATGTGTAAATAAAGCAGAATATATTCAAAATTAGTTGGAATTAAATGTCAGGTCATAGTTAGAATTTTTAAAAAATTTATTAGCAATCACACTATCTTCAAACAGTATTTTAAAGTTAAAATGTTGTAAAATGAAGAAAAAAACAATACATCTATGAAGCATTCAGTTCCACTAGCTAAAAAATCATTATAAAATGTCTAACCATCAAAATAGCATATGGGTCAAGTATTTCTTAATCTGAAATACTTCAGACAAGGAGTGCCCAAAACCCCAAATGCCTCAATTCTACAACTTTTTACACATCATGACTATGATTTATAAAACAAAAACAAAAACAAAAAAAAAAGAAAACCTTTCAGATTTTCAAGTTTCAGGATGTTTTTTGTGGGGAGGGAGCTTGAATTTGGAATTTTGAGTTACAGAAAGATAGTTAATCTGTAGTAACAAAGTTGATTGTGTTTGTGTGTGTGTGTGTGTTTGCATGCATGAGTTTGTGGTTTTAAAAGTATGTTTTAAGTTGAAAAACAGTGTTTTGAGAGATCATTTGGGTGACTGGCTGCAGACTTGATAGTAATGCATATGAAGAGCCTTTTGAATGTAAACACATCTAGAACCAACCTGTACTTAACACTAACCAGGAATCCAGACAGATTTCCGCTGGTACCCTTTTCTCTCTGTAGAAAAAGCATCTCAGTCTTAGTGTCTGCTATTGAGCAATTCGTTATTTACCATTTAAAAAGTTAATTGTGTAAACTCTTATTTTACTGTATCTGATCATAAGCTGTCAGGTTTTGTGGTTTATTAATGGTTTTATTTTTGTGTCTCTTACTTTGCCCTGTTCCCTTCTTTTGTTCTTTTTAGTGTATTACCTCCTCAGAGTCTTTGCTTCCATTGCTTCTGTTTATTTTCAATGGTTTCATTTTGAGCCATTGTTTTTTAATTTAAAATTTTTCTTTAGATTCTGTGTCTCTCTGTGTGTGCATGCATGAACATGCTTTCTTCTTTGGTCTCTCTTTGTGTAGATAAAATACAGTCAAAAACTAATACATTTTTGTCCCCTGAAATAAAATAAGTAGAGGAATTATCATTGTCTCTAAGTAAATTAGATCAAACTTTAAATGATAATTAAACATTTCTTTTTAATATTTGTTAGAGAAATTTTACTTCCACCGCCAAATTGTGTTTAATGTTTCATAAAGTAAGCTTTATGTTAGCAGATCTATTCATTGGAGAGAGTAACTGTAAGAAGTCCCCACCATTAGTAAACATAAGGGAGACAGGAGACTTAAATACTGTAGCTTGTTGGTCATAAAGTCACTTTTCTTCTATTGTTAATGAAAATAAGTTAAGATGTAGCTCCTAAGTGGCCACCTTGGAGATGGATAAAAGAAGATTATTAGTTTGAGGTCAGCCTGGATCTCACAGGAGTATCCTGCCTCATAGACCAACCACCAAAGCTGATACCTTTTCTATACTACATTAGAAAAAGGCAAAGGCCATTTAACAATTTAGGAAAATAAAGAGCTAGGGCCATATTATTTCTTCTAGCTGCTTCTATTAGTTTTTGTTGTGTTGTTTGGTTGCATAGTATAATTTTAAACTGCGAACAGGAATTGCTGCTTGATAGTTTTATGGTTCTACAGGTAATATAATATTTAATCTTTTTCTACCTTTTACCCTTTCTGAGACTGTAAAGCTGGGCTGTTTCTACCTGTACTGCATTCTCCACTGTAATTGGTCTAAGATTTTATGTTTTTTTAAGAAATTCATTTTCATGATTAACTTTGATTATTCAAATATATAATTTTTTTCTGTTCTTTTAGTAGAAGTTGATGCTTTGCCAGGGCATATTTCTAATTTTCATTAAGCTGTTATGCTCCTGGAATCCATTATTTAATAGCTTCAGTAGTATCAGTGTAGAAAGTGATATTTAACATCACACACTGTGGTAAGTGGTTCAGCTCAGAGTTCTTGCTTTGGGGCTTACTCTAACTTTATATTGTGCCCTTCTCACTTACTTCATCCTCCAGTGCTCAGGGCTCAGTGCACGTGTAATTTGCTTGCGTATTTCTATCCTTTGTGAGAAAGTTCACTAAAATGCCTGTTCTTTGGCATTATTTAGTAAGCTTACTTTTTCAGAGAAATATTTTAAGACGTAAATATCATTTGAAGATATTTACCTTAATTTTAAGTTGTATAGTCACATTGGTCAATGTCTTATGTGAAACTGTTGAAAGCAACTCTATTCTTTGTTTTATAGCTAATAATGGAAACAAAGTCATGATTTTTAACTATTTTATATAGACCTTTTGTCATCTACTACAGTTTATTAAAAACTTGGAAATAAACTTTTAATATGTGTGTAAAATATTTATAGTTTGTGTGGTAACAGTAGTGACTATAGTCCCTAATAGAAGAATTTGATTGACCTTTTTTGATCTATTTGATTGATTGATAAAGGTTATAAGGTTTTAGTGTTGATATAACTGTCTAGAATGTAAGAAGGAGAGTGTGTGTGTGTGTGTGTGTGTGTGTGTGTGTGTGTGTGTACATTCAACACACATACTGATGATTTTAGAGTGGTGTATAATTCACCCCTCTCTGCAGGGTCTGATGTGCACCTTTAGTTTAAAGCAGCTATCATATGTGATTTGTAACCTTAGAGTAAGTGAAACAACATGTCACTGCCTTAGTGTTTTCCTTCTCTGGAACTACAGAATGTTCTTGTCCTCTGTGGCTCCCCACTTAGCAGCTACACCAAGATAAAAGTGCTGTGGCTCCTGTAACCAGAACACCTTGTTTGTTCTACTTTGCCACCTCACCATTTCCATCCAGCTCGTCACTAAGTACCTTTCTAAAGCACATTTTGATCTTGTCATCGCCTTGCTTTTTCCTGTTGTTATAGTTGTAGCCATCTTTGTTTGACATTAAAGAAGATCTTTTGGAATCTTGTCCCCTACATTCTTTTATTTCCTATTTTTACATTCGTCAGTAGGACTAAGCTTTATCCCTTTTCCTAATCACTGTATTATATAGTCACCACTATTTTTTATCATGTGTTTTGATTATGATATTAATGGTACATTAACTATATATTGTTGGTCTGAAAGATGCCTTGTCTGTAGCTTTATCAAATCACCAGAAATGTTACATCAGAAATTGGCTGATGCCCTCATTTTGGGGCAGAATGGTCTTTTTCTAGTGATGCTCTTTTTCTGCTGTAGCGTTTGTTGTGCCACTTTGTAATGTATTGTGTACTTTTTTTTCTTGTTTTCTACTACAGTATAAGCCTCTGGAAGTCATGGCCCATGTTTTGTTTAATTAACATTTTTAAATGGTTGTATAAGATAGAATATTGAAATATTTATTCAACTTAAGTATGTTTTATAAATGCCACTCCTGCATTTGTCTATAAAAAAAAGAAAAGAGAAAAAAAGAAAAAATGTGTTCTATGAATGTAACATATCTTTAAAGAATTTATATTCTTCCAGGAAAATTTGACATTGTTCTAGTAAATTTCAATGGCATTGTCCAGCAAGTGCCATGAAGTCCATGTCACTAAGAAAACATATAAATCAGATACCGTTCTCTCCACTTACATAACTGTGTGAATGTAAAAATCAACAGATATTTTTAGACAGCACAAAACTTTATACTTTGATAGTATACTTTGAATTTAGAATTTGGTTTAATATATAGTCTAAAGTCAATGTCACACATAAATTTATAAAGCTGACTTTGAGATTTTAGCTTTGTGTTTTTGTTAGCCTAGGGTGTTTTTGTTTTTAATAAAGTAATGGTGTTAAACATTAGTGTAGCAAAAAAAAAAAAAACAAACAAAAAAAACCCCTCATGGTACTAATTATTTCTATTTACACAATTGGTTGTTGGTAGTGTTTGTAAGATATGTGAGGTGTGTATTGTATATTTGCTTATGTTTGCTAAAGAATGAGGACGTGGATTGAGTCACATATGGTAAGAAGTATAGACTCGTAAGATGTAACTACAATGCTCTGTCTGTCTTTATGCTCTAATATAATTAATCTGTTTCTAGATGCTGGCATCACCATCTACATCAGGTCAGCTGTCTCAATTTGGGGCAAGTTTATACGGGCAACAAAGTAAGAATTTTGTACTTATTTTGGAATACTTTATTTATATTTAAGGGAAAATAAAAAAAAGGAACCAGTTCTACCTTTGTGGGATTACTATAGGGGTTAACAGAAGATAGTTAATTTTCAGAGTTATATTTAACCTGTAGAGTAAACCTCATTATATTGGACCTTAAAATTCTAAATTTGTTATTTCTTAGATATAGCGTATGTTAAAATTTACATTGATGCTGTGAATATCTATACATTCTTTTGCAGTTTCTTGAAAATTTGCTACACAATCAAAAGTAGCTATTTTGTGTTTTCAATTAGAGGAAGTTAAAGGATTTTTTTCTCCGGTTGATTTGATATATTTTTATTTGTTTAGATTTTGGCTTATTTATTGCTATAAGCTCATTGTTTCGCAACAGTTAATGAAATAATTTTCATTTAGTAGAAAGTATTTATTTTGCTTTGGTTCTTTCTGGTTATAACACCTAAGTTTTTTCACATAGTTTATTTTTCTCTTTTTTTTCTCATTTAAGATTTTGTTTTCTAAAGTATTATAATCCTTGAAAGCGCTTAGCACAGAGCCTGGCGCATAGTAAGCGCTCAATAAATGTTAGCTATTACTAGCACATAAAATTTTATAAAATTCTAAATTATAAAATATTTTTATATATTTTTTCAAATTAAATTTCCAAAGTGTTACATATTAATAAGATTTTATCATCTCTGTTAGTGTAAAAATTCTGCTGATTTCTCATTGCTGTTGTTAATGGGGTTGGGGTAAAATATTATATAAGTCACCATCAAATGACAGAGAATAGTATCTGATCACTGTCTTAATCAGTGTTGAGTAAAAATCAGTTTGAGATGGACCTTCCCCTTGTGTGAGGAGAAGCAGAGTTTTGATAAGAGTCAGAATAGTTTGTCATACCACTTCACCTGTGCATTGATTTCAAAGTTTGGACTGGGGGCTTATTTTGTATAGAAAAGCATTGTTTCCATCTATTTTTCCCTATCTTATCTTTTATGGTTTTCCTCTTTTGCTATGAAATGATTTTTAATACAGAATTAGTAAATATTAATTTCATACTCAAGCATGAACATATTTTAAAAGTTTTTTTTAATTAAAAACAGAATCCCTTATTTATCTACCTGTTGAGTCAATATTATAGCTAGTAATGTGCTCTTGTTAGTATATATGGTGTGATTTTTACCCCTTTGGGAAGCCTTTTTGTAGAAACACCTAGCTGTTTAAAGCTCTCTTCTGTTTCAGTACAGCAACTATATAGCTCTATTTTCTTTTTAAAGTCCACAGTGTATCATAGTAGAAAGGAGATATAAATTGGATTTAAAAAAATGCGTTTGAGAAAATGAGGTTATTTTGTAATGGTGATTACAACCAGTTGTCTAGACTTGTAATTTTTTTTTAACCTGTACGTGACATTGTTTTAGGGATGACTTTGGTTTGGAAGGTAGTAATGTCCTTGGCATGACAGAATATTGACTGACTTCCAGCTTTCTTTAATTTGCTTTGTTTGATGTGAAGGACATAAAACAATTGATGAATGAGCAAATGTATTTTTCTTAAAAAAACATCTTAAAGGTCCTTACTAGTTTTGAAGGAAGCCATGAATGACAAAACATTTTTTGTTGGACTTGTATTTACAAAATGTATATATTTGGTAATGTTGGTAAAGTAGCATTTTGAATGTGTAGCTTATTGTTTTAAACTGATGTTTTAGAAAACAGCCTACTGAAAAAAGAATCCTGGGATCAACTATTTTGGCTCAACTTGCAGTTATTTTCCAGGGCACACATTTGGAACTTACAGTTAGTGACAAAGGACAGTCTAGTTGGCAGTTTCCTTTATGAGAGACCCCAGAGGGCCAAATACATCATTTAATTGGTAGGTAGTTTGACTTACACCTTGTCAAACAAGAGAATACAAGCTACATTGTGAGACTTGAAGAGTCACAGATTTAATTGTGTATGTTAAAATGTGAAGAGCTGATTTAAGGAAAAATAAAGAATTAATAAAGGACTGGATTTGAGACATTATTCTTGTGTCAATTTATTGTAGTTACAAAGAGGCTGATAGAACTTGAAAGTTCTTTTTTTTTTTTTTTTTACCTCAGTCTGTTAAGTATCACCATTAACTATTTATATTTTACAAAGTTCATTAGTAATTTATGTTATTCAATTGTAAGATCTGTCCGAACTTTTGTCTGTGTGTCTGATTTTTGAGACAAAGTCTTAACTATGCAGTCATTCTAGTCAGGAACTCAGATCCTTCTGATCCTCCTGCCTCTGATTCCTGTGGCTTGTTTTTATTTTGATGCTGGATATTGAACACAGACCTTGTACACGCTAGGCAAGTATTTTACTGAATGTATACTCCTAACTTTTTGTTCATTCTTAATTTTTTTAGAAGTTAGAGGTAGAGAAAGTGAGAAAGGAGACTGTCCTTTAAAGAACAGAATTAAACTTGGAGAAATTAAACACTGGGATTGCGGGGGCAGGGGTGTTCTCTTGAAATGGACACAGGAATGCTTGAATCTACATTTTGCTAGGTTGGGATGGAAGCGATTGTGTAATAAGCATATGGGGTATCTAGAAGATAATGGGTTAGAGGATTGTATGGCTCCCTAAAGTGATCGACTTTTTAAACATACATGACTTTACTCGGGGTTTGTGTGGTAACTGCTTGGCAGTTGGTAACTATAGCATCCAAGAAGCATATTTATTCAAGTTGCATGATATTCTCTACTTGTCTTGTAAGTGTGTACATAAGATTTGGGGTCAGTCTTAAAACCTTACATATTTCTGGGCTCTGTAAAATTGTGTGCCAGATTGAAATGGACAGAGAGCCAGGAATCTCCTTCTCCTAGATCTTCATTGCATTGAAGTGAAGTAGTTGTATAGTTGGAGCAACCTTTCCTTACTCAGCAGTAAGTATTTACAATCTTGTAAATAAAGAAAGTAGAGGAAAAGGAAACTTTATCTAGTGCCTCCTATGTGCTTGTTTGTGTGTAGGCAGTTAGCTAACCAGCTGTCATGATGGATCCATTATAGGCATTTGTGTCTGGATTCTGAAAGGTGCCAGGCCACTATTTGAGGAGCAAATCTTCCTAGGATTCAGACTCCTGGCTTGAGAAGTAGCATAGTGAATCTAATTTTCTGATACCATCTGTGAACACAGCTTACTTGGTAGAACAAGAAAGCATAATTTATGATATGGTTCAAAGGTGATGATATTGACATCATTAAATACAGGGATAATAACTTGCTTCTTGAGTTTGACATGCTTGTTGAGTGCCTACCACACATATCTAGATACTAGAGATGTGTGTGGATGAGACCATTCTCCTTTCTGCTGCTTGTATACTATATAGTAGACACACTGCTGTGGTGCTGTCGCAGATCTTTATTGTGTGTCTTCATTTTGTTTGTGTTATTAGTCCTTTGTTTATGAAAAATACTCAGTATTTGATGACTATATAATAAGGAAGATATATTTCTTACATATACTAATAGTATAAGCCCTTAAATAATTTTATATTATGAAATGGTGTAGGGAATTGGGAACTTTCTGGTTGTTAATTGGTTTTAGCTAATAAGTATAATCTTCCCTTTCACTTGGAATATACCTCAAAAATTTTCACAACTTTCAAATTAGAGATCAAAGTTGTATCATAAAGTTTTCCCCATAAAATTTCTGTTTTCCAGTGGAAACTGTCCCTTTATTAGACTGTCTCATTTTTCTTTTTCTTTTCTTAATTTATTTTTTCTTTTGTATAGTACATCCCAACCCAAGCTTTGCCTCCCTCCAGTCCTCTCACCTAATCCCCATCTTCCTTCTTCCCCAGATCTACTCCCCATCCTCCTCCTGCATCCCCTCAGAAAAAAGCAGGCCTCCTAGGGATACCAATCACACAGGACTTTGTTGGCTCCTTCAACTGCCATGGACACATTTTTTTTTTTTTTTTGAGTGGGGGGGAAAAGCTTGAATTTCAGTATTTACTGTGTGTTAATCTTCACAACTCCGTGAGATGTTAAGGAGCTTGAAAGGTCTATGTAGATGCCAAGTGATGAAGCCAGAATTAAGTTACTTTGTCAGAGTGATGCTATGAATACGAGCTAAAAACAGAGTTTCTGGAAGCTGAATGGCATAACTCAGTGAGTCAGTTGCATAAAAATTACTAGTGTTGAATCTACAGATATCAAGAATCTATTGAATTGTCTACTGAAGGCATTGTGATAGGATTTATTCATTCATGTATTGATTGATTGCTACCCTGAATATGGTTATATTCTGGATCTAAGCAAGAATATAACAAATAACAAAGTTTATACTTTCACAGTGCTTACGTTTAATAGAAGGAGAATGGACATACAGCAACTAAGGAAATACTGTAATTCTAGGAACAAGTAATACAAAAGTTTAAGTTAAGCTAAGGAGATGAGCGAGTTCATATTTTATATGAATCAAGCAAGAAGACTGTACTTTGTCTAAGGAATAAAAATTTAAGATGGTAACCTGAATGTGAGGACAGTAGTCCCCAGAATGCTCTCGAGGGAGCTTTTCAGGTACAGGAAAGTCTGTAAGATCTAGTAAGTCATTTAATGACAAAGAAGCAGTGATAAAGTAAGTGTAATGAATGAAAAGAGATCAGTGAGAGAGTGGGTGTCTCAGATCATAGAAAGTTTTAGAAAAATTCATTCAGATTGAGCTGGTGAAGTGACTCAGAGATGAAAAGTATGATTACTCTCTTTCAGAGGACCTATTAGGTTTGGTTCCTAGCACCCATGTGGCAGATTACAGCCATCTGTAATATAGCTCCAGAGGATCTGACATCCTCTTCTGGCCTCCTTGGGAACCAGATACACACGTGGTACACAGGCATATGAGCAGGGAAAACATCCACGTATATAAAAAATAATAAAACTTAAGAAATAAAGAATCCAACTCACAAACTGGGAGGTGGTGGCACAAGCCTTTAATCCTAGCACTCAGAGGTAGAGACAGGTGGATCACAGAGTTCCAGGCCAGCCTGGTCTACAGAGTGAATTCCAGGACAGCCAGAGTTACAACAGAGAAACTCTGTCTTGAAAAACAAACAAAAAAAACCACAAGCAAATGACTCACTTGCTGAAAGGAAAAACTTCCAACGCGTTGCCTTGCTATATACACGTGCTTACACTTGCACACAAAGTAAATAAATAAATGTAAAATTAAAAGATTAATTTGAACATCTTCTAAATGTACTAGCAAAGGTTTTAAGATGGTGTTTCATTTTTAACTATCGCTTTACTTCGTGGAAAGTGGACTGAATGGGGAAGGAGTAAGAGGGAAGGTTTAGCTGTTTCGGCAATAAGTAGGAATTTGATTAGTGATAGATTAGCAGCCAGATATGGGTATTTTGGAAATACAGCTTATACAATTTATTGTATAGAATTTGGGAAGAGAAAATTGGCATATTTAAAAGGTTTGAAACTTGCATCATTTTGTGAATGGGTGCCAATAATCTACACTGGATTTAGATTGAGGAATAAAACAAAGTTGGCCTGGTATGGTGCTTCTCCATGGAAAATGGTCCTGCAGAGCTCCTGTTGTCTGGTATTCTTTGGTTCACAACAGCTTCTTGTAGCTAGTTTTGAAACCATTTTGCTCCAGCCATATTTTTCTCATCTCATATATCCTTATTCTTGGTAAGGCAAGCCCTCCCTTCAGGTTTGTAATTTATCCTTTTCTTTTTTTTTCTTCCCCATGTTTTGAGATCTTGTTTCCTGGGTGTCCTGGGTAACAGGAGTACAGGCAGCACCGTGTACCTGGCTTGCCTGTCCTCACTTTCACACAGTTGGCATTCCCTCAGATTTAACTGTCGTGCCAATTTAATGGTTAGTTCTTAATTTATAACTTGGTTGGTCTCAGAAGTTTTTTTCCTGTTTTTAAATTCTTTGGATTTTATGAAGGAAATAGCAGAAAGAAATAATTTTACCTGAAAATTTAATTATATGCAGGATAGGTTGTAAGCAAAGAAGCCATTGAGATCAAAGTACTACTTCATTTTATATCTTTTGTTAGGTTGGGCACGACAATGAATTTCTGCTCTGTTTGCAGAAATGATTCATGCAATACTAACATTATTTTTCATTAATTAAAAAACTTTGTGCGTGTGCACTTTGTATCGGGGCACTTGTGTGCCATGATGCATACTGGAGGACACTTGGGAAACCGATTCTTTTTTCTACCCCTGGGATCCTAGGGTTAGAACTTGGGTCTGAAGACCAGGCGTTAGAACACCCTTGTGCTCTGGGCCTGTCACCAACTCCTCAGAATGCTTACATCAGTTGTTTTAAGGATTTCTACAAAAAGAAAGGACCCATGAAGAATTTAATTGTCTAGCATCTTGTCAAGAAAGAGCTAGGAGTCTGTTTACAACATGCATATGGAGTGTTCCCTAAAGAAAGTCGATTGAGAACTAGAATCTTCTTAATTGATTTTTTTTGTTCTTTGCTTTCCCTTGTGTGTAAAAACTGTGGTAAAAGAATAAATGTCTTCCTTACAAAATTGCTTACAAAAGGGGTGGTGGTGCTAGTGTCTGTTAGGTGGTCATTGACTTCCATTGTACCCTCCCAGATTCCCACTCATAAGCGCATGTAAACATACTTGTATTTTTACCTTTTGTTGTTCTTTTATGCCACTACCAACTGTCATTTGAATTTTTTCTTTTTTGTAGCTTTTATGCTCCATTCTTGCCCTGATATTGTGGAGGTTTTTTTTGTTATTATTTATAATTAGAAGATTACATTTTCTCCCCACTAAAAACCTGTCCAGCTAGTCATAGTTTGGCTCAAGTACCTAATAACCTAGTATATTGTTTCCGAAAAATAAATCTCTGCATGCTTGTATTCAGTGCTGTTATTCAGTTTTAAAGAACTTCAGTTTTTAAATTAAACTTCAAATAACCCTACTAAAATTGGTGATAGAGTTTGTGATATGTATTCTTTTCATCTTTCATATATATTTCAACAAAATGAATAAAACTTGTTAAATTTATTAGCTCTGTTTAGCCAAGATAAATTCAGAGGCTAGAATTCAAGCATATTTATTTCATGTTGTCTTCCTCCAGCACTCATCACTAATTTAATTTGAATTGGCCAGTTTTTAATTGAGTCAAAAGCCTTACCCATTCTTATTTTCTTGGCTATAGTTTTTGCCAACATTCAGATTGTATCTAATGCTTAAAATAGTTCTAAAATTAGAATTGTTTTCTTATATAGAACAGACAGAAAAATACATATAGGGAAAATTACTATAGACAAAAAGACTTTCGTAGGGCCTACTGATTTCTTTAAAGAGGCCAAAAAGATACTGAATTTTGGAGGACATTTAACTTCCAGTGAATGATGAACTTAAGAATAAAAAGGAAAGGTGAAAGTAGAGAGAAAGTGGACAGCCGTTAAGAAGAATGAGAATAGAATGGAAGAGGAGAGAGAGACATTTAGGAGGGACAGATGGATGGGTGTATAGACGACTGATAGATATCCAGCCGGTAGAAGCACATCCACAAGGAGGCTGAAGGGAAAAAACAGATGAGAGGTGTTACTGGGCACTCACATTGTGAACACCGACCGGTGTTTCTGCCTTGCATAGAACTGCCGTCCAAGAACACTAGGAGTTAAGAGATCCAAATTCTAGCCCTAGTTCTTTGTGTTGCCTTGGAGAAGTCAGTTAACTTATCTGGGGATCAGATTTCTTATCTGTAAAATGTAGACAGAATAAGTCATCTTTAAGATCTAAAAGTGTATAACTTTGGCGATGAGTGACTGGCAAATGCATTCTTGTTGGAAGTTTTCATCTAGAGCTGACTTTAAGACACTGTTTAGAAGTAGAGATTAAGCACCCCTGAGGTTAGGAGCCTTTCCTGTCTTACATGCTATTTCTCTAGCAGCTTGTATTTGCTACATAGTAGGCACTCAGGAAATGTGTGTTAGGAAAATTACCATTTTGATGGTTTATTACGGGAGCCAGCCACAAGACCTATAGGAAAGCTGTATGATTGAGGGAGGGAAAAGACTCATATCTTCTGGAGGAATCTTGAATAGGCTGATTTTTAATCTCTTGTTCTTCCTTATTTTGTCCCTGGTTTAGAGAAGAGGACAGTAAGCAGTAGCATTCTTAAGGTCAGAAGACATAGAGTGTCTAGACACAAATAAAATAGAGTGACAAGCCAGTATACACTCTAGGTCAGTTCCCTTCCAAGTATTTAAAGGACTTCTGAGGTTGGCAACTTTCTCTGTGAGCATTTTGTTATGCCAAAAGACAAACTTTGCAAAGAGGTTTGAGACAAAGTACAGTATATGTGTTATTCTGTTTACGCGAAAGGCACAGAATGAGAGAAAGTTTATTACATATAGTACTTTGTTTATGTGAAAGGCATAGACTTAAACTCTTCAAGTCTTTGAAATTCTTAGACCCAAAATTGAAAAGGGAAAATATCATCTTAAATCCCCAGCACTAAATTCATATATTTTCTCACTAATTATGTGCCCCCCCCCCCCCGCTTTGGTCTAACTTGTAATTTAAAATAAGTTTGATTGACCAGAGTATCAGTATTCAGCCCACTGAAAACAAAGCACTAAAAACATGTGTGTCAGAAAGATGGAGGAAAGGAGCATCCATAGACAGAGAGGATGGTGACATGAATAATACTATACACCTTTGAGAGACAAAAGGGGGAGAATATAACCACGTATGAAATATTAACTCTACTGAATCTCAAAATAATTTATATCTTATACCATCTGAAAATAGTCAATGTGTCAAACATTTAAAATATAACTTTGTCCAATTTGGTTACTATTTTTGAATTCTATATCCAAATGGCAACCCTCAGTAGTCTTAAAAAGTGCACCCATGAAACATGTCTATTCCTATATCTGGCCCCAGATGTGCTAGAGAAATATAAGGGTCATTATACTTTGAAATATTTTTAAATCACTTCAATTTTTTAATCATACCAATATCAAATTAGAGGGCTTTTTTTTTTTTTTTTTTTTAGTAATTGCTAAATACTGAATGCTGGGTTTGTAAAAATTGTAATGTTAAATATGTATTAATAATAGATTTTCTCTAAAATGCATTTACAAAGGATAATATAAAATTAAAGATACTATTACAAAATGGAAATGGTTGTTTTTCCTGTGTACTTAATTGTAAATTAAAATGAAACACACAAGATTGCAGAATTTCTTAAAGGCATGTTTGCATGTACCAGTTTAACAAATATGCCCTTAATGAATTTGAGAACAAGAGCCACTTGTTTTATGTAACATCTTGTTATAATTATCGACATAGTTTATTGTAAAATAGTAGTATGAAAAAGTACAAAAAGATACTCAAAATATTAAATTTCAGACTGGAATTTCTGTTAAAATCAGTCCATTTGCAGTGAATTGAATATTAGGTTATTTTTACATGTTTTAAATTGCCAACTCCAGAAGATGGATACCAATTTCATTCCTGATGGCAATGAATTTCCTTCTTCTGAATTTTTCTATTAGGTGCACTAGGCCTTCCAATGAGGGGGATGAGCAACAATACCCCTCAGTTAAATCGCAGCTTATCACAAGGCACTCAGTTACCGAGCCACGTCACGCCAACAACAGGGGTACCAACAATGTCACTTCACACGCCTCCATCTCCAAGCAGGTATTTATTCATGGACCAGAATATTTTCAGAATGTATTTTTGTAGAGTAAGCAAGCTTTTAATTTTTTTAATATGGTAAATAATTACTTAATTTTCTGGTTCAGTGCCTTGCACTAAGAAAACAATACCTATGCTCATTTTATTTCATTTCAAAGTGATAAGTAGTGTAGAGTTTTGATCTTGAAGCTATGTGCTAGTTGTCATCTGAATGGATCATGGTTTAATAACCTCCTGGGAGCTCTTACAAAAACTTGTACTTCATTCTCAAAGATGTTCAGTTTAAAATGATTCCCCAGATAACTATTCTTTGCTTGCTCCCTCACTACACATCTATTGCTTTAGAGTAAAATGAAACCGATAACATAGATTGTGTATATTATTATCAAGAGTATAGAATGGCATGAACTTTGAACGAAATTAATCTAAATATGTATGTGGAAAACATTTATAATTTATATCATAGTTGTCCCAATAGTTCTCATCATGATGGCATCTTATTCATAGTTCCACTACAAAATTAGGAATACAATGGAATGTTTATTTGAAATTCTAAGGGTTAGAGCAATTGATTCTTTATAGAGAATTTTAATAAGTAATTGTAGAGAGCTTATTTAGTGTGATGGACTTCTTTTTCAGGGGTATTTTGCCTATGAATCCTAGGAATATGATGAACCACTCCCAGGTTGGTCAGGGCATTGGAATTCCTAGCAGGACAAATAGCATGAGCAGTTCAGGGTTAGGTAGCCCCAACAGAAGCTCGCCAAGCATAATATGTATGCCAAAGCAGCAGCCTTCTCGACAGCCTTTTACTGTGAACAGGTAAGATGTTTATTGATACCGCATATAACTGTCTTTGGGTGTCTTCAGGTTTGCCTTTCCATGTGCAACACTTTGTTTTTGCCTGTGCTTCTGTCTCATAGGTGTGTTTTCATCATATATTTGTGAGCAGAGATGATTCTGTTGCCCATCACAACCCTTAGCCCTCCCCAGACTCAGCCCGTTCTCGTAGAAAGTTGTTTTTATTTTACAAAACACACCAGATCTTTTTGTTGATTGCAGTATTAGAAAGGGAATGTTCTTGGGTTGTCATAAGGCAACTTTTTTATTGTTTTGTCTTTCCATTATTAAGTAAAGTTTATCCACCCATGTGCTAAGAGTTCTGAGTTTATGAATATGACTGGAGGGAGACATGCTTATGATCGCCATGCTTTAGTTAGGCACTGTTTAGATGCCTTCTGAGCTAAACTTCTTTGGGTATTTACTAAGGAAAAAGACTTTACAACTATATGTAGACCATTTCCAGACAGTACTCTTTGAAATTTTGTGTGTAAAGATTCATAACAGAAAAATAAGCTGTTGTTGTTCCATCCATTTTGTACTACCCATTGCATGCACTGTACAAACAAGGAAAGGGATTCATTTCGTTAGTGTGTCGAAGCTGTTTGGTTAACGCGAGAGTTACAGCTGAAATGTAAGGCTTTCTTGCAAAAGCGATGTTACATGTCATATGGATACTTTTTTTAAAATGAAAAACTAGAGTGAAAGAAAGGACCTTCAGTTATTGCTATCACACTTATCTCAGTCATTTTCTTCTGTCCACTGTCAAATCTGCTTGAAAATGGGTGCTTAGCACACTTTCTGTTCAGTCTTTCTCCCAGAAGCTCCAATTATTTTATGTAGGCTCTACAGTATTCTGTAGTTTGATCTAAGTTTTTAAGAAATTATTTGCAATGTGTTATTATAGCTCTTCCTTTTGGTAGCTTCTCACTGCATTGCTCGGGCTGTGTCGCATCTTTCTGCATTCCTGTTCACTGAATAGATTATTACATTTAGATTTTTTGTTTTCTGTATTTTTTCCATTTTAATTATTGAGAAAATATTGGCATAAAAAGTGTCACTGTAATGAAACTCGTAATCCCTGCTTATGTGTACTACTGACAGATTGTGTTTATTATGAAATGGCTTTATCTGAATACCGAATCCATGTCTGAGGGTACCTGTGCACCCAGCAGCTCTAGGGTAATAGGAAGACAGTTGTTTATGTTGATTTACCTCCCCTCTGAAATGCTGTTCCACTAGCTTCAGCTTACCAGAAGGTAGCTAGTTCTACAGACATAGGCAGAAAAGTCACATCTGTCATCTTCAAATGCTTAGCCCTCCTCTCACTGGCATACTAACCTATCAAGAAGACTATTTGATGATAAAGATAAATAGTTCTATTGTAGAACCTTCATTAATAATCCTTACTGACATCCTTAATTATTTGGCTTTCTTTTAAGTACAGTTGTTTTTGTTTTTGATTTTCCCTTGTCCTACTTTGATTTGTACAAAAAGCAAAAGGGGGAAGGGTTATTTGTAATTATTTGCAGAAATCAAATTGTTCATTAATTCAAAATTGAGAGTACTATAGGAAGATTTTTTTTTTCTGTTAAGTAGATGAAAGCTAAGCTATATTTAGACAAGAATGGTGTGTTTTACAACACTGAATTTGATTTTTTTTTAAGTTCTTGGTCAATTTAATTCAGGTCAGTCCAACATTTATTGAGTGCCTTGTATATCTTAATGAACACCAAGGGGCATAGAATGCCAGGATAAGACATGGACTCATAGGAAAGAGTAGTTGGGAAAGACCGAGGTTGTAGAGAGAAGACTTATACTGAAAAGCAAGCTTTTCCAGTAAATGAAGAAAGCAATCCCTCAGGAGGGTAATCTTAAACCTACCTGCATACTTTTGAGCTAGGATCATTTACCCAGCAAGATAGAGCACTAAGGACATAAAATGGTACCCTTATTCTCTGTTCTTCAACATTCATAAGTAAGTTTCTTTTTTGCTTTTAAAATTAATTTGTTTAAACTGCTTGTTTCTTGTTCATTGAAGAATTTTAGAGAAATTTTTAAATAGAAATAAAGATTATACTCTCAAATTAGAATTGATTTTGAAACATATTGTTGTTTTGTATGAGGAGACCAAAAGTATATACTTTTTTTCTTCATCTCAAAGTTAGTATTCTTACTGTATATCTAAAATTATTTTCTATGTACCCAGTATGTCTGGATTTGGAATGAACAGAAATCAGGCATTTGGAATGAATAACTCCTTATCAAGTAACATTTTTAATGGAACAGGTAAGCTTACTCTGGAGCTAGTACGCTAATAAAAGTACAGTAGAATTCTGAAATACGGTCTTTAAATACTAGCAGGATTTTACTGTTTTAAATAATAGAATTTAATTTAGTGAATAACTGTCAGGGATAGGATTTAACTAAAGAGTTGAAAGCAGTACATATGCTTCCATAGCATTGTAATGTAGTTGTGTTGTAGCATCAGAATTAATTTTTTAATATCTAAAAGAGAGTAAATAATTTAGTCTATATTTGTGCCTCTTCCCCCCCCCCCGCCCCCGCCCGTCCCCCTTCAAAAACAATAGTGTAGACTAGGTTGTGTGGAAGGACATTCTAATTTATAGACAGTCAGATTGGAGAGAATCTGTCAATCATAGGAAGAACTTAAACCATTTTTAAAATAACTTTAATGAAATTTTACATATTTAATTCTTAGGAATTATGATCCCATATTATTTATAAGATTGAGCTACCTGAAAACTAATTTGATTTTTGGCAGAAACTAAAGTCTGTTGGTTTCTTTTACCAACTGCTGTAGACAAAGGAAAACAAGTAGCAGTATTGCTGGTTTGTTTTGCCTGTAGGTCCTTTGTTGATGAGAAAATACGGGATGCTGTCATGATCGTAGGGGTGGAATTAGCAGGGTTACTGGATGGGGTGTATGTGAAGGTGGCAGGTGAGAGAACAGTTTGTGAGGTAGGACATGCATAAGATGCAGGAAAAGATGAGAAAGGAAGCGTCATTGGTAGCTGTAGGCTTTCAACTTCTGAGTGTTGAGGTGGTTTGTTGAACCCTTGAAGTGGATCAGCCAAAATTAAAACCACTGAAAGAAATGGAAGGTTTTAAGCACTCAATATTAGAGTTTTCTGATTTTTAAAATATCACAACTTTGTAGTTCTTAAAACAAAGTTGTATACTTCATCACTTTTAAAATGTATACTTTTTCATATTTAATATGTAAAATCAGGCTACTTCTCACATTTCAAATGAATGATTTTATATGCTGCTATGAAGTTTCAGAATTTATAATTCCTAGGTTTTATACTAGAAAAAAATATTTTCAAGACTTTTCCCTGAGAGTTTATATTTGGGAAATTATAAATTGCTGGTTAAAATATAGTCTTATTTAATTTTAAATTGGAATACCTGAAGGTGTTTATTAAAAGTTAATTTATACTTGGAGAAGCTTATAATTAATAATCATATAATTTGAGAGATATTTTATAAATTAAAGCAGTAAATAAGATTTTACATTTTTTTTTGCTTAATCCACATTGTATTTTAATGGAAAATTTATAAATTTTAAAAAATATTTGTATGAAATGGTTTAGCTTTACTTTTACCTTTGTAGTTTTAAATTATCACCTTTCTTGGTGTGTTAAAAGAACCTCCTTTTTTAAAATCAACCAAGCTAATCTTAGTTGCATTTCTTTTAATTGTTAAATTTTGAGAAAAGTCAAAATTAGTTGGAAAATGGCCTGAAAACTGTACATTCCTATAAAATATGAACCATAGATTAAAGAAAAAATTCTACATAGGGAAAATTGTAGGTGGAAAATTAAGTGATTTAAAGTTAGTATACAAGGTTAAAAATAATAAAAGTTAAGAGAAAAGACTTAAAATAGGCAAAATAGAGAAGTTGGGTTAAATGTTTACTTCCAGTGGTAGCAGTCTAATTTAAAATGAATTAAATAAATCAATACTCAGTGTATTTATTGAGCGCCTACTGTGTAACAGGTGGTATAATCTTTAGGTTTTGGTCATTCCTATATTCCCCACGTACTCCTGAGACATAAGAGGAGTCACACCCTTGCACATAGCTAACATGCACATACATGTGTGCACATCTTTATCTCAGACTAATAGTTTGGGGAAGCTCTCAGGGCTTTTCTGTCCACTGTTTGCCTCTGGAGTCTTTCTGGACATCTGCAGGAGATAATGCTATCATCATATCTTATAGGTAAACCCAGCCATCCAGATACAGCCCTCTCCAGTTGTAATGAAAAGAGAAGTGACATCTAAACAGTGTACTTGTTGTTGTTACCTAATAAGCTGCAAGTTACTGCTGTCTTCCACCGGGGAAAGTAATATACAACCTCATTCTTTATCGTCTGTCTCACATCTCTAGGATTGGGTGTTTTAAAATGCTGGCTGTATATTGCTTTCCTTGATTATTAGAAAATTCCATAACACAAAACCAGTCCACAGTATCTTTGACCACTGTCATGTACCTATTACACCACTCTGCATTATTAAGGAAGAAGAAACTGTTGTTTCTAATTACATTTTGGTTTTTATAATCTTACTTTAAAGGTTTGGACTCAGTATTGAGTATTGTTTCTTATCATTTAGATGGCAGTGAAAATGTGACAGGATTGGACCTTTCAGATTTTCCAGCATTAGCAGACCGAAATAGAAGGGAAGGAAGTGGTAATCCAACTCCATTAATAAACCCCTTGGCTGGGAGAGCTCCTTACGGTAATTAAGATTTTTAATGATGACCAGTTGGTTACAGTTATGTATAAATACACACATCTCTATATGTGTTCATATATGTGTCAAATTGGGTGTTATTTGTCAGAATTCATATTTGAAACTGGCTATATATATATGTGTGTGTGTGTGTGTGTGTGTGTGTGTGTGTGTGTGTGTGTGTGTATATATATATATATATATATATATATGAATGATAGCAAAGTTAAATGATGAAGTCTTTTTCTCCAGAAACCTAAATACTTCATTGATATTCAGAAGTTATTTCTCTTGCTCTCTGTGCTATAAGTTTACTATAAGGGATTAATTTAGTAGTATGGTTTTTGTTATTGACTCCATGTTTTTCAAAAGAATATATCCTGGTGATTAGTAATGACTGTACATTGAAATGTTTCTCTAAGTGTAGGTTTCTCTAGATTCACACTCTTGACACTGGGACTGGGTTATTTTTAGAAAGTGGGTAGTGTGAGGGCATCTTGTTTATGTAGAATGTTAAGTAAAATTTCTAGCAACTACATGCCAACACCATCTATTCTGTTGTCTTTTGTGACACACATTTCTAGACATTTCAGATGCCCTCTTGTAAATACTGTCCCCTTTGAGAACCAGTGCTTATGATTTGTATTTTTGTAGATACTTAGGCACCATTAATATCCCTAATCACTCTTTGTTTTACAGTGTCTAATAAGTTAAGAGATTTGGCTAGTAGAGCCTGAATAAAAATGTTAGGGGGACTAGGCTGGAGAGATGGCTCAGCAGTTAAGAGCACTGATTGCTCTTCTAGAGGTCCTGAGTTCAATTCCCAGCAACCAAATGGTGGCTCACAACCCTCTATAATGGGATCAGATGCTCTCTTTCTGGCATGCAGATAATCACTCATATAAATAAAATAAATAAACCTTTTTTTTAAAAGTCAGGAGGTGGTGGTGCACACCCTTAATCCCAGCACTCGGGAGGCAGAGGCTGGTGATCTCTGTGAGTTCGAGGCCAGCCTGGTCTACAGAGTGAGTTCTAGGACAGCCAGGGTTGTAACAGAGAAACCCTGTCTCAAAACAACACTAACAACAACAACAAAATGTTAGGGAGAACCATGTGCATTAACACTGTAACAATTTAGACATAAAAAGTTTTGTGATACCAAAATAGCCATGCTGTTTCTATCGTGTTATTGTTTCTTGTGAATGAGGTCTAATAGAGGCCAGTATCAAGGCAGTAAGTAGATGAGTTCATTCATCAGTTATTTTAAAATAGAACTCACTTTCTCCATTATCAATAAAAGCTTCTGATATCTGTAATTCCTGAATATGAATAAAAATAATGGTTAGAGGAAATACTTTATTGATCATATTTTAAAGCTTCCAAATCTGCTTTTCCAAAATAACAAAATGTGGCCTGCCCTGGAAGTTGAGTACCTAGCTACTTGATTCTCAGTTCAGACGCTAATGTTTTTAACCTTTCCTCATAGGTCCTTTTTTTCATCCCTTTAAACATTTCCGTTGCTCTCCTTGGACCATCTCTAGTTTCTCCATTTCGTTCTTGAATTGTGGAGACCCAAACTGGATTTTGTTCTCCAATAAGGGCCCGACTAATGACAAGTATAGTGGGAAGATTATTTCCCAGATCTTGCATGTTTTACATCTGTAACATGGAGTCCAAGAAAATGAGAAATAAAGTGGAATTGTTTTATAATTGGTTGCAATGTGCTCACTCTGTAAGTCACTTTTAAGTAGAATACTGACATGTTCTTTTAAGTTTTATTATGTTCATTTTCATTTGACAGCTAACTGGTATTTATGGCATCTAGTCAGATGTTTAAAGCTAGCCTCTAAGCCAACACTTTGGATAATAATCAAATCCTATTTTAAGTACCTATATAACATTAGATTAGAATTGCAAGATTACCACTTGTGTTCCTTGTTATTGCTTTGTATATTGACTTTTTCAGCAGTAAATCAAAATTTCATTCTTTATCATTATCCTGAATACTAATTTTTGAGATACCATTTCACATTTTTTAAAAAAACTTTTGGTATAGTCTTCATGAGCAAAATTAACTTTTAATATAATTTGCAGTATCATAGATTCCATTACAATTTTCTGGGTCATTTTCATTACATAGTTGGAATGGTAACAAAACCCGCAAATGAGCAATCCCAGGACTTCTCAATACACAACGAAGATTTTCCAGCATTACCTGGTTCCAGCTATAAAGATCCAACATCAAGTAATGATGACAGCAAATCTGTAAGTAGCTGAGAATTATATCTGTGAGTGATGTAGTTTCTCCCCTGTAGACTGTCTTATATTAACAATTACTTACTAGATAACTGCTGCAGAACTATTTATTTTGAACACTGTAATAATCTAACTTCTGAAGAATGTGGAAAGCTTTATAACTTAGAAGATAGTCTATTTTTTTCCTATTTCATATAGGTTTGCAAATTTCCGTTGAACTTCTCAGTTAATTTAGACTTTTATTGTAGTCCCTGTCAGCTGGATCCCATGAAGTTTGATAATATAGACTTCTAAGGAGCTGTGTTTTTCTTGAGTAAGTTTTCTCCTTGAAGAATCTTTATACACATTTTTATACCTGTGTTGATTCAGCCAACTCAGCTTCTTCCCGGTTTAACAAGTGTGTTTATTTCTTCTACCATTCACTGCAAGTAACTTTTTTTGAATGTGTGATGGGCTATTGTTAAATGAAACAGTAATGAAGATTGTTGGGTAAGAATGGAAATAAGTGCGAGTTTTTAAAGTTCATACAGTTCTAGTTTATTTTCAAGGTTGTTTTGGTAATATTTTAAGTACTGTAGTATTTGTCAATATTATTTTATGTAGAAGTGTTCTGTATATAGAAGTGTTGAAAGTGTTAGCTAAAGTGTCCCCAAAGCATAAAAACCTGGCGAAAAAAAGAAAAAGATACTTTTCTTGTTTTTCCATAATAGGTTGTATGATAGGGAATTTTAAAGAGAGAGAGAGAGAGACAGAGAGACTCATTTTCTATAGATTTTTTTTTTTTTTTTTTTTTGTCCTTTAAATACTCAGGTGTAGTAGACCCAGAATTTCTTTGATTACCATGAGGCAGTTATAGCAACAGAACTTTTTAGTTGAACTTGAAAAACAGGTAATCACTACCAATTTAAATAATTGTGAATAACTAGCTAGGTATTGATAAATTTAAATTATTTTTAACACATTTTAATGTCACACTTTTTTTTTTCATGCTAGAATTTGAATACATCGGGGAAGACAACTTCAAGTACAGATGGGCCCAAATTCCCTGGAGATAAAAGTTCAACAACACAAAACAATAATCAGCAGAAAAAGGGGATCCAGGTGTTACCTGATGGTGGGACTCCATAAATATGTCGAAGATACTTTGAAGTACATTTCTCTACTTTTCCTAATATAAAGTAAAAATAACTGTGTTTTTCTTAACCAGGTCGAGTTACTAACATTCCTCAAGGGATGGTGACGGACCAATTTGGAATGATTGGCCTGTTAACATTTATCAGGGCAGCAGAGACAGACCCAGGAATGGTACATCTTGCTTTAGGAAGTGACTTAACAACCTTAGGCCTCAATCTGAACTCTCCTGAGTAAGTTTTCTCTTCCACATTTGTACATAAATTTCTTGCATTTAATGGGATTCCCATACTGTTACTTTTTTCTTTTTAAAAATAATTTATTTAATTTTATTTTATGTGCATTGATATGAGGGTGTCAGATTCCCTGGGACTGGAGTTACAGGCAGGTCTGAGCTGCCATGTGGATGCTGGGAATTGAACTCGGGTCCTCTGGAAGAGCAACCAGTGCACTTAACGCCAGAGCCATCTCTCCGGCCCATTTTTTTCTTTTTGAAAACAGAATTACCCAGGCAGGCATTATAGGCATTATGACATACCCTTTGCCACTGGTGGACATCCTTAGACTTGTGGTTAGTCTTATCATCAGATTCTAGCATCTGCTACCACTTGCTATTGCCTGCTTACTCTTGAGGTCATTTCTTCTATTACTAACCCATAGATCACTGTCACTGAGAAAACTATTCTACAAGAATCTATCCACAAGAAATCTGGGTTTATCTTTGGGCCACATCTTTATTTATCCCATTGGTCTTGTCATTATTAGCAACTATAGCCTCTCTATACATTTACTTTCTTGCCCCAATTTCTAGCCATCACCATTTCCAATTTCTCTCTTGTGCTTCTGTCATCATTCGATTCTCTTGGGAGTTTCCATCCATTACTTCTTTTACCTTCCTCAGTATTCTCATCTCTTCCCCTTTGATGAGCTAACTTCTTTCTCACCATTAAACCTTCTAGTCAGTCATAATTGCTCATTTATGCAACTCTTGACTGTTTTACCTTTCTCTTATTCCTCATCATACTGACGTCTTAACATCTGCAATCATTGTTATATCTGCTTGTCTCGATCTTGAAAAGCATAAACTTCACTGTCTAATCTTGCTTCACACTTGTGCTCAGGAACTTCAAAGTGAGTTTTAAACTTTACAGGCATACTCATACCTGATATGCACAGTCCATTTAGAACTTTTTGTTTCCTTTTGGGTGTTTTTTGCTGTTACATATGCTACTGTTTTGTATTTCGTCAAGTTTTATGAAGCCATTTCCTTCTGTCCTTAATATCAAATAGTGATCTGGCTTTGGTTTCTACTTTACAAAGAAAGGTGGAAGCATCAACCTGGTCCTGCCACCAAATCTAATGACCTGCCACCAATCTGAATCTGACATCCCCTTGCCAAAGTATTTGGTCCATGCTTCCTGCTTAAAACTTCCTGAAGACTCATGAGCATGAATCTTATCTTTTCTCTTCTCCCTGATGCTAGCATCGAAACCAGCATTTGACACATGTAAGGCAGGCACTCTATCTCTGGGCTACATCCTTAGCCCCTGGGTCTTTGGAAACAGGGTCTTAACCCATGGTGGCTCTTAAAGTCCTCCTGCTTCTGCCTAAGTGATGGTATTACAGGCATGTGTTGTGATTTCCATCCAACTCTAGTCACATAGAGAATAACTTATTTTTCCAATCATCAAAATACTTTATCTTGAGTCAACCTTCTCTGAGTTACTGTCACATTTGTAATTCATTTTTTGAAGCAAAACATCTCAAATGAATCTTCTTAATTTTTCTAATTTGACTTCTCTCATTCCATTAAACCCATTTATTTGTCAGGATTCTGCTCACACCACTCCACTAAACTGCGTTCAACACAATTACCGAATGATCTCCCTATTACTAATTCAGTGGACCATGAAGGCTCTCTTTCTTTTGGTGCACGTTATTCACTTGGTTTTGAAGTGTCATTCTTCTCTGATCATTTTGGTTCGTCCCTCTCAGTTTCCCTGGCTGATACCACCTCTCATTAATCTTTAGATTGGTTCTTTCTTGTGTTTACTCCCTTGATGGTGGTATCCAGTCCTGTGCTTTTTCAGGACTATATAGACTGAAAATTCCAAGCACATATTCCCATTCCAGACTTATCTCCTGAACTTGAGATTTTAGATACCAGTGCCAACTAAGTATCTCTTAAATGATCTGGTTCAAACCTGTACTGTTTATATTTTCTCAGTCTCCGTTAATACTTTCAGAAACTTGACATCTTTAATTATCTCCTTCCTTTTCCCCCAGATGCAAATCCTCTCCAGTAGATACAGAGTCAGTCACCTTCTCACTGATTGCTGCCACTCTAGATTGTGCGCGAGTATTCCGTCACTGGATCACCAAGCAGGGGTTGTTCTTGGTTTTCTCTTTGCCCTTTCTGTACAGCTTTATGTAGCGCTAAAGATAACTCTTTTAAATAAGCTATTCCAGTGTTCAATACCAAGTACTTGTGTTTCCATTCTAATTAAACCCTCCTCTGAGGTTCAGGGTCATTCTGTCTCTTTCTTTCTCCTACCTTTTCCTCAGCAGTTTTCCCTTTGCTCACTGTTACAGTTTCACTGGCCTTCTTATTTCGCCTCATGTGCCAAGATGGCTCTGCCTTGGTTGTTCTAGCATTTCCTTCGACTAGCACGATGTTCTGCCAGATAGATAATTATCTGTGATTATCTCCCTCAGATCTTTGAATATTGGTTTAAGCTTATGAAATATGACTTAAACTGACCACCCTATTTAATTATACAACCAATCCCTCCCTCACACCTTCCATGAACAAATTGTGATTTATCTATTATGCTAATAACCTGCCAGCACCCAATCCACCATATACTTAAAATAGAAAGTTTTATGGTATCAGCAGTATTTATTTTGTTCAAATTCTATATTCAAAATATCAAGAAAAGTTCCCAGTGTATATAATAGACACTCAAAAATATTTAGTGAATATGAAATCTTGCTCCTAATGGAAACAAATTTGAGTGAGGTATATTGGGGAGTAATTTAACTGGAGAGCACTGTATCAGTGAATTAAAACATTGTTAATTATAGCTAATTGAAAGTAGAACATTTAAATTATGTACATAAGTATATGTTAATTTGCCGTGCTATATGTTTTATTGGTGAAATACTGAAGGAAGCAGTCCTGTTGGAGTAAATTCAAGAAAGGGAACCAGGAAGGATGCTTAGTATTTATTTGAACTCTTGTTTTTCCTTATTTTCCTGAAATTAAGTTAGAAACGTATTTTTCTATTTTGTTCTTTAAAGTGGCTTTTTTTTTTTTTTTTTTTTTTTAACCTCTTGTTCAGAAATCTATACCCCAAATTTGCATCACCCTGGGCATCTTCACCTTGTCGACCTCAAGACATAGGTAGGAGAATCTATTTGTGTTCAGAATTTTTTTAAAAGCTGTTTTCTAAGAATCAGTAAATAAGCTTCTTTTGTTTTATTATCCAGACTTCCATGTTCCATCTGAATATTTAACGAACATTCACATTAGGGATAAGGTGAGTGTAGCTTACTATTCTTAGTCAGCATGGGTTTTGTCTAGTTTCTTTGTACCGTTTTCTGTTCAGACAGCATGATATTATAGTAGCAGTCTTAGGAATACGCTTTTGTATGCCCATTCAGTTATGTATAACAATTTTGTTTCTATTTTTGTTAATGATATTAATGTTTTGGGTCTTATTTTTAAAACCCAATGTTATTACTGATAAAATATTTCCTATAATTAATCATTGTAACCATTACCATCGTTGATGAAAATAAACTAACAGGAAATTTGGTAATTGTTCTTCTGACATTCTCATTTTATTCACTTACTCATAAGCAAGATTTTTTCCTCCTTACAAATTTTATCCAGAAAAAATATTTTTCATAGGACAACCCACAAACACCCTAAGTTGTACCTCGACACTTTCTCACTGTCAATGCTACCACCAGTACTGTAGACCTCAGAGGCTACCGCTCCCCAAGTATTCCTGAGCCTTTTCTTAGACCAGTTTGAGAGATACTGGAGAATACCATGCATTCATAACATGAAGAAAAACTGCATTGGGATTATACTGAAATGCCAAATGAATATTTAAGTAGCGCTTCTGATAAAGTTAATGTGAGAATTTGAGACTGTTGCACTCATCTGTAGTTTATAGTTTTGTAGGCTGTTTTCTACCTTGTGGAGGGAAATGTGGAAAGGTTATATTTAGGCATCCATTTAAACAAAATAGTATTATCTCTAAATTTTATACTTTCACCTCAGATGTTCAATCTAAAAATGATTTGCGAATAACTCTGCATATTGATTGAGCTAGCACTTACAAACCTGTGTAGCTGGCACTCCATGGGATCCTTACATGTACCCTTGTTCTTTTAATTTGAGATTAGGGTTCAATAACTAACCTTATTCATTTAAATGAAGAAACCCTTGAAAACTGTAACTCCCGGACTGCTTAATTATGAAATGACAATTTTCCAGTCTAAGTGAAGAGTTTTTGTTTTTCTTTCTAGTTTTCATTTTAGTGGTGGCGGATGTGTTTTGAAAATTTTACATTTGTTTTACTATTCGTAATAATTTAATTGTCTTTTGTAGCTGGCTGCAATCAAACTTGGCCGATACGGAGAAGACCTTCTCTTCTATCTCTATTACATGAATGGCGGGGATGTATTACAACTTTTAGCTGCAGTAGAGCTGTATGTTCAAAGTATCTTACCCCTTTTTCTTCTGGCATATCTTGGATATTCTGAAATTTTTTAAAGAGATGATGGTTATAATTTTGTTTTGTTCTGTTAATTAAAAGTCTTTCTTCCCATGTAATTAAGTTGTTGGCAAGGATGTTGTTCAGTAGTGAAGTGCTTCTTGGCATCTCCAGACGTTAGCTTTATTTTCTGGATCATCAGAACAACAACAAAACGTATAAAAAAATTATTTGAATTTTGTTCATATTGAAAGCATATTATGGCTGTATATAAGTTGATTATTTTGTGGACAAGACACTGCATATTTGTGCCTTTATGTTGATACTGAATTGTCAGTTTTAAAATTTTTTGCCCTTCCCCCACCATTTCATATTTTTGTGAAATGAGGATTAACACCTATTCCTTTTAATCTAGTCATAAATAAATACATTTATCAGATCACTCATCTACCTGAAGTTGGCTTTTGTGCCATGTCATTTATATCTGTGAACTACCGAACCGTGTTTTTGTAGGAAACCGTGTTTTTACATGGAGGCTCATCATTGTGGGACACCTATACCTTTGGTTGTTGCTAGCCCAGTTAGTAAGTGTTGTAGACCGTCTGCCTGGGTTCTGGTGATATCCTCTTAGATTTTGACGGTTTACGGTTTAAATGTAAGAATTAAACTTTATAAAATGTATATTCTATTGTCATCATAGCTATAAAATTTGTGAATATAAGTAGTCAATTCCAATTTACTTTCTACTTAATAACTTACATAGTAATACAAATATTGGATTGTCATTTTAGTATGCACCTGAATTTCAATTTCTGTTATTTGTTCAGTATATTTTGTTTTTCTCTGCTCTGCTCAAATTTTATTATATTACTCATAATTTTAAAAATATTTTGTCTATATAAAGTTTATTCAACTTAATGAAAGCATATGTATTAAAGAATGTGCTTTTGGGACAAAAGAAATTGTCTTACTATATTTGAATAGGGCTATATTTAATAGAGTATATATTTAATATACATATATGTGTATACATATACATGTGTGTATATGTATGTATACATGTATACATATGTATATATAAAAGTATATACAGAAAATGTTTATCATGGGTCATAGGAAAAATTAACTGTCTTTCTCTTTTAAAAATTGAAGTTTTAACCGTGATTGGAGATACCACAAAGAAGAACGAGTGTGGATTACCAGGGCACCAGGCATGGAGCCAACAATGAAAACGAATACATATGAGAGGGGAACATATTACTTCTTTGACTGTCTTAACTGGAGGAAAGTAGCTAAGGTATATTTTTTTTTCCATGTGCAAAATGAATGAATATAGACTTTAGAAATTTGCTTATTAATATATAACAATATATCTGTTCCAATAATGTGTCAAATCTTTGCTGAACCCAAGAGGAGTGTCAAAACCAGCTCATTTTACGAATAGGAAAATTATTAAATTTGGTAAGAAGTTTTTATGATTTGGGTAAGATTTACTAACATTTGAAATAAATTTTTATGACTGCTAAATTATTAATTAAAACTACTCTCTTACAATTCCAGCCACATATTTTCCTGTTATTGTTACTTTACACAAGGGTAAGATTTTTTTCTAAAAGCAATTATAAAAGGTTCTGTGCTCTTTTTAGGACAGATCACTGAGTGTTTATTTGCAGATCATTAAATGCAGGAGAATTGCAGACATTCATTATTAATTGTCCATGTAAAGTGTTGAGGAGGAGAAGGGCTGTAGGGAAAAGTTAATTATTTTGTTCTATTTTGCTTTCATAACTTTGCTTTACAAAATAATCTTGTCAAAGAAGCTTTTTCCCTTTGCATTGTGTAATACTCTGGATCAATAGATCGTTTACATTTGTGTGTAGTAGCTGGTTTTTACTCAGTCAGCTTGACGGTAAACATACCCTACGTTTAATTCCAGAGACCTCCAACTCCGTTTCTCTGAGTATATTTTTCATCAGTGATTCTTAGTATTACAAAATTGTGGGGTGGTTTTTAAAGGAAATTTAAACAAAGGAAAAGTGTTTCTGACAAATTAGTTCTTTGGGCAGTATTTTAGTTCCTTCTCTGGGGTTTTTTTTTTCAGTATTTTTTTCAATATTCTAAATTGATAGAAAGTTTTACATTATAAGAAGATAATATGAAGTGTTATCAGATATAAACTATAGAAAAGTTTGATCTGATAGAAATTCTTATACAACTTAAAGAATTTGAAAAAGATGAATCCAATAAAAAATACAGAAGAGGTTAAAAAATTTTGTTTTATTTTTTTGGTTTTGGCTTATTTGTTTTAAAGTTTTTCAAAGGTAAATGTGATTAGTGCTTATTCCTTACACTGTACATATCATTTCAGCAGTTATAGTTAATGAATGTTTCAAAGAGTATATTCTTACCATTTTATTAAATAGAAGTTTGAAGTAACTAAGTTAATTTAAAGCAGTATGTTTTAGAATAGTTTTCTTGTTTTGCTCCTTAAATAGTATAGCAGAAACAGAATTTAACTTCTGGTTCTGTTTTGATTTTGTGCATGATTCCTTTCCATGGCTCTGTCCTTTTTTCCAAAATGGATATCATGAAGCTCGAATGGTGTATACATAGACACACATGCATACCGTGAATACAGGGTTTGCTTTTGGCACATGTTGGATATATGTGTTAGTAGTTCTGATACTTTCATCATTGTTAGAGGTTACTACTATTCTTCCAAATATGGAAAATTTGTAATTGATTGTTTTTTGGTTAACTCGTGGTTTTCTGATTTAATATTGTATGAGAATTACCTAGGGAACTTGTTAAACAAATTGCAGAGCCCTACCTCCTATTGTGTCTGATCTAGTCAAGTCTATGGGTGGAGTTTAAGTATTTGTACTTCTAACAAGCTTCTAAGTTATTCTAGAGAGGATGTTGCTCTGATCCAAGACCATACTTAGGAGAAAGGTCTTTGGAGGAGAGAATTCTATTAGTAAAGAACTGAAGCTTTCTAAATTCATTTTGAAGTTTTATGCTTCTAAATGCATGCAAAAAGGGATGTACTTAAGCAGTACATATCCATATAATTTATAGCTAAAATTTAGTTAGATTATGTGCAAGGAAATCAAGTTAAATGACTGGTTTTTGAGTGTTATGTACCCTCCATAATGTAAGGTATATTAAAGCCTTTTACTTTAACACAGAAACCATTCCCAATTTAGGTCAATCTTATTTTAAGTAAAATGTTTGCTATATAAAATAGAAGACCATATATGGTGTGTGCTTGTTAAATAATTATACCAAATTTTAATTGTTTCCTAATGTATTTGAACAACTGTCTTCACTTCTTTAGAAAATTAGCCATGTAGTAAGAAAATAAAACTTGAGTAATTAATTTATTCCCTAAGAGATCTCTCTAAATAATATTCTGGCTGCTTGCGTTGATACTCTTTAAATTTCTTTTCTAGTAACGGAAAACAGTCAGAATTGTTGGTTTCTACCAGATATTAATGAGCAGTTCATGAGTTGGTTATAGTGAAATACATTTTTTATGACTATTTGCAGATGTGTTCACCGTTTTCCATAAAATTTCTTAGTGTTAAGACATTTTAGTTGTTCTTTTTACCAGACTTCATAAAACTATAGAATATCCACAAATGTAGCATGTCTCAGTCAGCTGCAGAGTTTGCAAAGCGAGTAGAGTTTGCAGGATAGTAAATACCAAATAATTTCATCTTGCTTGTAAGGATAAAATATGAATTAGTGTGATAAATAATGATGTGGTGCTGTGTGCTTTGTAAGGTAATGAACAAATGGACAGTATGTTCTATGAGCCTTCTCAGTCACTTAACATTGCCAGACATGCATAATGCTAAAAGAAATTACTTAATTGTCTATCCCTTGAGACATACATCATTCCTTTCTCAGAATTTCAATTAATAATGTAACTGGGCATGGTGGCGCATGACTGTAATACCAGCACTGTTCAGAGGCAAAAGGATCTCTGTGAGTTCTAGGTCACTCAGGGCTACATAGTAAGACCCTGTCTCCAAAAAATAGCAATAATAGTAAGGTGCATAAAATTTTGACATCTTATTTGCTCATTCTTTTTTTTGAGGTGACCCTAAATAATTAGCAGGTCATGATGTCCTGTGTAATTTTGCTAGAGTACTCATTTCCTACTAAATTAAAAATTGTGATAGCTTAGATTGCATATATAATTTACTAAGTAAATATTTTAGGTTATTTCTTTCCCTGTTCATTTTTAGGTGATGAAACCTTCCTTTACTATCTATAGCTTTCTCAAATTAAAAACTTCAAATTGAAGGCTTCATCTAGCTTAACTTTATAGATATTATCCTTGATATAAGTGATTATTTTCATTAATTTTACTGGTATATGGAATATCTTTATGCCCTAATGAACTATATATTCTTTTATGCTTTTCTTCATATATTATTTCTAGCAACTTTTTAACATGCTTTTTTGCTTCCTAAAATTTAAGTATGAACATAACTGTAGTTAAGAGAATGCTAATACTTTTTGAAATTAGATCAATGATGGCATTACTTTTGTAGTGTGTAAATTTAATTATCTTAAGTAACTTTGTGAGAAAAAAAACCGTATCTAATTTTCTTAATAGGAAAACTGAATAATGAAAAAGTTGCTTTCCATGTATCAAAAAATCCTAATCCTGTAACAACATTTTCTATTAAAAATGTGTTCATAGACCCTTTAAACCCTTAATGCATAATGTTGAAATATTACTTGAAAAATTTAGTATTGGTTTCTAAAGCCCATAAAGAAGGGTATCTTAGTCACTGTTCTTTGCTATGAAGAGACACCATGACCAAAGCAACTCTTATAAAAGAAAGCATTTAACTGGGGGCTTACAGTTTCAGAGGTTTAGTCCGTTATCATCTTGGTGGGGAGCATTGTGGCACACGGGCAGGTAAGATGCTAGAGAAGTAGCTGATAGTTCTATATCCTGGCGGTAGGCAGCAGGAAGAGGGAGAGACTGGATTTGGCATGGGCTTTGGAATTCTCTAAGCCAACTCCCAGTGACATGTTTCCTCTCCTTCCTTCAGTAAGGCCACACCTCTAAATCCTTCTAATCCTATTCAAACAGTTCCACTCCCTGGTGACTGAGCATTCAAATATATGAGCCTAGGCAGGCCATTCTTATTCAAGCTACCTCAGAAGGCTTGTTTGTGTTAACTCATGTGCTGTTAATTATACTTTTGTGAAGGGCCCCACTATTTCAAGTATTTTATGTGGTAGACGAAGCAATTGCCCTCAACATTTTGTTCAAGCATATGCATAAAGTATGTGTATACACACATACTATACGTATAACATATATGTGTGTATAACTGACATGTAAAAGAGATGCTGTAGATTATCAAATTAGAAGTAGTTAGGGAGCAAAGGGTTAACAGTGATTCATGTACTTTAAGAAGAATAAAAATATGTAGAAGACAGAAGACAAGATTATCACTAGAAGACAAGATTTGACATATAATTTCTGTATATCTCTTGGAGATTTTTTTATTAAAGTATTTATGCTCTTAGATTCAAACTGGTCTTTTAAAAATAATACGTAGGGGAAAATATTAACATTAAATGAGGTTAATCTGTTTAAGCACTAATAAAGCAGTGTAGCTTGCATAAAATATAAGTTAGAGCCTGTTATTTGTTGAAATTGCAGGTAAGCTTTTAGAAACCAAGATGCATTTTTATTTCAAAGAATGGTTTAACTGGAAGATTTTTGCTAGTTTGAATGGATATTCAGGTCCAGCTATGGGTGGGGCATGGGCACTGTTGCTTATCAGGGAGGATAAGAATGCTTGCAGTAGCCACTGTCATGTTTGCCCCTCTTTGGTAAGTAAGCAGCCCTTGTGCCTTTCTCAGTCAAATGAAAAGGGTCTTTTTAAAGGATGAAGTCACCCCATTGTACCTTCTCAGCAAACTTTGTGAAGTTTATGAAAACTTAATGTTTTCAGAGTTATTTGGGGTTGGGTATAATGAAGTAAATTTGCTTTGAATCTTGGATTAAAAGTATTAAACAATAAAAACACATAAAACCACCTGTGTTACACTGGGAAAGAGACCCTGCAGAGTTTGAAGCCTAGTCTTCAGTAAGTCTTGTGGAAAGTAAATACCTCCTTCACAAGATAAGTATAAAGATTAGGAAAAAATTAGCTTTGTCTTTAGTTTTGGTTCATATTAGGCTGTCAAGTTGTATATCTAATTATTAATGTGGTGTCTCTGGTTTTGAACACTTCATTTGGTGTCCAAAAGCTTAATCAGTGTGGCCTAATGTTTCATTTTAACTAAATAATGGGAATTTCCATTTAATCTAATTTAATAATGGAAACATCCATTATGGGATCAGTTTGATACCAGACACAGTAAAATAAGGCATTTTATTAGTTCATGGTTGCTAATAGTACTTGTTTAATCTTCATTAGATAATGTTTGTTGAGGCTTAATAGCCTAAGGGGGATTTTAAAATGATTTGTGCCAGTTAGATTCAGGTTATATAGAATGAGTAATTTTAGAGCATTTCCCTGTTTTGTGGTATTTGGTTATTTTTTTTTTTTTTTAAACTCCCAAGTATACACTTATATTTTGCATCTCTTGTGCTGATCATGAAGGCTTAGCATTCTTAAATTTTAAAACTTATGAGGCCAGGGTGTAGCACAGACCTGTAGCCCCAGTATTCAGATGGCAGAGGTGGGTGAGACTGTGAGTTTGAAGCTAGCTTGGGCTATGTAGGGAGTTTCAAAGCCAGCCTAAACTACCTAGCAAGACCTTGTTTTAAAAAAGAGGGAGGGAAGGTCAGGAAGATCCTCTGTGGGTACAGATACTTGCCAACAAGCCAGAGGACCTGGGTTGACCTACATGGTAGAAGCAGAAAACCAACTTCTGGAAGCTGTCCTCTATATCTACTGTGATTTGCAAACAGCCCCCCTCCCCATCCACAATAAACATTAAAAATATAAACAAAATTGTATTTGGGCAATTTGTTTGAAGTCAGCGATCCAGTTAGCTTTCAGATCGTCATACACCAAAACTACTATCTCGTTTTAAGTGGACGTTAAATTATCTTGTCATTTATGAAATGAGAATTCTAGAGATGTGTCTGTTTTCAGCTCATTGTTTTCCTGATACTTTAGTGAGGTTAAAGAATAACTTCGCTTTTTAAAAAAATGTCTTCAAGATAAATTGGAAAGTGCATTTTAAACATGAAAAAAGTCAAGGTTTTTGCTTTTGTTTTTTGTACTTCATTGAAATATGTTTCATTTAAATATCCTATAATTTTCAGTGTTTTGCATCAGAGCTATTATATTTTCTCCTTTTATTTTTAAGTAAAAACTTGCATAGAATTTTTATGAATACACATTCCTGAGTTAGTGATTTCACATTCAGAAAGTCTTTGCTTTTGTACTTACCAGGTAGTAGGCACAGGGCATTACTTTTGTTCAGAGTGCTTTACTTAAAAGGATAAGGAGCTAGTATTTCTGTGTCTCTGTGTTTACTCTTATGTGGAGTTATTTTAATTGTTCATATATTTATTATTTATATATGTTATTTAACATATATAAAATGTGTATTATTTAATTGTTCATATAGTAAATAATAGTTTTTTACAAAAATAATAGCTTAAAAGAGATTCACTTAGATTAGTGAGGCTCAGCAGGTAAAGGCTTGTGCCAAGGATGCTGATGGTCTTCCTGGGTGTGATCCCTGGAACATACATGGTAGAAAAATTACATCTGGCAAGTCATTCTCTGGCCTTTACACGTAGATTCACTCCCCCTCCTCTCTCCCTCTCTCCCTTTCTTTTTTTCTCTCAAACACACACACACACACACATTCTCTCTCACACTCACACAAAAAACATACAAATAATGTTTTTAAAAAGAAAAAGCGGAGAAATAATACCAATTTTGGATGTTCTTTTACAGGAGTTCCATCTGGAATATGACAAATTAGAAGAACGGCCTCACCTGCCATCCACCTTCAACTACAACCCTGCTCAGCAAGCCTTCTAAAAAGACTTCCCTTTTCTTGGGGTATGGCTGTCTCAGCACAATACTCGACATAACTGCAGAACTGATGTGGCTCAGGCACCCTGGTTTTAATTCCTTGAGGATCTGGCAATTGGCTTACGTAAAGGGTCACCATTTGAGGTCCTGCCTTACTAATTATGTGCTGCCCAACAACTAAATTTGTAATTTGTTTTCTCTAGTTCGAGCAGGGTCTGAATTTTTTTCGTTTATTTTCTTTTTGCCAGCAGACAGACTTGGGTCTATAAAGACAAGCAAGTACACTGACAGAAGTTACCATTTAGTTTCTTAAATGTAAAAAAGAAAACCCACAAAAGACTCAACAAAATTAGACCACAAAATTTGCATTGTTCATTGTAGCACTATTGGTAATAAAATAACAAATGTTTGTGCATTTTTATGTGAAGATCCTTCTCGTATTTCATTTGGAAAGATGAGCAAGGTCTGCTTCTTTCATTTTACTTCCCCTTCTGTTTTTGAAAGGCAGTTTCGCCAAGCTTAATGCAAGAATATGACTGTGTAGAAGAAAGAGATTGCCACAGTCTCTGGATGGCTTCCAGGGCTGTGTTGTTACTGAGCTTCATCTTTCCAGAATGAGCAAAACACTGTCCAGTCTTTGTTACGATTTTGTAATAAATGTGTACATTTTTTTTAAATTTTGGACATCACATGAATAAAGGTATGTATGTACGAATGTGTATATATTATATATATGACATCTATTTTGGAAAATGTTTGCCCTGCTGTACCTCATTTTTAGGAGGTGTGCATGGATGCAATATATGAAAATGGGACATTCTGGAACTGCTGGTCAGGGGACTTTGTCGCCCTGTGCACTAAAGGGCCAGATTTTCAGCAGCCAAGGACATCCATACCCAAGTGAATGTGATGGGACTTCGAGACGTGAACCGAGACAATTCACTCTGGCTGTTTGAACAGCAGCGTTTCATAGGAAGAGAAAAAAAGATCAATCTTGTATTTTCTGACCACATAAAGGCTTCTTCTCTTTGTAATAAAGTAGAAAAGCTCTCCTCACTGCAGTGTTGACTTTGATTTGAAATTGTGAATTTCTTCTTCAAAATGAAAAACACAGGAAAAAAAAAACCTGAAGTTTTACAAATACACTAAATGGTGTGACTAAATTTAAATCATGGGTTTTTTTGTTTGTTTGTTTTTGTTTTGTTTTTTTCAGCTGTTCACAAATAAGTTAATGGGCCCACAGTGGCTCTTTTATTTCTCAGATAAGACTGCACCCTCAGCATTAGCCATAGGGTAAAGATGAATAGGTTGTAGCAACATAACAAGTAAAACATCCTGAGTACTCTCTTGGGACCCATTGAGAAATTTTTTCTGGAGAAATTGATGAGGAATTTCAGGATAGAACTTTGAGTTTATTTTGTCTTCATGAAATTTACCTTCAGCTTACTGGCCCAGATGGTTCATTTTTGCAAATTATTGAATTCTTTTGTCATCTAAATGAAAATCCTCTGTTTAAGTGTCTGAAGGCTGAAACTGCCAATAGAACTGGAGAGAGGGAAAGGGGGTATGGGATTCTTTTTCAATTTTTTTAAAACCTATTTTTCTATATGAATGAAAGCTTGTTGACATTGCCTAAATTGTGTTTGAAAATAAACATGTATGAAAATGTGTTTATATCAGGAGTGTACAGAAACATGAAATTCACTTTTCTCTAAGTATTTTGAGATAATCAAACTGATAAAAGTATCAGGATTTTTTAAAGCATTGCAGAATTCAACCAAAGTACCACCTCAGTAGTAAAGAGGACACCTTGGTAATTACAGTTTTAACTGTTGTGTCAAAAACCATAACAGACAGTGCAATATTAAGTATATGCCAGATTCAAATTCTTGGTAGCAGTTTCTTTTTTAAAAAATAAGAATTAATCATTTCATAATAATTTATAAAATATGACTTTTTAAAAAAAAAAACATAACCATACTGATAGGCAGGAAAACACCATGGCAGGGGATCTTCAGTGACTTAAAACATCAGCTGAAGCATGATTGTGACTGATTAAAAACTCAAGGTAGCTCATACCAAGTTTGTTGTGCAAGCTCTATTTTATTAATGGCCATAGGCAAGAATTTTAAGTGGACACGTCAGTTTTCTGAGTTCTTTTTATCCTGGATCATCAAAATTAAGGACAGCTGCCTTCCAAAGACGTTTTTGTTTTGTTTTTACAATTTGGTGATGTCAGGTGTCAACTTGACTTCAAATACAAGTTTAAAAACTTCATTTGAAATTCCATCCTACGTACAAACATGGTTACCTAAACTATAACATTTCTCATTTCCCCTTAGGTTTATTTCTGCTCATTTCCCCCATGTAGCTATATGATTGTCCCCTAGTCAAGCAGAGGTACACAAAGGTTGATGTGAGACTGTAATTGACTTTGTGGAACAGAAGCCAGTAACTTGCCAAAAGGAGTTCTTCAACCTATTTGAATGCAGTCTGTACTTGAGGCACACACAGTGTAACATACATTATAAAACTGTTTTCGGGAGGCTTCTTTTGGTTTTGGTTTTTTTGTTTGTTTGTTTGTTTTTGCTGACATTTTCCTTCAGTGTAATCTTCCTAAGAACTGAAAGTTTACTTAAATTCTTCAGATCTACTCAAGCCAAGCATTCATCTACAGGTACTTTTTATTAATACTTGTTAATGAGTTAGTATATTTTATCATTTCAGTTTGAAAATAAAATGTACAAATTAAATCATTTGGGCTTTGAAATAATTATCCTTTGCTGTAACTTCATTTTCATGAAAATTAGCTTTTAAAACAATTTTTTTTTTTCCTGTGCACCATCAAGTTGATACCCCTGAATCCTCTCATTCACAGACAGATCTTTGGATATGTTATGCCAATTGCCATAAAACGAGACATCTGAGCATTGCCCTGTAGGACTCACTTCACTTCGCTTTGCATTCACAACATCAGTTTTGCACAAAGTTGCTGAAAACACACATGTGGAAACAGGAGTGGTTAAGTGTTCTCAACTATGGTTTGTCTATGTGGTTTATAAAGACTTAGAAGTGTCTACTAACTAGTCTTTAGGGTCTAGGACTTTATAGCTTATTGATAAAATGCTTGCCCTGTTGCACATGAAGCTATAAGTTAAAATCCCTAACACCACACACACTAAAAAGCTGAAAAATAAATGTAGAGACTAAGACAAGAGATGCAGATATCTTACTTTCAAAAAGTGAGATTCTGATGGCATGTTATCAGGCTCCTCTCGCCAATGGCATTTAATAGTGACTTCGATCATACCATGAACAGACTGGGGATTTGAAGCACCTGAATACATTGGCAGATAAAATAACTCAGTTTCTAAGTATTGAATCAAGTGATGTACATCCTATCAGTATCATTAGGTTGCAGTTTGGATGATAAAATTTAAAATATATATGGCTTAAGAGTGGTTTATATGTAGGTTAATATGAGTCTATTTCTATTGCCAACAATGCTAATTACATGCTAGACATGGTAAGAATCACTGCCTTTGAAAGCCCGTAAGTCCCATTTATATACTCTTGGATGCTGTGTGTCCCTTCCTGCCTTCTGACGGACAAGGAACATACTGATTTTACATACTTTATTGTTTTCTGTTTAAAGCATCGTGAGGTAGGTTTTAGTGTCTCCCATTTTAAAGAAATCTTCAAATGTCATCACTGCAAAAGGCAATAAGGACACAGCATTGGAGAGAAGGCTTTGGAAACTGTTTTCACTTCCAAGTCAAATTTCAGGGCTGTCAACGAGCAGTAAAATGTGTGTGGTGAAAGAGCTGAACAAGATCAGTAAAATAAAGGTAACAGTGCGATACGAAAAAGGAGCTGAAGTAACTGCATTTTTGTTTTGTGGTGGTTGGTATTGAACATGGGTCCTCAGTAAAGCTGGACAAACATGCTATTCCTCTGAGTTGTGTCCCCAGCCTAGGAATCAGATTGAGATTGCTTGCTTTCTATGACATTACATTTGACTTCTTAGGACACAGTGGAAGAAGGACTGGTTGGACTGTGTTCTGTGCATAAGGTAAAAGAATTGGACTGAGTGTTAATTTCCTGTGGTTAACAGAATTGGAAACTAGTGTATTTCTGCAAATCTGCCAAAAGTTGTTAAGTCATACCCAAAAGTCTCAGAAGAAGACACCCAATTACACAGTACATCTCACTTTTAAAAAATGCTACATACAGAAAGGGTGTGTTTTAGAATGAAACATAGGACCTTGACTAGAAGCCAAAGAGCAGGGAGTTGTGATAGCTATCTTCAAAAACAGGAACTTCAAAAGATTAAGTTGTAGACTCATAAGGTAGCAGCTGAGTGTGATAGGGTATCATTCTGTATCAATACACTGACCCTCAAAGCTGGCTGTTTCATGAAGCTCTAAAATTCCTCAATAGAATGGTCAAACTGGATGATTATCAAAATTGCCATCAACAGGACTGCCGTTTTGTAGTAAAAGGATGGTTCTAGCAGTTTGAGATGTCAAGGCCCTTGATCAAAAGTTGAGGACTAAAGTCATCTTAGCTGAAAAGTACATCCTTAGAGAATATGCTGTTCTCTGAATGAGGACATGGTACTTAAATCTACTGTCTGGGGAGAGGGAATTAAGTCAGATTGCAAGATGCAACAATTTACTATTCTTTTCCTCCCTTTAATTGACAGGAGCAGGCATGTGAAACAATGAAGGGCAAATATTAAAATATTAAATATTAAAAGTAATATTAAAAGCAAATATTAAAAGTGCTCACCAGGTTATGTGTTAAGGTTTTTTGTTTTTTAATGCGAGGGAAAGAGGAGCCAGTTTTTGCTGTTTTGAATTAAATGTTTAGGCTGAAACTGGTAATACATAGCATTCATGTTTGATCTCTCGTTTTCTACCATAATAGAGATCACATGAATTAGATTGAGCAATATTTTTATTATTTAAAAAGAAAATTGATCACTCAGTTTGATGTATAAGTGTCTGTTTGAATTGAGATTACTATAGGGATTCAACAGAGTCTAGCAATGGAATTCTAAACTAATAGGCCTGAGGACTGTCTGGAGACTGTTAATGTCCACAGGAGGAGCCAGAAAACCTGCTGAGGACATCTGAAGTTACTGCCACCTGTACACTATACCTTATTTAATGTATTAATATTGGCTAGATTAAGGTTCTGGTGAACTCTCACCAAGTTAACATGAGCAGAAGTCTCATGTGCCAGAAGCGTTCACTTGGTTTTTCCTGTAACATCCAGTGTCCTCACTGAGAGACCACATCTTTACAGTATTACTCATCAGCAGAACAGGATGAAAGCCAAGTAGTTTCCAAGCATAAAACAGCAAAGATGCTTACTTCCATTGTGTCCAGAGACTTAATTTTGCTAGGTTTTAGTTGTATGCATAAAAACTGCTGAAAAGTAATTGCATGTTACTAATCTATTCATTAATTGGAAAGTCGAAAATCCAGGTTTGGCATTTCCTTAATGCCGTATGCTTGCAGAAACCTCAGTATTTGTGGACACTGAAACAATAATAACTTACATATCATAAAAATTTCTGCCAGCCATATAAATTGGAATTTTAAATTTTTCATAACTTCCTATTCGTTACAAATCTAAATTCTTGCTTAAACAGTATACAAACACCAGCTAACACATCGTAAAACATCCGCACTGCAAGTCAGTTTTGGCATTGATGTTCATTTCCATGGGCTGGTTGGTGCTTACCACACTACAGCTCTGCTCTGCTTGTCTTGCAAGTAAGAATCAGTGTTAGTTCCTTTCAGCAGCAATTAGGGTACTAGCTGAGGAAACTCCTTAATTTGTAGGTTGTCTCTATGAGTGTTTCATCTACATGCGTGTGTGTGCAATGACCTTAAGAGTCCAGAGGAGGTGTTGGATTTTGCATGATGTGAGCCACCATGGGTGTTGGGAAACAAACCTAGGCCCCCCTGCACGTGCTCTTTACCACCGAGCCAAGTCTCCATACTAAGAGGCAGCCTCTTAATTTGCATAAACATAAATGTTTCGACAGTTTGCATTTGTCTTTGTCCTAAGGGACATCTTTACCACATAATATTTTCTTAATTTATAATAAAGAATTTTTTCAGAGAAACTTGCTTTACTGCATACTGGGGATAATATTGATAATAAAGAGTTCTTCAAATATTTGGGGGGACATGCCTCAAATTTCAAGGGTAATAGACAAACAAATGAAACCTTCAAAATTATATATTTCAATAAGAAAACATTATATGAGGGAATGACAAATAGTGTATAAAAATAAAGATTTGGGGCAGCCACAATGTTTCAAAGCTACCTTTAAATCTGTTACATACTGAACATTTATTTTAAGATGTAGTTTTAATTACCATATGTAGCAGTGCATTCATTTGGTCTGCCTTTGGGTTGTTAAATATTTCCTCCTCCTAAGAGAAACATCATTTGGATCTTTTAATGTCTGAATAATTAATATTCCTCAAGTATACTATTACATAAAGCATACCTTTATTTAAATGCCATTTATGTTCCGATGCTCAAAAATATTTCTACATTTACATTATCTAAAGCTTTAAGTTATTCTTGGTTCATTCTAAATGTAGGTCTAAAATTTGAATATTAGATTAGTTGACTTGCAAAATACTATTCAGAATGTGAATTGCATCATGAAGATGAGCCATCGTTTCCCTGGCTTCTCTACATTTACAGTGACATTCCTGAACAAGATCCATTATCCTTGAAATATTTGTAAAGTGCATGGTGTGGAAAGGAAGGTGCAGACTCTTTTGTTTCATAGAACATAAAAATGTGATTCCCTTTCCAATTCTGAATTACTCTTTTTTTTTTTTTTTTTTTTTTTGGCGTTTAGGTAAGGGCTTAAAAGTTTAGTGTCCTAAACCCGGTCAAAAGAAGCTGTAGTAGCAGGAAAATGTGCACAAGAAGAAAAGGCCTATAGGAACAAAATGGATGCACATCTGAATAGGAATCACTTACAAGGCTTTACTTTTACAACTATCTTTACCCTAAATAATACCAGATGATATAACAAGGACCATAATGTTGCTACAAAGTACAAATACTAATTTACGATTAGAAAGTTCCACTTCTTTAAATGGTCCAAAACAGCATTAGATGTGTCCAGGCAAAAGAAAAACTTACTAGAAATATTAACTAATTTCCTGCATAAATAGGATTTCCTTCCACTCTAGAATAATTTAGTGACTTTTGCGAATGCATGTTTATTCCCTGCGCCGTGTGTGTGTGTGTGTGTGTGTGTGTGTGTGTGTGTGTGTGTGTGTGTCTACTTGTAGCTTGAATCTAACCTAAATACTAACGATTGCTGTCTCACACACAACAGTGCTTGGATGTGGAATGTGTTGTTAAACATGGATGTGATTCAGAATAAATGGGAGCTAGGTTAAGCCATCAGCTCCAACAATCCTCTACCTATTGTCTATCCTCTTCATAGGTTTCAAGGTGGGGACACTGAACAACCCTTGGATATAATGTTTTTGAAATTCATTTGTAATGTATCGTCTTGGAAATACTAACCTTTGAATTTGTTCCTCCTCAGAAGATCAATTTTGGACATTTGTGAGTAACCTAATTCATACGTTATTCAGTAAATGTATGCCCATGCTCCTAAGGATATTCCCACAATTACTGTTAGTTTCTATGGGAAGATATTCTCTGTATTTGAAGATTATTTTGGAATATCTTTGACTGGGTTCTTATTACATAGCAATATACTTTTTAAAAATGGAAACAAACTTATAATATAATCCTAGAATGTTAATTGAAGAAAAATATTGTTGATTACATCACATGAATTACAGTTAATGCTGGGACCTGAGTCTCTTGGTTTCTAACGTTTTATTCCAAAGCGAATACTCCTTTTTCCACATAAGTATCTATCTCCTATGAAAATTCAGTGACCATGAAAGACGGTAAGAATTTAGTGACTCTACTACTTCATTAAAGATTTTCAAAAAGCTTAAAATTTCAATATCTAAGCAAGGTGGGACTTATGAAGTCCCACCCCAGCTGAAGAGCTATTGCCAACTGTTGGAGAAGGGAGACGTCGGTTTGCTTCAGGGGCTTCAGACTTCAGTTGGCTGTTCATGCTCCAGTGGTGGCCTATGCACATACAGCAGCATTAAGTGGACTTGGGGGTTTAAAAGAGTACACCAAGTTGGGAGGGAAGAGGAGGGTAGGTTTGATCAAAACATGCATGTATGAAATTCTCAATTTTAATTTAAAAAATTACTAATACAAAGCGATTACATTTTCTGCTTTTGGCATTTTGCTTATCTGTGCTTTATACAAATATAAGCCTGTGTACAAACGAATTTGAACTTTTAAAAATAACTTACTTTTACATGTTTTGCTATTTCAGTGAAATGCAAAGTTTTGTGGACCTTGGTTAATTTTGAACTAATATATTCTAAGTACCTAGAAGTAGTGGTGTTCTCAGTAATAATATGCTCAGTAAAAGAGGTAAAAATAATGGCTGGAAATTTATTTCAAAATTAAAGTTTAAGGAGCTAAATACAATGGGGCATGACAAAAAAGTTAATTTCTTGGCCATAGGCTAGATTTCAATTTAGTAAAGCAAAACATTTTTAAAAATTAATCTTTGTTTGTATTTTACATGTATGGTGTTTTGCTCACATGTATGTATGTGCATCACAAACGTACAGTGCCTGTGGAGGCCCAAGGAAGGCACTGGGTCCTGAGGAACTGGAGTTAAAGACTGGTGAGCTGCCTTATGGGTGCTTGGAACCAAACCCTGGTCCTCCGGAAGAACAGCCATACTGTTCTTAAACAGTATAAAAGTGGTTAAGTGCCCTTAACCACTAAACCATTTCTTCAGTCCCGTGCAAATGTTTATTTTGAAAGTTTATTATTTTTAATGCTATGTATTTGTGAGTCTAAGTATATGGGAGCTTGTGCCTGTGAAAACAGAGGTGTCAGATCCCCCAGAGCTGGAATTACAGGTAATAAATTGTGCAGTGCAGCCAGGAGTGTTGGGAATAGAATTCAGATCTTCCAGAAGAGCTATACCTGCTCTTAACTGCTGAGCCGTCTCTCAAGCACCCACGCTAAATATTTTAGTGTTAAGATTAAATAAATAGAAACTCAGTTTTCTGTTATGTCTGAATTGAGAAAATAAGATTTCTGTATGATTTTCTTTGTTGGATCACTAGTTTCTTCCTACCTAATTACAGTTAGTTGCAAACATTTAAAACTTATCCACAGTGTGGAATTTAATGAGAAAGGTGATAAAGTATGACTTTCTCATCGGGTAGTTTAATTATGTAAGTGTTTACTAAGTCTGTTATAGAAGGACTTCACAATGTGCTGACTCCAAAAATTACAAACGTTCCCCAACATGCTCCATTCCTATGATATTAAAGTCCTTTTTGTATACATGAAATTGGATATTGCAATTTTAACATAAGCCATAGACCTTTCTGTAGAGTGTTGATCACAAAAACTGATCATAGCAAAGCTTTAACGTTCTTGTTTAGAAAGGCTTTGTTTTTCTTTTAGATGGAAGTTCGTTACGGCTTGCTCTGGAGATCATGAGAGCTGTGGAGATTACAATATTCTATGAGGGAGTATGGTTCTGAACAGTGTACCTTTTTCTGTTGATGGGATGCTATTCATAGAAAGAGTTAGCTTCCTTTTCTGTGCTGCCTCTGCCCTCCACTGGGAACTGAAGATGCTAAATTACCCTGGGGTTTAACCTTTCTGAAGTCACTTAGGTTCTGACTGCCCTTCAGACTTAAGACAATGACGCCCTGTTTTCTGAAACAAGTATATTCCTCAGGACTGTGATAGGGCAGCCCTACCACAAGTCGAGCAAACTAGATCTTTCCAGTGCACCCTTCAGAATAAAAATAGTTGATTTAATTTGTGAGTCTTAGATACGTTTCACTTCAGACAGAAGACAAGCCAACTTGGAAATAAGAGAAAACTAAATGCTTGAATAACGCAAAACTGGATAGTAACAGCCTCTTTCATCACTTAGAGGATAAACATGAAGAAAGAAACTGAACAAACAGTTGTGTTAAGACAGAACTCCCTGACTTGGTTTCCTTGGTCTTAGGAAGTTTCCAGGGAGAGGTTTCATGCACAACACTTGAGTTCTGGAGGTACTGAGATGTATAATATTCGTTAAGTTGCCCTCAGGCCTCTGCCCTGTGCTTTCTGAAAGTTATTTGGCCCCAGGATTCAGTCCCTCAGCCTAAGTGGTCTTGTTGCTTGTTCATACCTGTCTCCATTCTAGAAGAGGCTGCTTTCTTGTAATGGGTACCACAAACTGTCATAGGAAAACACTCAGCAGAGATTTGTGATTTCAGGTTAAGATGCTTCAAAGATTAAGCTCATTTTTCTTTTATAGGCAATGTGTCCCTAACAAATGTCTTTATACCACCACCACCACCAACAAAAAAAATCCTAGACAGAAATAAAAATAAAATGGAGTGTCTGCCCCAACACTTAAAAGGTATTGAGCTACAACACCTTTGTGATTTTAAAGTTTTCCAAATCCTGTAGCCCTTTTATTCATTAAGAAAAAAAACAAAAACAAAACTGAAGGTCTCCCTTCCCATTGCTTGGAAATGCATTTCAGGGTAACCTGTCAGGGCCCTTGTCAGAAGGTGTTCAGTCAGTACCAGCTACTTATCTGAAGTCTGGTGGAGTAGGCTTAAGATATCCATGATTCTGCATTTGGTATTCATCAGGAACATAAGGTCATTCATCTACAGCTTGCAAGCCAAGAAAAAGAGGTTTTTTTTTTAAATTTTATTCTTCCAAACGTAGCTTGAAACATTTCTCAAGTTTGCTTTTATGATTAAAAAAAGCATTTTAGGCAAAAAGTAGTTTTAACTTACAGCGGAAAGTCAGGAGAATTAGAGGCTGAAGGTATGCATGGACAGGGTGGATGGGCATGGAAGTAGCGAGAACGAGACAAGTTGAAAGGATTAACAGCTCCCAAGTGTCTGCATGCCGCGCGGTCGCCTTGCATAGCGCTCCAGAGAGAGCTCGCCTGCAAATCCCCGAGCGGGCTGAAGGTGGCAAGACTCCTCAAGAGGCTAAAGACTCGCCAGGGAAAGTGCATCGCCCACCAGGCTGCAAGCCTCGGCCACCTGTTCGCATCCGAGCCCCAGGGGTCGTTCCCACTGCGTGAGACCCGCTCTTCCAGCGCAGTCCCCCGACGCCCACGTCTCCGGTCCGGCCTGCACGCGCCGTCCCGCGACTCCGCCCGGACTGGTCCGGCCGCGGCGTGGGATCCGCGGGACTCCCAGCTCCCGCCGCCCGCGCGTGAGCATCCCCCGGCGCCGGTGCCCCCTGCCCCTCGACACCGCCCGAGTCGGAGTTTCAGACTCCCGCCTGGCGCGCCACCCTCCCCCACTTTTTAATTTTTTTCTTCCCCCTTTCAACTTTCTGCCCGACTACGCTCCGCAGGTGCTGCTCGTCCGCCGCGGCCCGCGGCGCCATCTCCGCGGGGGGCATCCGGCGAGGGCAGCGGGAGCGGCTCGCGGCGGCCTGGGCGCCCGCCCGCGGGAGCTGCGGGGCGCGGCGCGGGGCGGGGCGGGGCGGCGGCGCCCGGGCGGGGAGGAGCAGCCTCCCGCACGGCGGAGCCCGGCTCGGCAGCCCAGCCGCTCCCAGCGTCGGGGCGGCGGGCGAGCGGCCGCGGCGATGGCGGGCGGGCGGCGCGCGCCGGGGGGCGGGCGCGGGGCGCGGAGCGCGCGGGGGCGGGGGCGGGGGCCGGCGCGGGCAGCCCCGGGGCGCCGGACGCTCTGAGGCGGCCGCGGCACCGGAGCCGGGCCGCGGGCAGCGCCGCCGCCGGGGGCGTCGCCGGCCTCGGCCCCTTTGTTCTCGCGCGCGCCCCTCGCCGCCCACTCCCTGCTGTCGCGCGGCGGCGGCGGCGGCGGCGGCTCCTCCCGCCCGAGGCGGTCGAGCTCCGCGCCGGGGGCGGGAGGGGGCGGGGAGCGCGCCGGCCGTGGAGAGTGGGGGGCGATGGCGAAGCTCAGGGTGGCTTACGAGTACACGGAAGCCGAAGACAAGAGCATCCGGCTCGGCTTGTTCCTCATCATCTCCGGCGTCGTGTCGCTCTTCATCTTCGGCTTCTGCTGGCTCAGTCCCGCGTTGCAGGATCTGCAAGCCACGGCGGCCAACTGCACGGTGCTGTCGGTGCAGCAGATCGGCGAGGTGTTCGAGTGCACCTTCACCTGTGGCACCGACTGCAGGGGCACCTCGCAGTACCCCTGCGTCCAGGTGTACGTGAACAACTCCGAGTCCAACTCCAGGGCGCTGCTGCACAGCGACCAGCACCAGCTCCTGACCAACCCCAAGGTAAGGACTGGAGAGCTCCCGCCGACGGCGCGGGTTCGGGGCCAGCGTCCGGGTTAGACTCCGGGGGTCCGGACTGTACCGTGCTTGCTAGGGGGACACGGAGGCGCAAGGTGCTTGCACGCATCAATGGAGCCGCAGGGCTCCAGTCCTCGGGTGTGTTTGTCTGCAGGGCAATGGTACCTGGAATCTCTCTGCAAACACTGATCCTATCTGTTCCTAGATTTTTATTTATTTATTTATTTATTTATTTATTTATTTATTTATTTATTTACTCCCTCTAAGTTCTGGTCTAGCGCAGGGCAATGGTACCTGGAATCTCTCTGCAAACACTGATCCTATCTGTTCCTAGATTTTTATTTATTTATTTATTTATTTATTTATTTATTTATTTATTTACTCCCTCTAAGTTCTGGTCTAGCGCCCACAAGACGGGTCTGTCTAAACTTAAAGAGCAAAGAAAGTTAACTTTTCCTTCCAACATAGCCATAGGGTAGCGGGGACCCAGCTCTTCCAGCATGAGGTCTATCGCCACCTGATCTTCAGCTGGCCGCAAGAGCTGCAAATGGCATGACCTTCTTTGGGAAGGGGTCCCTTAGCTCCTGGAAAGGTCTTAGGCTTTTGCCTTTTAGTTCTAAAAAGGGGGTTTTAACTTGAGGGCTAAAGATGGGCTTTGGGGTCAGGGGGGATCAACAGCAATCAGGAATGAGAAATTCCGAGTAGGTCAGGTTTGTTTGGTTGGTTGGGGGTGGGGGCTGGGAGGAGGGGGAGCTGGAGCCTCCTAACCACTCTGAGTGTTTGGGAACAATCAGGAGCAGTTGAAGAACAGGAAGACTTACAGAAAATAGAAAGCCCTCGATGAAATGTACCAAGCAGCCGTTCCCTGCCGACTTCTTTTGTTGTCACAAGCAAAAACTGAAAAAATAAATAAATAAAAGCTAAAACCTGGTTAGGATTTGCGAGCCTCTGGAGAGCAGAAAGGGAGACTCAAAGAAAACTTCCCAGGGGAGAAAAGCACTTACAACAAGCAGTGTCCTCAGTCCGTGGACTCATTGAGCTTTGCACCTTTCCTGCTTCTGCAGGAGGGTTCTTTGATGCCTTTGGTCCTTTCTGTCGCCAACTAAAGAGGTGTATATTTATTTAAGTTACTGGCTTCTTTACTGTGTGAGGGTTATGTTTGAAGATGAGCAGGAACTCAGTCCAAGGAAAATGAATCTTGGGCACACAGGAACGTGTTCTGTTAAATGTGACAAGATATATTCTGAAATTTTAAAATCTGAATGAGTATCTTAAACAAGCTTACCATCGCTGTTCAGAGAAACTCAAGAGTAACTCATTAACTTGCAAAGTTAGAAGTAATTACTCTTTAAAAATATGATTGACTTCTTATTGGAAAAGTCTCCTGCTAATGCAGGAAGATTCATTTGCCTTAAAACTGAATATAATACAAGGGCAGTAAATGTAGAAATAAATATTTCTCACACAGAATCTAATGTTCAAGCTCTTGAGCCAGTGACAGAGATTGTGAGCTGATCTGTTTAGTGCTTAGGAATTTAAAAAGAAGTCTCCTGGCTTTAGAAAAATGTTTTTTAAAATCAGTATCCAGTCAAATATCTAAGAAAGGCATCAAGTAGTAATTTAGTGATTTAGAAGATACTCTGTAGTCTGTCATTTAGGAGTGGGCACAGTTGGAGAAACATTGCTAATTATTTTTGCTGTAGTAGTTTAATCAACAGTAAATTATACACATGCATATGCACACATTCTAGTAGATAGTTAATTTTTGTATAGACAAATTAGAATTTATCACAGAAAACAGCTTCACAATTTCCAGGCAGTTTTGCAGGATCTGGCAACAGAAATCAATTGGAATCATTAGGACATTGATCCTTAAATCACTTGGAAGCAATCACTGTTTTATGTAATACTAAAGTTCTCTCTCCCCGCCCTTCTCTCCGCTTGCAAATAATCTCTTTTTTTTTTTTTCCCCTCAATGCCAGTTAAGAACTTGGCAATAGTTGCTTTGAAGAAGCACCAAACGAAATCATAAGGTAGATTATTCACAACATTCTCAGAACTGGAAAAGGACAGACATATTTTATGGTCCAGAAAGTGATGAGTGACCTCTCCATCAATTTAGGCAAGGTTTCTTCTGCCAAATACGTATCTCTTTGTCCAAATTATGATGTAATATTTATAGAACATCACTTTTTGTCAATTAAGTGTTCAGTTTTGGAAATTTCTGTAAGCATTTGGTAATGGAAAAATTCAGTGCAACCGAAATATCGTGGTAGAGTCAGGTGCGTGAGACAGTTCGTACGGTGTCAAGGTAACGAGACAGCCCCCGTTGCCCAGCCCCACTGCATACTGGCTGCACAGATTGATGTCCTACCTTGCTTACTTTTAATTTTCCAACCTCTTCCTTTCATGCCCCATGCACTTCCCACTTTCTCTCCAAATCCACCACCACAAGAAACTGTTAGGAAGTCACTTCTCTATAAAGAGAGTCCTTTTTCCCCTGTAGTTCGCTCAAAGTGTGACAACAAAAGATGGGGAAGGGGCAGATGTCACAAATATGTGATTTGTTGAGCTGCAGACCTCTGAGGAAAGTCATTAAGTCCTGCTTAGCTTTCTTTGCTCTTCATCAAATCCTTATTTGCTGAAGGAATCGCTGTGTCTGGTCATGTAGTATTCCAAGCCCGGGGCTTGATTCAGGAGACGATGCGCTCTGTGGATTAACCACAGCAAGTCTAAGTTTGGGAGTTAGCTTCCTGTGCTACCGCTCCCAGCATGGCGCTGCCTCTTTGTGGCCCACAGGTGCCTGTGGGAAGCGCTCTGGCCCTCAGCTGTGGCTGCGCTGTGGAATTCCTTGGGAACTTTAAAAACAATTGTGGGCCAACTGTTTCATTTGAAGAGAAATGCCGTCGATGACATCAGAGGAATTACTGTTGATGCTTGTGCTTAGGTCCGGTTTTCAGGCACGTTGGTTTGGTCTTGGATGGAGCCTGAGTATTGTAGTTTTCAAAGATTTGCAAGTGATTCGGACGTGTATCCAAGGGATGAAAATCAGTGTTTTGGGAAATGCGTTCATCTGCTCTGCAAGAAAAACCCTGGACTTCAAAACAAACTCACTGTGGTTAATGTTCGTATTTTCAACATAAAGAGGGAGATGCATGGAGTGTAGAAGGAGGTATTAAAATAGGGACTCAGAAACTCTGAAGAGAAGAAAGGGAATCGTTTACAATTAGTGTGGGAAGCTCATTTAAAATTGATTAGTTTAAGTGAAATGAGTATGCGCAACTGCAAACACGTCTGCAGTTACCTACTGCGGCTGGGAAAGAAAAGGTGAATTTCGGATCGGTCCTCTGCTGTGCGGTGTGAGAGTGGGTGATTAGACAAAGGCTCTGTGTTTTAAGTTTTTTGAAAGATTTTCCCCCTTTGATAATAATAATAATATAAAAAAAAAACCGAAGAGCAAAGAATGAGTCTGTTTCTAAGAAACTAATACTTTGGAATTGAGAAAAGAGAGAAAAAACAACAAAACCCCAACAAATCAAAACAAAACAAAACACCTTAATGGGGACCGAGAAAAGCTTTTGGCTTGAAGAACATCCAGGAAGGAGGAAGCGTGGATCAAGTCATTGTGGCTGCCAGCCACATACTCAGCAAAGGACCTTCAGGTCCACAGGCGGGTGCCCTGTGCCGCACATGTCCCCGCAGCATGACTGCTGGGAGGGATCCCTGAGCTTGGACATGTATGTTCAGTCTGATGTACTTTGTCCTCTAGGGAGAAGTCCATCAGACCAGATAAATGAGAAGATGAACGGAGTTGTACCAACACATCCAGTCTTTATTTGTCCACAAAGGAAGTGACTTCCTCTGGGTTTTTTTCCTTATTGATGATATTAAATAACACCTATAAATTACATATAGTTATAGATAGATGATAGATAGACAGACAGACTGACAGACAGACAGATTCAATTGAGCTTCTGGTTTCTCAGAAGCTTTTGTGGTCAGAGAACAGGGCAAAAACCTGCAAGACAGGAAAGATGAGCCTGTTCATTCAACAGTCCATGCTATGTGTGCTGCTGGCTTCCAGACCAGACCAGAGACTAAGTACCTGCACTCACAGACCTGACATCTTCACACAGGAAACAGGCATAAGTAAATTTATGATGGAATTTCCTGTAGTGATAGATTTTTAAACGTTCTGGCAGGGTGAGAGCATAGTGAGTGACAGGAGAGACAAAGAGCTGCCCTTGTTATGTACAAGATGCTCACAGCAAGTGAATCTGATGAAATGGCCATTGCAGAGGTCGGAAGCTGTACAGGGTACCCAGAGTCTGAAAGGACGGAGGGAAACGAGGCCCACAGTTCTCTGGAGAAAGGTGTTCCACACGCTGAGCAGGTAGCAAGTGTAGAGGCCTGGAATGACCAGCCGCTGGGTCTGTTTGAGAAACAGTGGCTCCAGCAGTGGGATTGGGCCACCAAGAGCTGGGCATTGAGCAGAGGGAAGTGACATTAGTGTCCTGAAGTGCTGGGGCTTTTGGTTTTATTATAAATGTGATGGTAAAGTAAACACTCAGTGTTGAGCAAAGCTCAGATATAATCGAATGACTTTTGAAGGTCTACACCATTCCTCTGAGTGCTGAAAATAATGTGTATGCATGTCTGCTTGCATGCACAGGCACACATGTGTTCCTGTGTGCAGAGTGAGAAGTACAGAGGCCTGTTTGGATGCAGGGAGCCTAGAAGAATAAGAATGGGCAAGAGAGAGTGGTTGCCTTGGTCAGTGGGTACCTGTGCTAAGATTTATTGTTGAACTAGAAGAATGAAGGCAAGAGGAATTGAAGATGATTGCAAAGATTTTGGCAAGCATGATTGGGCAAATGGGGGTGCCTTTGCAGAAGAGAGAGGATTCAGAGGGTGGATGTGGATGAAAGTCAAGGGTTCAGTTTCGCACGTACCTAACAGGCACACAAATGAAGATGAATCCATGAGTTTCCACCCCCACAATTACGGCCTAGCAGGAGACTTATCAGAACATAGGCGATCATCAGAAAAGGCAAAAGGCCCAGTTTATAGGGAAGCACAGCTAGATGATGGGGCATTCAGAGGAGAGTTGCTGGGAAGAAAGCTTCATGGAGAAGAAGACATTTGCCGTTAGCCTAAGAGAAGAGAGCTTTCATCCTGGTGAGCAAAGGGGGAATAAAAAGATTACCAAGAGGGAGAAAAATGCCGTAAACAGAAGTTCTGTGTGAGGTGTGCTGGGCGATCTGCAGGTTGATTTCTATGGGGGAAAGGAGGGAAGGGAAATTGGGGCCAGTAGTGTAGTACCCGTGACTGCCAGGAAGAGCTTGCAGGTCACTGGGAAGCTGTGTGAGGAAGGCTACCTCATAGAGGTTCCCATCTTAAGCCTTAAATCTCTGTGTGTCTCCTTAGCCAGCAACGGGGACTAAGATAGGGAATCAGCTGGTGTTTAAACAGGGAGATTAGGGACCAAAGAGATGGCTCAGCACTTAAGACTGCTCTTCCGCAGGACCCAGGTTTGACTCCTAGCACCCACGTGGCAGCTCACATCTGCATCTGTAACTCCAGCTCCAAGGGATTCTTCTGGTTCTCTGTGCACACACATAAATATAGGCAAGACACCCGTACACGTGAAATAATAATAATTTCATTTCAAAGTTTTTGTTTCGTTCATCTGCCTCTACTTCCTGAGTTCTGGGATTAAAGGCGTACCCCACCACCGCCCAGCCATCATTTAATTTTTTAATGGGAGATGATCTTGATGTCTATACATAGTCCTAGTGTAATTACTAGGGTCTTTTATTGTGAACATGGGTAGAGAGATCAGAATAATGTAGTTTGAGAAGACACAACCAGCATTGGCTAGTAGCTTTGAATCCAGATGTGCCAATAAGCCTATGAATGCAGATGGTTTTCACGGAAAGGGAAGAAACAAGGGAAGAGATTCTCCCCTAACGCTGGAAAGGAATGTATCTTGGGAGGAGTGTAGATGCTACCCTGCTAGACCTTCTGATTTCCAGAATCTTTTTCAAAATATTATTTATTATTATTTGATGTGTATTGGTGTTCTGCCTGTATGTATGTCTGTGTACCACATGCATGCCTGGTGCCCACTGGCGCCAGAGTTCACACCAGATCCTCTGGAACTGGAGTTGCAGACAGCTGTGGGCCACTATGTGTGTCCTGAGAACTGAACCCGGGTCCTCTGGAACAGTAGCCAATGCTCTCAACTGCTGAACCATCTCTCCATTCAACATCTAGAAATCTTAATGATGGTAAATGTATTTTTATTTAAATTTAGTCACCAAGTTTGTGTCTCAGCAGCAAAATTCATCCAGAAGCCAAGGAATGTTTTTGAGCAGGTGACTAATATTCCAGAATATCTGGTGATGAGCACTTGTAATTCTAGCACTGAAGTTACTGAGGCTGAGGCAGGAGGATGACAGGTTTGAGACCAGACTGGGCAACAAAGTAAGACACAGTCTTAAACAAAAGAATATATTAATTGCAATCTTTTTCTTATGAGAAAGGATTTCACCATGTAACTCTGGCTGGCCTACAACTTGCTATGTAGACTAAGCTGGTTTCAAATCAGAAATTCTCCAGCCTCCACTTTCCAAGTGCTGGAATTAAAGACGTGTACACCACACACTTTGAAAACAATCTGTATATCTGAAGTTTTCTTCACACTCTAACAATCTCCACTTCTGGATACCATTTTTGAAGATCTCAATATATAAGGCTCCCCCAAAATAATGTATTAAAAAATAATCAGAACCTAAAATTCAGGAGATTTGTGATGTTACATTTTATTTGCAATTTGAGGAAATGCATTATTATTATTTTTTAATCACAAACACATCAGAACTGTAAAGCTCTTTGTGAGATCTTGACACATTTTATTTACTTAAAATGGTGTTTGCTCTCATTCATGAATGAAGATGTCAAGTTTTATTGGGTTTAATTTTTCTTCAGCCTTCTGCAGAATTGCATAATCAGCCGAGTTCCTAGATCAGCAGCACATTTATGTTACAATTAACATAATTACTCACAGGAAAGCCCTGAACAGAATGGTGTTTCATATTACGTATGTTTCCAACCGCTTCTCATGCTGTGCGTTAGATGTTCTCTAGGGCATGAACCAGTGCACAGAAAAACATGTAATTTTGATTTCTAGTAGCACCCTCTTCTCTTTAAAATAGCTGGTGTTATAATTGCAAATCATTGCATTTGCTGTTTTGTTACTGTTTTTGTCAATAAGTGAATTCAAATTAGTTTATGTGTTTGCAGAATCCGGCACATTAGGTCCCTACAAAGGTCTCTGTTACCAAAGCACACACAAAGAGTGTCTGGGTCCATCTCCCTAGGGCAGCGGGGCACATGGACTGGGATACCTTTACCCAGTGTCCTCTGGGGAAACAGTAGGCTCTCTTAACTCTCTTAGCTACCAAGCTGTCTCTCCAGCCCCAAAGACTTTTGCTTCAATTCTTTTAATACCCCCTCACCAATCTCCTCATGTACAGTCTGTTTCATCTTCCAAACTGCTGTTTTTCAAAGCATGGTCAGCATTCTAGCAGTATCAGCACCATCTGTGATCTTCGTGGAAATGCTCATTCTCTGGTCTCAGCCTACATTTCATCCAATTTCTGTGTTCAAGTTCGAGATTTGTATAGTGAGAAATATTTTTGGCTGCTATGTAGCTCAGTACTTGGTTAGCATGGACAAGTCCCAGGATTCAGTGTACCATAACACACACACACACACACACACACACACACACACACACACATGCACGCACACACACACACACACACAGACTGGCTCAAACAATATTGAGCAGATAGTCCAAATGAAAGAAAAAGGAATCTGTAGGACAAAATTTCTAAATAGGTTATTAAATGTGTATGTGTACGTATGTGTATGTGTGTAGGAACATGTATTAAATGTAAATAGATCAATTATCCCTATTAAAAGACAGGAATTGTTAATCCAGAAACACAGAAACATCAAAATCAAATATATTCTGGTTTTAGGAGTAACACATTAAAACAGCAACAACAATAGCACAGGAATATTGAAAGTAAAAATGTGGAAAAATAATAGACCACACTAATAACAACAACCAAAAGCATAATTCATAACAGCAACAAAATCCATCAACTGATGAATGGATATGTGTGCTGTATTATTCAATGGGAAATTATATGAATAAGATATGAATAATATCTATAAATAAGAATTGAGTGAACTGTAAAAATATTCCAGTTAAGAAGCCAACAAAATCCTTTGCCATCTTTTGCCATGATCTCTTGCTTCAAGAGAACCTGGCACTTGATTCGCTGCCCTAGCTTGCTACTGAAAACCAGCAGCTCTTTGCCACCTCCGAGCAGTGGCTTCAGACCACTCCAAGGCCTCCGTAGCATTTCCCCTAGCCTCTGCCACGATAGTCAAACCCCCCACCCCCTGGCGGGCAAACCAGAGCTACAGCATGGGGAGGTTGCCATCACCCACCAGATCGGCTTAGAGCTCCCCTATATCTATCTGTGTCTTCCTACTTGGACCATGATGATGAGGCTTTGAAGGACTTTGCCAAATACTCCCTTTTAGAATACCATGAGGAGGTGGAACCATCAAAGGAACAGAGCCAATGAGGTAGCCAAATCTTCCTGCAGGGCATCAAGAAACCAGATCACGACAACCGGCAGAATGGATTGCGCACAAAGGAGTGTTCGTTATTTGTGGAAAAAGTATGAGCCAATCACTACTGTAAGTGCACAAACCAGCCACAGGCAGCAGTGCTCCCCGTCTGTGTGACATTATGAAGACCGTTACCCGACAGAGCGTGTGAAATCCACCAGAGAATTCAGTGGTCACAAAGCCAACTTGTGCACACTGTGAACCCCTGAAGCTGGCATGGAATGAATATCTCTTTGATAAGCTCCCTGTGGGAGACAGCAGTGAGGAGAGAGCTAAGCTTCAGCGTGTAGAGGACACTCTCTGGTCACCATGGCAATGCATGCATATTGGAATTATGTCTATCCTTTCTGTAAGTTGTTCTGAACCATCCGCTGAAATTCTTTATTTGTATCATTTTTTTTTCTAATGAAGGTATTTGGTACCTGAAACAAACAAACAAACAAAAAACTCCAATAGACAAACAAACAAACAAAATCACCAAACCACAAAAGGCCACATATTAATGTTCCAAATATTGAAGTCTATACTCTGAAGACTGAAAGCGCATTAGTAGCTACTTAGAGCTGTGAGACCTAAGATATTTGATTATGAGGAGTAAAGAGTTCAAGTGTCTTTTTGGTATAATAAAGAATGTCCTTAAATTGAGTGTGGTGACAGTTGCCTCTCTAAATCTACCGAAAATCATTAAATTGAACACATTAAATGGGTGAATTGAATGGTATTTGCATTTTAATGAAGCCATTGCAAACAAAGGAATTACTATTTTGTTTATCAGATCTCATAATTTTACATAATTTGCAAGGATATTTTATTCAATAGGTGATTCTAAAATTTCCCTATTACTTTGGAAAAAAATAATTTAAAATATCAACTTCCTAAGTAAAAATTACTTGGGGCTGGTGAGGTGGCTCAGCAGGTAGAAGCAGTTGCTGCACAGCCTGACGATCTAAGTCCAGTCCCTGGATTCCTCAGTAGAAGAGGAGAACTGACTTCTAGAAGTCTGGCCTTTACACGTACACGTGTAGCATGTACATGTCTGCATACGTCATACATATACACACAATAGTAATAAGTCAAATTAAATTGCATACTTTACTTGGAAATTTTATTTTTATAAGTAAACCAAAACTATGCATTTAACTAAAAAATTACAGTTTTAATGGAATATAATTTTAAAGTTACAGAACCAAAATAATGAAATAATAAAGTATAAATAATTTAGATAACTTTCCAGGGCAAGCAAAGCATTTCTAAACACAACATAAAAAGACAAATCACAAAGGAATACAATGTTGCATTTAATTACAAAGCAAGGAGAAACCTACGCTGTAAAAATACGTTGGAATTTAAAGAAGAATGATGGATTTTAGAGAATATTTATGCCACTGTAGGGAAATGATTCCAAAGTTAATAAGAGCTCTTGGTCATAAAAGACCATCTTTTCAATAGAAATGTGCATAGACAAGTCGATTAAGATGGCTTGTAAACCGGACATGTGAAAATTCTGCATAGTCCCAGGGTTGTTCAGAAGATACTGATCAATGTGTGAGGATTATGGGAATATTTGGAGCTTTGGGCTGGAAAAGCCATCAGTGTTCAAGGCTTAATGGACTATGCTGTTGGAGCATGGAAGATTAAGAATTCTAAGAGCCATGGAGGCAAGGAGGCCTGGCTTGTGAAGTCTTCAAGGGGAGCTTGAAAGCCCCTCAAAGACTGAGTTTTCTAAAGGAACAGAACTGATAGAATGAAGCTGTATTAAAAGGCTGCAGGCTGTCGCCTGGATAGTCCAACAGTGGCTGTCTCCTGACAGAAAGGCCAGGCATCCAATGGGAATTGTTCAGACCACAAGACTGGGTGTCTCAGCAATGCCTGTCTGGTACTGGAGTCTGGGAGGATCTCTGGGGAGCTGCTGGTTTTCAGACTACATTGGAACCTGGTTGCAGTAACAGGGAAGATGAATTTGCCAGTGAGAAGAAGGGCAAGCCACAAAAAGCAAAGCTTTCCTTCTCAATGTCCTTTTATGCAGGCTCAATAGGAAAGTGTAGCCCAGCCCGAGGGTGGGGTCTCGCATCTCAAATAATCTGATAAAGAAAATCCTTTGCAACTCTGCCCAGCAGCTTTGGTTTTAGTGGATGGCAGATGCAGTCAAGCTGACAACCAAGATGAGCCATCACGATGCGGCTGGAGAGGTGGCCCAGTAGTTATGAGAGCTGCCCTTCCAGAGGACTTAGGTTTGATTTCCAACACCTACATAGGAACCATCTGAAACTCCAATTTCAGGGGATCTTATACCTTCTTCTGGCCTCTTTGGGTACCAGGTACACATGTGGTGTATAGACATGCCTGCAGGCAAAACACCCACACACATAAAATAAAATAATTAAATATATAAATGTATATGTATATACATATACACACACTTTAGCAGATTCACAACTATATGGTAAAATATTATGCATTAAACTTAGTGAAGAAATGTTTTCCATAAAGTGTTTATGATATATTCATACAAACAGTTCTAATTTTCCATCTTTTTAAAACTCATTCTATTATTTGTGGTTTTGTTTTACTTCTTTTTTTTCTTTTTAGCTACTGATGTATATTATTTGTCAATGAATATCATGGGTGTAACTTCAGCTGAAAAAAATACAGGATGATATGAGATTTGACCTTGAGTGTTACTGTAAATTTACATTTCTACATAGAAAAATTATTTTCCCATCCATCAAAACTGGCTATAGACTTCATGTATCCCTCATAAGATGTATATCCCAGTATGATAAAAACAAGCTTAAACAAACAGTTGCACATTAAGATTAGCTAAGGAGGGACTGGAGAGATGGCTCAGCAGTTAAGAGTACTGGCTGCTCTTCCAGAGGACCTGGGTTCAATTCTCAACACCCGCATGATAACTCACAACTGTCTGTAACTAAGTTCCAGGGGATCCAAAGGCAAAACACCGATGCACATGAAATAAATAAATGAATGAAAAAAAGAATAAAAAAGTTTAGTTAAGGATGGTAGTACGAAGGGAGTATAAAGAGAATGTGCATTGAGAGAAAGCCGTTCGGGTTTGGAACTTACCTGCTCGAGACACCTGCATTAGTCTTGTAAATCTCAATTTTATGTATTAGTGAGAAAGATAGCCTATATCTAGTGGATGACATGGTGTCTTGGTAGTTCATGTTTACGCATGTAAATCTTACTGAGGCCCAGTAACAAACCAGTGGCTTCTCAAAAGGAGAATGCTTATTTGCCAAAGAAAGTATGGTTCACTTTATACCATCAGGACTGTGTGGGAGCTGCATATGCAACTGCTTCTACAATACTGGAGGTTTGGCCCCATACAGGAGAGCTGAGGTGGCTTCCTGCCCTCTGACCTAGAGCGGGTTTTCTCACTCTGCTGTCACTAAAGCTGGCAGGGTATGAGTTTCCCAGTAAATGGGTCAGTAGAATCTAGAACACTGCTACCTGTTTTGTCATTCACATAAAGCTTTGTGCTTATGTCTTCGAGTGAACAGCATAGCAATTACCGTTCGTTTTGGAGAAATACTCAGAAACTAGACCGGTATACCCCAGCTCACCACTGATGTGACAGGCCTCTGGATTTCTACCCTCTTGACACATCTGTGCTTTACTCGGGAATCTAGGACACTCGCTGTTTCCGGCTTTCCAGATCCAGTCAGCACCGCATCACGACTACACAGACAATGCAAGGCGTTGTGGTATTGAGGAGGTCCAGATTCCTGCAGCGTAACAGTGCTGATGCGGTCCTGAGCAGGACAGTAAAACTCCTCCATCTCTGTGGGCTCTTGGTCCACAAGGATGGAGAAAGGAGTATTGCCTGATAAACAGCCATAGAAAATAGTCAGAGGTAAGCTGATTTGCCTAGAAGACTGTGTCTGAATCAGTGGACGAAGTAGAGTCATCACAGATTGATTTAACCACACAGTGGTTCTCCAAACTTTGCCTTCTTCAAGAACCAAATAGACAAATTGAATGCAGATGCTACAGGAATATCTACTCACCCCTGTAGCTTCTGTAAGGGATGCACCAAGGGATGCAGAAGTAGTTTATTCTTTTCCTGTTTGGGGCAGGATTGTCTCCTAAGAGATTCATCCACCATAAAATGTCCATCCATCCATGGATAAGGAGATCAAAGATTGAATTAAGGAAGTTGGGCTGTGGCTCTGTTCTGTACATCTGTATGTGGGTAACAACCATATTTTCAAGATGCGAAGAAGCAAACATGGGGAAGTTCCTGGACTCTTGGGCTTATTCTGATACAAAGCCATACCATACTTCATTCACACTTTATGAACTCTCAGTCTGAGTGCAGTCATAGTTAAAGCCCCCAGGATTGAGGTTAGCAAAGAACCTGTGTTCAGTAGTTCTCTAAGCACCTACCATTCCCCTCTGTACTGGTATTCTGGTCAACATCTGCACGTTTTATTGTCAGAGTCAGAATACATGCAGTTCTGCCACGCCTATTCATTTGAATAGTCTTCAGTATGGGATTATATGAGGAGGCGTACCTTGCATCACACTGGTTCATACAGCTTCATTTTACCAAAACTCTGGGGATGTAGATCAAAGAAAAGCTTAGAAGTCTGGCCACCTATTTTACCCTTAGGGAGTTTTCTAATTCATGAACCATTGTCAGAGATTCCTGAGGGTCAAATTAGTTTCACTGTGTTCACAAAACCTGTGGGTCAGGAAATCAGGCAGAGCACAAGAAAATGGTGACCTTTGCTTCATGGTACCTGGGATCTCAGCAGAGAGACTTGATATCTGGATGCTGGAGCCCTCCAAAGTCTCATTTACTCACCTGTTAGATGGTCCTGCTCAGTGTTGACGGGAGGCCTCAGTTTCTCCTCATACAGGCCTTGCCGTATTACCACTCCACTGTGTTACCTTGGGTTTCTGTACAGAACCGTATTTTGGTACCAAGGACACGTATTCTGAAAAGACGCAAGCAGAAACTCTGCCACCCTTTCTATGTAGCTGTAAAAGTCACACCTTTGTGACTTTTAAGTCTGTCGTAATCACTGTCTCATCTGAGCTTAGAAAAGAGGAGGCAGACACCCCACCCCCTCCGCCTTTCAGCAGAGGAAAGCCAGCTGCACACTGCAAACGTGTAGATGAGATGGAATATGTAGAGAACACGCAACCTCCCATAAATAGGAACACAAAATTTTCATCGTTATTATCTATTCTCACACTAGGGAACTAACTGATTGAGGAGACCAGGGCTTGCTGGTCCCCTTCATGCAGAAGTGGTGGTTGTGACATTTGATGGACTGTGCACCCACACATCCATACATTGATGTGTACCTTGCAGGATTCAGTACAATATCCCACGCCCTCAGTGAGGCTGTCTGAATGTGTACATGGACATTAAAATTTTTGTATTTCCTTTCCCTATTCAATACGCTTATAAAACTATTGACCATCTCCCAGAGAAATTTATTCTAGGGCTCATTTTAACCTGGGGCCTTGTGCATGCTGAGCTCACACTGAGCCACACCCCAGGCCTTCCTCAAGGATTTAAACTCATGACCATAAGCTTCTGAACAATTTTTACATGTCCTATCATGGTTGTTATTAATAAAAATCTATTAAACAGCACCCAGATTTAAGTCTCTTATTTTGGTCTGGCTACTGTTTAGATTCAGGTTTTATTTTTAGCGAAGACAGCATGTTTTTATTTTCTGACTCTTAGGCCAACTGCACTATTTTCTCTTGAAGGTGGAATGTCATGCTGAACTTTCCTGAATTTTAATAAGCACCAACGTTAGCAGTTTGCATGAATCTAAAAGTTAAATGGGTGTTCATTCCAGTTCCCGAAAAGCAGCTACAGTCCCAGTCCGCTTGGTGAGTGCGTGGAAATCTCTCCTGGGAAGCAGCTCCTGGGCATTTCCCAGTGCCATCTCTCATGCTCCTCTCCTTCAGGCACAGTAGGTGACTCATTCTTTCTGGGATATACATACGCAGTCTTGGCACATTACATTTCTTCTTGGAATGTCACCTTCCCGAACCAGTTTCTTACAAGCAAATTCCTGTTCCACCTCGATGACACAAACCAAAAGTCTCCTCTCCTCTGAAGTTCTCTCTCACACCCCAGAATGGTTCGAGTGCTCCCTTCCTCTGTTGAAATCAAAAATGCTTTGGTGAATATGCTCCAGTCACTCAACTGCCTGCTCCTGGGAGCCAGGGAGGAAGGGACTGAGCAGTAGCTGCTCTCTATCTTCTCCAGTACTCGGCTATCAGGAAAAGGCTCTTTCAGCAAATTATCAGTTCTAAAACTCTTGTCATTCCAACATGGAAGAACTATTAAAACCTCAAATTTCTAGCCTTAATCTGATGGAGGGATGGATCTCTTTGACAGGTAGTTCCAGTTTTCTGTCCAACATGCTTTGGCCAACACTGCCTGTGGTTGGGCTCCACCCCTGCTTCTTTGCCCAGCCTGCAGTCACCTAAGAGTTCATTTTAGCTTCTGACTTTAGTTTGTCTTGTTCTGCACATTTCCTAAGCCATTTATTTAACCTCCAGAGTCTTCCGTAAGACATAGACACAGATCCAGGAGGGAACCCTAGAATTTAACCTTTTAGACAACGTATCATGCCGTTTGTGTTTCTTCAATTAACCTCCGTTCATAAAGGTAGTGTATGCATGTGTGCATGCGCACAGCATTGGAAAAGCTGGGGAGTTTACAAATGACTCAATTTTGCTTTATAGTCTACAGATGTTTTCTGATTATGTCATCAAAAGGATCGGTAAGCTTACACATCAGAGAGCTGGCAAGATGGCTGAGTGAGTGAAGGACTTCCAAGTCTGATGGAATGAGTTTGATCCTAAGGACTCACGTGGTAGAAGGAAAGAACCAACTCCAGCAGGGTGTTCTCTGACCTTCATGCACGGGCCTTAGCAATTGCACACCTCTACTCACACACACACAAATACCTTTTTTAAAAATGATTTTTAAAACGTTGCGAATCAGAGTAGATATGTTTGGTAATCCGAACAAGAAAGGCCCCCATAGGCGCACATGTTTGAGTATGTGATTCCCCAGGCGGTGGTGGAACTGCTTGGGAAGGATTCAGAGGTGTGGCCTTGTTGGAGGAAGTGTGTCGCTGGGGTGGCCTTTGAGGTTTCCTTTCCTTCTGCGTGTTGATCAGCTAGCTGTGATGTCTCAGCTGCTGCCCCAGCACTATACCTGCCTGTCTGATGGCCATGGATTAACCCTTTGAGAGTGTGAGCCAGCCCCCATTAAATGCTTTGTCACTTGATTGTCATTTAATTGTCAATTAAGATGCCTTTATTGTGGTGTCTCTTCACAGCAAGAGAAAATTAATTAAGAACACATGCAGTTTCAAAAAAGTAAGATAATGTGTTAATAACTTGTTTTGTAGCCAAACTTACTTTGAAGACACTTAATCCCAGTATTATCTTTCAATGCTAATCAGGTGAAGTAATGAAGGAAACTAGAGGGAAATTTTTTTGTCTCTACTTCTTCTTATAAAATGCTTTATGTAGAACACAGTCCCTGATATTTGGTTAGACAGACCCTATGTTTTATGCAACATTTTCTTTTACATGACTCAGTGAAGAAAGAAGCTGAATTCTACCTACTCTACCTGTATGATTGAAATGCACTCCTCAAGACTATGACAAAGAACCTACTCGAGAAAGGTTTTATTAAAGATTCTTTGTGGTAGACTGAAAAAGAGTGCTATTATAAGCCTTAGTAAACCCTAAAATAGAATAATGGAAAATAGGAAATAAGTACGCAATCAAACAATCTGTGTCAAAGGTGATGATTATGTCTTTGCTTAATAAATTCACTGGTAACCTTTATGTTGTGTTCCTCACAATAGCTCATTCAATCCATCAGCTTTGTTCATGAATGTAAAAGTCAATTCCCTTTTGCTCAGCCACAGTTATTAGAGCCTGGTATGTGGTGTATGTTTATATTCCTAGCACTGGAAAGGTAGAAGCCCGAGGATCAGAAGTTCAAGGTCCTCCTCAGCTACATAGAGAGTTTGAGGCTAGCCTCAGCTGCATAAAACCATTATAAAAAGTTTGATTTTGCTTTTTCTTTGTTTTTTTATGAGACAGGGTTTCTCTGTTATAACTCTGGCTGCCCTGGAACTCTCTCTGTAGACCAGGCTGGCCTCAAACTCACAGAGATCCTTCTACCTCTGCCTTCTGAGTGCTGGGATTAAAGGCTAGTGCCACCACTGCCTGGCAAAAGTTTGCTTTTTCAAGATTGCATACAAAGTGATGGGTTTTATTTATGACATTTCCATACACACGTGTCACTGTGTTCTTGTTCATCCCCCTCTGCACTACCATTCCATCTCCCTCAAAACCCTCTTCCTGGTCCCCCACCGCAAGCAGTCCCATGTTTTGATTTTACATCACATGTTCTCTACTACTCCCTCGTTTTCCCTCCTTGGCCCTTAAGACCTCTACCTCCCCTCTCACCAACACTTTCCTACCTTCGTGATCTTCAACACACATACACACACACACACACACACACACACACACATCTCTAGAGTCCACATGTAAGAAAAACATGTATGGTACTCATCTTTCTCAGTCTGGCTTCTATCACTTAACATAATGCTATTCAGTTCCAACAGTTCTCCTGCATATAGATGAATACAATTCTTTTATCTATATACACTTCAGTCCTCCATCTTTTGATGGACATGTAAGTCTGCTTTCTCTCATGGACACCACAAACAGTGCAATGACAGACAAGCATCTTTGTAGTACGCTACCTTAGTTATGTACTCAGGAGTTGTAGAGCTGGTTCTATTTGGAGCATAATAGATAATACATGTATTATGTGTATGTATTATGCGTCTGTGCGTGCCACAGTGACTGCGTGGAGGTCAGAGGCCAAGTTTGTGAAGTCGCTTCTTTCCACCTTGATGTGGATTCTGGGGGTCAGAGTCAGGTCACTAGAGTTGCACAGTAAGTACCTTTAACTAGTGAGCTGTCACCCCGACCGTATTTGTACTTTTTGGAGAAACCTTCGCTCTGATGCACTTGGTGGCTGCACCACCTACCTGCGCATTCCTCCCAGCACTGCGTGAGCGCTCTGGGAGCCAGGCTCCCTTCCCCCACAGATGCCAGCTTTTGTCTGTTTTCTTGGTAGTAGCTCCTCTAACTGGGATGATAGGGAATCTCGAGGCGATTTTAGCTTACATTTCCCTGATGGCTAAGGATGTTGAACTTATTTTTTTTTTCAGATATTTATTGGTCACTTATATTTCTTCTTTTGAGATCTGTCTACTAAGTTCGCTAGCCCAGTTTCTGATTTGGTAATTTGGTTTCTGGTGTGCAACATTTGCAGCTCTTTATATTTTAGATATTAATCTCTTGTTGGACACACAGTTAGAAAATATTTTTCCCCATTCTGTAGGCTGTCTTCTCACTTTGCTGACTGCTTCCTTTGCTGTGCAGACATTTCTAGTGTCATGTAACCCGCTCTGTCACTTGCTCGGGTTGTTTCCTGTGCTCTTGGAGGTTTCTGCATAAAGTCCCTGCCCTTGGCCTATATTTGAAATGTTTTACCTATGTTTTCTTTCAACACCTTTAAGATCTCGGATCTTACATTCAGATTTTGATTTGTTTTTCTTTTCTTTTTGTGCAGGTGAGAGATAAGTTTCATTCTTACAGTGGTACATAGCCAGTATTCTGCTATCTTGCTAAAAGTGTTTAGTAGATGTACGAGTCTTGTGTTGGAGTCTAGGTTCTTTTCAGTCTAGGATAATATCACCTGCGGATGGGGGTACTTTGATTTCTTCACTTATTGTTTGTATGCTTTTTATTCATTATCTCATTGCTCTAGTAAAGACTTCAAGTACAGCACTGAGTAAGAGTGATGAAGACACAACCCTTTCTGCTGTAGGTCGTAGAGCAATCGAGCTGGATCTGATCTGGAAACTTCTTCCCTGCTGGGTACTCTCATGGTGCTGGGAGGTTCAGTGCAGGCCACTGGGTGGGAAAAGTCATCAGTGGACTTTCCCAGCAGTGAGCACTGCATGATACAATCCAGACCTGCCAGGTGGGCCTATTGGTGTAATAGTGGCTAACTGTTTATGGGGGTAACCAACTGCTTTATTGGTTAACAGTGGTTAACTATTGGTGTAATAGTGGATCATGGGGGTGACTGATTGCTTTCTTAAATATAGATTTGAAGCCTGATCCACATGTGGGAATGATACTTGTTAAAAATATGTATCTAGGAATGTCATATACCCTAGGTGGGAATCTCCTACTGATGTTTTGCTAACTATACTTGTTGTCAAACTGCTCCCTGAGTGTTTATATTTATAACCATAGATTTAATGCTGTTTCCAGTCTTGGCTAGAGAAGCTTCCTTTGCCATGGGCAGAAATCAGTATATAGATGCATAACTGGTAACAGTGTTGAAAAGAAATAACTGTTGAATGCTGAGCTTTAAGTGGAACATTTAACTCAAATGGCCCTCAAGGCTCAGGGAACATTGTGGAAGAGGAGACAGAAAGAATATAAAAGGCAGAAGATGGAGAGGCGTTCTGTAAAAGGCTGTCTTGTACCTGACAAGGTCATTGGGCTTACGAACTCACGGCAGCTATGGTTATCTGTACAAAACAGGCACAAGATCAAGCCAGTCATCATTCTAGCATGGGTTGGGGAAGGGTTCATGGTGCTCCACCCCTAACTGAAGAGCCATTGGTAAATGATTACTTCTAGGGGAAGAAGGTCATTTTTCTTTGGGAGTGCGGCTACTGGTAGATTGCTAATGATCTTGTGGATGACCCCATATCCATGGGTATTCAGGCAGCATTAATTGCACTCAGTGGTTACTTAAAAAAAGGAGAAGGGGCTGGGCTGGACTGATGGCTTAGCAATCAACAGCACTTCTTGCTCCTTCAGAGGACTCACAGTCACCTGTAGTGCCAGCTCCAGGGCATCCAGTGCCCTCTTTGGCTGCCATGTGTACCTGCACTCACATCCACATGCCCCTACCCATCATACTCACACACACAAATAAAAATAAAAATTAAATTGAAAAAAAAAAAAGAGGACCTGAAGCTGGGAGAGGGATGTGTTGGGGAGGGGGCTGGAAAAAGTAGAAATGGAAATTGTGCTCCAAGATATGCAGTATACAAGTATGAAATCTTCAGAGAATGAAATTCTTTTAATTCTAAAAATAGTAAAACATGTTTATGTTTTTGCTTTTTTTTTTTTTTTTTTTACAAATCAACAACAAAAATTACTTAAAGTATGGAGGGATGAGTATGGAGTAAAAAAAAAGAGAATACCTTATAATAAAAATATGCAGACAAAATTAAGTAAATTCTTGAAGGGGAATAAAAATTAAAAGCATACAATTTTAATATGATGAAGTAAAAATACTAATGAAACTATAATAAAAAGAAAACACAGAGAAGGCTAAAATGTAAGAAGACAAAACACCAAGGTAAAGTGTTGGAGTGGCTTTTTTCTGAATTCTCACACCCTGGAGACTGCCAGCTACACGCTCAGTGTGGTGGTCAAGCGTTCTTATGAACCTGTGTCGTTCCTGTGGTTTGCTGGTGCTGAGCCTGTGTTGTCCTATGCCTGCCATATCTGACTTCACTATAATAGCTTTTCAGTGTCTGCATCCCAGGGGCCTCTGCTGGCCACACCTAGCTTTGCAGCCAATCAGTGAGGCAGGTTCCCGGTGACTCCCCAGATGGTTCTCCCTAGAGGGGCTGATGTTCTAGTTGGTGAGTGTCTCCCGGTTGTGTTGGGAGTATGAGAAGCAAGCACAGTGCCAAGAGCTGTAAAGACTGATGACCTTAGTACTTTGAAGAGCCCTTAAGTACTAATTGTGCCATGGGAGTGTTGAAGCTCTGAGTGCTGAGTAGATGACCGGAGCTCCAGTTCCAGGCTCTTTAGCAGTGAACAGTAGATAGGAGACTCTGGAAGTGGATAGCCCCTGAGCTGTCAGACTCCGGGGGCTAGAGCTTAGCTCCCGTTCTCTAAGTACTTTCCTATATGAACCAAGCAAGTGTCATGGCACATGTACTTTTCAATTTGATCTGTCCCCTCCCTCCATCACTCTGTAGCAAAAGCCCCAAGAGGTAGTTGTGGCAAATGGGGACTGACCCCTCTGCTGGGAGAATCACGGTGTCACCAAAAACATTGGGGCTTGTGAGCGTCTTAGGATTGTCCTGAAGATAAGACTCCAGGTATCTTCACCAGGGCCACCCCCACCCATCACCACTTACTGGAGAGCCCTGGGCTGAGTTGTGTTCCACTCATCTTGGCCTCTTCCTGGTGTCACCATTTTTCTCTGAACTTACCAGGTCCACTACCACTGCCTTTGGGAACTTCTGTGCTCCTCCTCTTCCCCTCTTTGGAGTAGAGTATTTTACCTTTCTAAAGACAGGAATCTCGCTGGCCCAATTTCAGGCAGCAGGAACTGGGATCCAAATGGCGGTTACTTGGGTGATGATGATATTAGAAGCTGGATGATGCTGCCTTTGCAAATGAAAGCCCAGTGGGTCAGGACCACAGGAGGGCGTTTCTCTGAGGGGATGCTTCTGTCTGCCATGACCAGAGGCCTAAGTGAAATTATAGCAATGCCACCAGAAAGTGCTCCTGAGCCAAATGAGGCAAGAGGAAGGCTTTGAATTGCATTTCTCTGAGGATGGGCCAGGATAGCAAACAGTTACAGTAGACTCATGACCAATCCTTGGGAGGATTCCACCAATTCCAGAAATGTGACATTGGTTTTCAAAGAGAAGGTGCATGAGGCAGGGTGTCTCCTTGCTCCCAAATCAGGAAGCTCCAAAGACAGAAACCTGGGAAGCTGGACATGCAGAGCAAGAAGGAAGTGTGGAGCCGGGTGAATACTCTGTGACACATTCCTGTCGCCCCAGCACTTGGGAGGCACGAGCAAGAGCATAAACAGGTCAAGAGCATCTTCAACTCCAGAGCAATTTTGAGGATGGTGGTGACTACTTAGGGAGTTCCAGTCCAGAGGGAGACCTGCTCTCAAACAGAGAAACAAACACCAATCCCCCAAACGCAACAAAACAAACAGAACGCAAACAGCAACAAAACTCATTCTGCAGTTTGTATGTAAGATGCCCCATGTACCACTGTGACCTTGCACGAGTCAATCTTAGGCCTCTCTATTTCTGTTTCCCATTCTTTGTAAGTTTTACAACATTATATATGTCAGGAGTCGGGTGGGGTAGGCATGGGTATGCACGGGCCGTAGCCTCCTGTGGTCAGAGGACAGCGTTCTGGAATTGGTTCTTCCATCCCACCTTCATTGGGTTTTGGGGATTGAACTCAGGTCCTCAGGCGTCACAGCAAGCCCTTTTATCTGCTGAGCCGTTTCCCTGTCCTTAGGTTTCTCCTGTATACTGGAGATGAGATTATAATACTTCCTTATTTGGGTTAATCAGATCCCGGCATTTGCCAGTGGCATTGTCCGTGATGACAGTGATGCTAGACCGTGAGTTTGTACTTATGGTTTCTCCCCAGAGATATTCAGGTCGCAGTTCTGAAGTTTTGGGAAAACCACCCAGCCTGGGTGATTGAGAGAGAAGGGAGCTTGCTTGATAGCTTTTCTTGAATCCTTTTCCAGGACATTGCTTTAAGACCTCATTTTTAATGGAGTTTAAAGTTCTATCAATCTATAATGATCTTCAACATATAATGATCTTCTAGAAGGACTCTAGAAAGGATCTGAGATATGCTTCATAAAACATGAAGAGATATACCTGAGCAATCAATGTTTGGGACAATGAAAAATAATGACTTTTTAAGAACCTAAGTTTAGACTTTTAAATGTTTTCATTCCATGACGATACTGACTTTCCAAATTACTGAACTGTTAAAAGCTCATTATTTAACCCACGATAGTCTGTGGAAAGAACCAAATCCATGGGAAAAGAAAATCATGGTTATTCTTCCAAATATGAAAAAAAGTAGTTTGCTTTCAAAATCCATCCATGCGCTGAAAGTTCCCGAAAGCCAGACACTTCTTTCACACCCCGCGAAATCACAGCTTGCCTAATATGAAACTTGGTGAACGTTTTTCTCTGATGTTTCCAGAAACATGGTTGTCATTCCCTGATCAAATTCTGGAGTTGCCATCTGGTTGAGATATGTTTTTAAACCTATTTCACTCCCAAAACTGAATAGTAAAGAATTCAAACTGAGTTAAGTTACGAATGTAACTTATGTAAGTTATGAATGTTTTAAGTATGTCTTGACTGCATTTGGCTATCTCCTGAAATGTTTAGTGGACCTCTTGTGTCAGTGATGCCCAATGATGAAGGGCTTAGTTCTTAGATGAGTTCTTAGATGTTCGCGCTTCACAGATTCTGCCTCCAGGACTGGAAATTTCTCCTTCCTAGAAAGACCATAGTACATTAGTGCCTAGTCTCGCTTTGACCAGGGGCAGAAAGAAGATGCGTTAATAGAAGGGAAGGCAATATCTAACATGTTGTATGACGTCAGTAGTGGGAAGAGCGTGGCCCTCTTGCAGATATTTGTCAATGTAAAGAAAGCACTGGTTCCATAGGACCTACCATTCTGGTTTTCTTTGCCAGCAGCAGTGGTTGGTCAGTCAGGGTTCCCCACCATTTCCCCAGTGGCAGGATCACTTCTGAGGAAATGCTGTAACAATGTTTGTAGTCTGCTTCTGGCTGGGTTGTTTCATGATGTGCCTCCAAAAGTAGAGTCAGAAGCAGAGCTAAAAATTATTTTGGAGTAGAAAAAAAGGAAGCTCAGAAAAAGGTAATTTACCCAAGACCAAACACCAAACAAATCGTAAGACTGAAGCACCACGTACTGGTTCCTGTGGCTCCTAAGCCCAAAAGCAGCTTTTGAAAAACTCAGAATCCAGACTTTCCCACAGAGCCATACTGTTCCCTTAGAAATAGAAGGGAAACTGTGAACAAGGGGTTAGCATTCTGCCATTCAGTCATTAAAGTCCTATTCATGTGACATAAATTTGTTGTGTATGGTGGGGAGTAATGCAGTTTACTGTAAATCAGAATGTATTTTCATCCAAATAATTTTAAATATTTAATTTCTGATAGTAGTTTTTGTTAGCTTGAGTTTGTGTGTACAGACTCATTCAGTCAACATTTTGAAACCATTGCTAGGAGCATATATAATCCTCAGGGTGAACATACAGAAAACTATCAGCTCTTGCTCTAAACTCAGCCACCAGAGAGAGAGAGCCTGACATAAACAGACAAATGTGCTACTGTGTGATTCTAGTTGTCAGTTCATGGGTTTGATTCCCACGCAAGGAGGTACATTTGATGTGGGACAAGAACAAGAAGGCTCCTACAGACGGGCAGCACCAGAGCTGACTCTTGGAAACAGGTGACTAAGGACAAGGAGCACAGACAGGAGGTAAACAGCCTGTGCTAGATAGATAAATGTGACAGCATGTGGCAGATTTCAGGAGCAAGTGCCTCTCTTTGGCTGTCTCCCAGGAGTCTGTGAGGATGGGCAGGCAGACTGAGAAGCCATGTACATCGTGATCAAAGCTTTGAATCTTAACAGAAAGTGATGGGAAGAAAGTATCGTGAAATTACATGCTGCAAATAAAATAGTTAAGCTGGGTGGGATGGCTCACTCCTGTAATCCTAGCACTCAGAGGATTGCCCTGAGTTCAATGCCTACCTAAGCTGGAGGAGGTTTCACGCCTATCAGAGCGATGGCAGGATCTACTCTCCAAAAGGCAGAGGCTGGGAGGAGTGCTGGGGAGGTTGTTCAGTCTGTAAAGCACCTGCCTCACAAACCTGAGGACAAGAGTTTGGATCTCAAGAACCAATGTAAAAACCTGGACCTGGTGGTACACTTTGTGTCTTGGTGATGGTGAAGTGGCAGGTAGCCAGATGGATCCTTAGAGTTCACTGGCCAGCTGACCTGGGCTATTTGGCAAAGTTCCAAGCCAGTGAGACACTCTCTCAAATAAAGAGTGGATGGTGCCTCTGATGAAGGGCACCGAGGTGCATGCATACACCTGCACATACAACTCAAACAGCGACTAAATCAATGCGAATCAAATCATACTGTAAAACTGTGTTCGTTCTGTTCCTCACCCTGGCAAACACCTCGGAGGAGACTGTGATGGAATAACTAGAGCCTGGTTGCAGAGCTGACAGGAATCTCAATGTTCTTATCTGTAAAATGGAGATCATTAGAGGGCTGTAAGAAGTACACAGGTTCAGGCTTGTTAGGAGTTTGCTGAAGTGTCTGGCATATTACTAACAGTGGGTAGAAACTAGCATGTTCATTATCAAATAAGACCAACATGGAGAAAGTGGCTTCGGATGCTAAGTGCTCTCTTGAACACCTGGAGCTGAGAGCAGTTTCTCAGTGTTGATGAACCTATATCATTTACCTAAGTCCTTTCAAGGGAATGACTTTGTCAGCTACTGGCTAGGAAAGCCATCAGTTAGCAAAATACATTGATTATATACTGGAGAGGAATCTCTGCTGGTTCCATTGCTCAAGAAAATGTGAGACATGAAAACTTAAATGGGCACGGTGGCATTCCTGAGAGCATCTGTGAGCTATGGGTTGGTTAAAAGTAGAAGAAGAAAATATGAAGACTCACTGATAGGAATTGGGATACACATTACGCGCCCCCCTCCTTTGTCTCCATATGTTGACTGACAGGTCTCTGCAAAGACAGAGAAAGTATACTATACTTTCAATTTGCTATAACATTGTAACTCATTGTGTATAGAATGTCCTTATTTCTTAATGACTGTAGGTACTTTTGTTACTGGATTTTTTCCCCCATTGTGCCAAATTGGAAATTTGAAATGTAGTTAAGCAGTGTCAATTCGGTTGTATTTAAAGATTATGTCAAAATTAGATTTGTTATCTCTAAAATGCCAATCTCTGTAGAAAAAAACTGACTAAGGATCCCCGTAGACAGCCCTATCCAAGGTGCTTCAGCCACTCTCAGATGGTTTTGCAGTGGTTTGCTCATGAGAATGTTGTCTTGCGTACTGCTGAGAACCGTTTCCTATCTGGAGATCAGAATGGTGGATCAGGTGTGACTAGGAAAACCACAGTGCATAGTAGTGACACCGGCACACTCATGTTCCCTGGGATGAACATTCCATGCTAACCCAGAGGATGGCTACATCTATACCTTCTCAGCCCCACGCCACAGACTAGAATAAAACAAGGTATTTGAGAAGTCAAAGGACTCCGTTCAAACACCCTATAGAATAATGGGTTTACTCTCTGTGTTCTTTCTGTTAGTGCTCCTATATCCCGCCCTGTAAGAGAGAAAACCAGAAGAACTTGGAAAGTGTCATGAACTGGCAGCAGTACTGGAAAGATGAGATCGGTTCCCAGCCGTTTACTTGCTATTTTAATCAACATCAAAGGTAAGTCGATACTTATATGTGCGTATCAATGTTGGTTCCTTGTGGGGATTTATTACATGGGGTAAATCATAGTTTGTGCCCTCGTGGAGAAATGTGCAACTTGGAGATAACCTCAGGTTCTTTGTAGCTTGTAATCTCCATTCTTTCTAGCATTAAGAGCACTTCCTGCTCTACTGGGTGGGAGGCGTATTAAACTTACTGGACAAAATGAGAAGGAGGGGGAGGAAGGCAGGGAGGGAGGGGCAGAGGGAGAGAGAAAAAGAAGAGTGACCCTATACCCTAGATATACCCTGTAGCTATACTACAAATGGTCCCTACAAATGGTGACTCTGCTGAGGAGCCTTGTGTAGCATCAGTGTGATGCAGGAGTTACAGGTTAGTGCGTGGGAGCTAAGCCGTGTGCAGATCTGTCTGCATTTGGACTGCATCAGTTCTTAACTTTTCTTTGTCCCAGACCATCAAAACGCTCCCTGCCTTAGAGGCTCTCACTATACCATACTTACCATAAGAGGACCCCTTGCATCAGAGCGCTTCCTACCCACCTAGAGTGGTTACACTAAGTTCGTTTTCATCATGTATTGAATGTCCTGAGCATCTCCAGTTGGGTGCTCCATGGTTTCTCTTCTTCTCACAACATCTCTCTCAGTGATTGGCACCTGTCATTCATATGCTCCCCTAGCCCAGAGCGGCCTAGAATGGCTCTTAATTAGTTTTCTCTTTTACTCTCCTTACCCTGTAGCCAGCATCCTGTGGATATCATTCTGTGGTGCCTCTTAGATCATATCTGGATTTTTTTTTTTTCTCAGCTCTGTTTCTATGGTAATCAAATTCATCCTACCACCTGGACATTGTGCCACGCCAAGCCATTCTCCACACTGCTGCCCAGGCCAGCTCTCTAACACAGGAGTCTAATTGGGTCACTCGATGGTTTTCAGAATAAAGTTTTGCATGTCTTGGCGTAGTCTCTACGTCAGGTACCTGCTGCTGTATAGCAAAGCACCTTAAATCTCATGGCTGACTGCAGCAGTGGTATCTCATCCTTCTGTGGGTTGGCGGGGCTCCCATGCAGGCTAAAGGGCAGGCTAAGGTAGGTGTGTGGTCCAAGATGGATATTGGTTATTGATAAAGACCCTCAGTTCTCCTTTACCTTAATGTTCAGAAAGCTAGCATGTCTTCCTTACAGTATGGTATTATGGCAGCTGCATTCAAGGGAGGTAGACCTCAGTTCTAGGATTAGAAAAAAAAATCACTTCTGATATGTTCTGTCAAAGCAAGAAACAATGCCGACAGGGTTCATGCTGTGTTGACAGGGCTCCCCGACCCCTCACTAGGTGCTCCAGAAGATTTATGGTTACATGTATGGGTAGGGTGTAGACGTTGCAGACACAAGAGTATCCACTTGCAGAACATTAAGCAAACCTCATCTGATCAGTTCCTTTTTCTAGACCTAAACAAATCATATCACAACTAATCAGATTATACCCTTGAATCACAGTAGGACAGTATCACCTAAGAGACACGAGGGAAAGATGGTTGCCTGAGCAGATTCAAGAAGGAAGATGATAGAGAAGAAACAAAAGTGCATGCTGCCATGTTTGTCTCACATGTCCTGTGAGATGTGCACAGCTTCGTCCCAGAGATTAGGAACCCTCATTTGCATAATATGCCAAGGAGCTTTTTAAAAGTGTATCGTTGGGGCTGGAGAGATGGCTCATCTGTTAGGAGCACTGGCTGCTCCTCCAGAGGACTAGAGGTTTGATTCTCAGCACCCACATGGTAGCTTACAGTCATCCATAATTCTAGTTCCATGGGGTCTGACACCCTCTTCTGGCCTCTGGGGTACCAGGCACACAAGTGGTGCATAGACACGTGCAAGCAAAACACTCATATGCAAAAAAGTACAAAGATTGGAAATAATAATAATAAAACCCTGCATCATTGAGTAATTCCATGCAAATCCTCGATGGTCAGCCTAGGCATCAGGAAGTCTGACTGGTGGGGCGCTTACACCTATCAGCTTTTATTGACATTCATTCTCCTGTTACACTTTGTATGCCCGTCTCCCTAGCCAGACTGTGGGCTTGTTGAACAGCATGCCCCGTACTCTGTCTTTCTCTGATGCCCAGCCCAGTGTCTGTGTCTCAGTGGACACCTGTGAATGACCACATAAATGCAGTGTACTGGCTCAATAAAGAGATTTCTTTGTTGCCAAGGAATGAGTATCCGTTGGTGAAAACAGATGCTGCGCAGATACAAGTGTGACTTCATTAGCTAGGAATAAAAAGAAAAAGACCTTGAAATGGGGTGGTTGCTCTGCCGCAACCAAGGCTCGCTAGCAAGGTGTCTCAGGTAGGGAGGTAACACAGGGAGTATTGGTTGTCACCTGAACAAGTAGCTTGGGACTAGATTTCTAAAGGGCCATTAACATCATGCTAAAGACATGGTTTTTGTAATACAGACAACAAATAGACAGGTGAAACTTTTTAAATTTTATTTTTAGCCAAAGACTGACATAAGTAGACTTTATTTGGGAAGTAACTGAGTTTTCCAGTGTCGAGATCCTGTGTGAGTGTTGAATGCATGTTAGATATGGAATACATGTCAAAGACAGGCAGGCAGGCAGGAGAACACGAGAATGAAAACACAGTCTTTATATTTCTGAGTGACAGTTATGTGCCAGGTGAATGACATTTTGCTGAGATCACCTAATTTCTTATAGTGAAATACGAGTCCCATGTAGCTCACAGGGAGAAAATTGAGTCTTAAAGAATTATGTAGCTGACCCATGGCACATAGCTAGCCATTGAGTTAAAGAATGAAATTCACTTAGTCTGATTCCCAGAACTCCTTCTCTTAACCATCTGCTGGTTCTGATAAAGATCTTCGGGGGCCTAAATAGCGGTGGTGGTGGTGGTGGTGGTGGTGGTGGTGGTGGTGGTGGTGGTGGTGGAGGATGCAGAAAACAGGGATACTATATCCAAAGGGCATTTTACCGTGAGGACCTGCAGACAGACCTTCATGGCAATGTTCCTGATAAGGGAAAGGAAGCTGTTAAATTTTCACTGCATATGAGAGAAGTGTAGTCCAGCTATGACTGTGCTGAATTAGAAGCACTCCTAAGATACCCAAAGGTGCTTCAAAAAAGTTAGAAGCTTGAACTAAAAGCCCAGGAGCAAGGGTAGGGAGGGGAGTTACCCAGGTCTGGGCTTCATGGGCACACAAAGAGAAAGAACATATTCTGGGAACATAGGAAGAGACATGCTGATGGACTACATTCCAGTCACAGACAAGGAGATGGAGGAAGCATGGCCAGGCGTGAGAGGAAACTCAAGAGAGAACAGCACTTTGAAGGGGAATGCTGTCCTGAAAGGCATCATGGAGGAAAAGGAGGCCGTCAGGAGCTGTTCTCAGAACGCCTGTGTTTGGCAGCAGTGGTCCTGCCTCAGTGCAGGGACTGGAATCATTTATGTCAGGCTGGGTTGAGACAGTTATTGAGAGCACCAAACTGTAAAGCTCTCTTCAGCGAAGTAAACTCAGACTGGAGAGACGGTCTACAGAAAAGGGATAATATTTGCTATTCACGTAACTGGTAAGGAGTCATCTCTAAAATACGAAAAGAGATCCCACAACTTGACAGTCATAACAGTAGCAGTATGATTTTAAGTGGGCAAAGGACTTGAGACATTTCTCCGAAATAGACACAGAAAGGCTGACAGGCTTGTAAATCATTATTTTACGTTATTTACCATCTGAGAAATGCATCCCAAAACGACAGTGAGTTGTCACCTTACCCGTCCAAGATAGCTATGATTATTTTAAAAACAAGATTAAAACAAGGCAGGTGTTGGTGATGATGTGGAGAGACAAGATCCAGCACCGTCCGTAGAAACAGACAGTGATGCAGCCACCGTGAAAGGCAGCGAGGCCATCCCTCCAAAAAATAAAAAGTGCCATACCTCCAGGTAATGCCAGCTCTGAGTGTTAATTTCAGAAATAACACTTGAACTTAGGGTATCAAAAGCATCACAATACTCCTGTGTTCATTGCTATGTAGCATTCACAGCAGCCAAGATATAGGAACACCCTGAATGTCCACTGCTTGGGAACCTAAAGCAGAGGATGGATCGAGTCTGAGAATCTAAGACCAGCCTGTGCAACACAGTAAGACCCCCCCCATGCCATCTTAAAACAACAAGAAATACAAAACTGAACACAAAAGAAAACACACAACATCCCTGCAATGAGCTGCTATTCAGCCTTTAAAAAAGATAGGGATGGTGAGACGGTGTAGCAGGTACAGGTGTGTGCGCTACCCAGCCCGATGACTTAAGTTCAGTGTCTGGAAATCTCATGGTAGAAGGATAGGACGGACTCCTGCAAATTGTCCTTTGACCGCCACGTGCATGCCACGGTGAGCATACCCTCACACATACATGTGTGCACACACAGTAAATAAATGTTAAAATTTAAAAGGAAGGAAACTATAATGTGGCAGCGTGGATGAACTCTGAGGATGCTGTGCCCATGGAAATAAGTCAGTCTCAGAAAAGCAAATACTCTGTGATGCTGGGTATCTGAACTAGTCAGCTTCATAGACGGCAGAGTGAAATGAACGGCATGTTGCTAATCCATGGGTGTGACGTTTCCCTCGGAGAAGACGAATAACCTCTAGAGAGCCGGATACAACATTGTGCCTTTAGAAAAACTACAGGGTAGTTTACGCTAAAGGTTTGTCAAGAGACAGCAGGGCTGGTGCATATGTGGACTCGGGTAGGCTGTGACAGCATGCACAAGACCTACACAAGGTCAAGCCAGACAGATTCCCAGGAGGAAGAAGGGGAAGTGAATTCAAAGAGCTGCTCCTGACCTAATGAAGCTACTTGCAGCTAACACCTGCTGGGAGAGGGAGAATCCGTTTCTCTCCGATGGGGTGACACTGGGCATATCAACTACACTCCGGGACAGGCTCCAGGCTCAGTCAGCCAGCATAACACAGACTTCATCTTTTTGTGTGTGCTGGATTTTCTTTTCTTTTGTTTTTATTTTTGGTGGGGGTTGTTTTTTGTTATAGGGTTTATTTTTTTTGAGAGAGAGAAAGAGAGGGAGAACATAAACTTGGGTGGGTAGGGAGATGTGGAGGATTTACGAGGAGTTGGGGGAAGGGAAAGAATATGATCTAAATATATTGTCTGAAAAAAAATCAAGGTCTGTTATAAAAGTTTGTTAAGTGGTTAGAGCTCATGTTATCATTCTTACGACAATAATCTAAAAGTTTGGGAAAGAATCGAATAGTTGGAAGGGCGGCAGGACTGCATGTAGAGAAACAAGTCTGCTGCAGAGTTAAATTGATCAAGGAGAGAAGAGAAATAGAATGTATAAAGTGTGTCCAGTAAAACTGGAGCACTGCCTGAGGAAAGTGAGAAGGAAGGAATGAAGACTTTAGTAAGCAGGGAACCCTTTTCTCTGAGATGGGAGCCAGGACAGGGAACAGGCCCCAGTGGTCGGCACACCGGGTGCCTCCTGAAGGAAGCATTTGCTCTGGACCAGGCACTGATTTGAGACTGCAGGTGGAGACAGACCACCCTCTGCCTGCTGTCCCACCCACCTGGTGATGATCCTGATAACGTTTGCCCCACTCCCCACTCTGTTCTGTTTTGTAAAAGGTTGCCTCTCATGCAGACTTGAATCCTCAGCCTCCTCCGTCCAGTCAAGGAGGACTGTCCCTCCACAGTAGTGACGACTGTCGGATAGGAACAAACCTTGTACCACATACTCAAAACAAAACACTGCTCTCAGCAGACTCCTGATACCAAGTGTGCAGGGGTTTCAGCCTAAGCAGTGTCTCAGTCCGGTGCCATGGTGTCCTGCGGTCCAATCTAATTTGATTACTGCCTGCCTGGAGTTAGCATCAAATCCCACAAGTTAAAGTGCTCACTCAGTCTCACACTCCCTTGCTGCTGACACCAAGCTGTTGTCCGATACTCCAGCTGCACATTTGACCAGTGTGCACAGTCCGGGGTCCACATGGCCCTCCCCTGTGGTGGGCTCAGTTACATGCTGGAAGAAAAGGCTCACAGAACTCAGGGAACACTCACTCACTCACTGTGAGGTTATTACAAAAGGCGCATCTCAGAAACTGCCATATAGAGCCAGGTAGTGGTGGTGCACCCTTTTAATCCCCACACCCGGGAGGCAGAGGCAGAGCTCTGAATTCAAGGTCAGTGTGGTCTACAGAACCACACTGTTACAACAGAGAAACCCTGTCTCAAAAGACAAGAGCAAAACAAAACAAAAAAATCAAACAACAGGAAAACAAACAAACAAATAAGAAACTACCATGTGGAACGCAGATGGGACAATCAGACACTCTGTCCTGCACGCCACCCTTCAGACACATGGTTGAGTTCACCATTTCCTATATGTATTTGGTGACTAAGTCAACCTGTGGCTCCTGTCCCTTCCTGGAGGTCAGAGGGCAGTGCCGAACTTTCCAGCTCTTTGGTCTCAAGTTGGTTTCTCTGTAAGCAATGACCTCACACCCCACAGGACCACCTTATTAGCATTAGTTGTAAACTCCAGTGGGAAAGGGAGGGTTTCCTGGAACAAGAGGTGTTCCACTCAACCTACAATCAGGAGACTAGAAGGGTTTTAGGAACTCTGCCCGGAGTCCAGGGCCAAGACCAAAGAAGTGTTTCTGATTATATCACAGATAACTCTTGTGTTAATCTTCGTAGGGAAATCTAAGCCGGTCACACCTCCATCAGAATGGTCACACATTCCCTGTCCCTGGTGTCACCATCCTGTTTGCAAACTGCCAAGTATAGATGGAAGTGAGGGTGTTTGTCACAGCCTGGCAGCAAGGCTCTTCTTCAGTGACTCTGGGGAAGCAGCAGTTTGACTCAGTTCTTCCATCCTGTGTGTGAGAGGAAACGGGAAAGCTGAGATGGCAGCTCCCTGGTGCCATCCACTCCAGGGCGTTTCTTACTACTGCCACGTAGGAAGCCAGAATAGGCTTACGGTATCCACTCCCAGATGCTCTTGATAAGGTGAACTTTATATTTAAAGCAACCTTTGAATTTCACACAAACGCAGGAAATTGAGAAACATAGTTAGCAGGAACTTCCATTTCCGAGAAATGGGTGTTATTTTTAAAATCTAAGATAGAGATTATTGGAGTCTTGCCTTTCCACTGGTTATGCCTTATCGAGGCAAGCCGTGTTCAGGAGGAGAATCTGCAGGGCCAGACAGCCACCGACAGTGGAAGGTCAGCCCTCATGTCTTTGGGGCAACCTCATCCCAGATCATCCCAGATCTCTTCATGATGTCTTACTGCCTTACAGCATTTTACCTCCCTCAGCCTTGGTGCCCACGATCGTTCTAAGGCGTAGATTTTCTATCTGTAGTTTTTGTCTGGGTAGGATTACTTATGCTCTATATAGAACGTTTTTCTTATTATTCTCCAGGCTCATCCTTTTCCACCGAGCCGACCTTAGGTCCCTTTAACAGGCACACCCTAACATCCCCATTCCGTTACCGGAACACTGCTTTGAACAGACACAGAACCATTCACCTAACTGGTTAGCATCCGCAGAGGAGAGACTCCCCTTGGAAAGGGTTATTTATTCTTCTGGTGCACCTTGAATGGAATGGTAGCTCACAGCTCATGTCCTAGGCTTGTGCTCACAAACCCCCATCAGATGAACAAATCTGGCCAGAGGATTTGTATCGTCATTTGAATTCTATCTCTGCTGCTGCTTCCAGTCTTCATGGCTGAAATGACCCTCGTTGGTCTTTTTGGCCTTGCTCTTTCTCTTGACTGACTTCTCTTGACTGGATTGTGTCTTATTTTTAAGACTCTATTTGATCTTCTCATCATCATCTTTAACTTTTTCTACTTTCAATCCATCTTCAAATTCTGTTACTGAGTTATGTGTCAGTCATGAGTCAAAAACAAAAAAACAAACAACAGCAAAACACAAACCAACAAGAAAACAAAACACACAGTTTCTACCTTCCCAGAACAAACAGCCTCCAATGACGATATTGTATAGTTAAAAAGCCAGGCAATGAGATGAAGGAAGACTTACAGGTACTGCTTTGAGGTATTCCGAGGTGACGGGGAATTGCAGACCCGAGTGAATTACATTGATAGAAGCAGGGGTGGCTCAGGAGTTAGCTAGTTAAAAGCAAGTAGGAGGCAGGCTCTTTCAGAGCGAAGTGCCGTGGAACCCGTGGTTTCCGAGACAAGGAAGCCTGGTGGGTTTCATAACTGTAAGGCCAGTGAGGTAGGAGGGCAGTGTGCGAGAGTGTGTCTTGGTGACTGTGGAGAAGTGAGGAGTGTTTCAGCTTTCCCATGGCCTGCTCTGCTCCCAGTCAGTTTCTCTGTCTCCCACAATGCCTTTTTTCTCAACCTGTCCCTGCATCTGGGGACACTTTCATTATTTTTCACTACTAGAGTCTGGTACAGTGTAGTGGTTCTAGGGTGAACCTGGGCCCAGGTGATTCTGGAGGGTCTCAGTCTGCACCTCAGTTTTCCGTATGTCACCTTACACCCTAGCTGGTGTCATTACCTGAGCTCCCACATCACCATGGTTGCTTCTCTCCTACTCCCCAGAGTTAGATGAGTATGGGCATTCACCTCTTGCAGATTTAGAGTTGCTTGAAGGCAGCAACCATGTGACAGTGGGTCTGGGTTTATACTTCTCTACCCTTGACTCACTGAATAACGTGGATGAATGGCTCAACTTCTCTGTCTTGGTTTTTCCAACCTGTGAAATGAGAGTAACATTGCCAGTCTCGAGGAGACTTGCTTTTATTTGGGTTTTGATAGAGAATTCATCTGCAGAGCAGTGCATCCTAAGTAGTTATATTTGTTTATCTTTTATTCTATCCATATGTAGCAAGTAAGAAATAGTAATTAGTGAGTGGCCTGTTTCTTCTCTTATAGGGGACTTAGACATTGACTGATTAAATAAATGGGGTTTTATTAATGGATAATGCAATATAATACACATGAGAGAGAGAGAGAGAGAGAGAGGGAGGGAGAATCTGCTGCTCAAAAAAAGCAAATATGCTATACTTACGCCACTGAATGGATATGTTCTAATTCTGGGGTATGTATTTTTACCCTTAGCATTTTAAAGACAGATGAACATAGCAGCCTGAGTTCAAATGAGTAGAGAGACTCTGTAGAACACAGCACGAAAGCCATTAAAATAGAGAATTAAAAGCAATTGATCGGAAAAGCACTACTCGCTCACGTGGAGCTCAGTTTTCTCACCTCTAAAGTTTGCTAGACCGAAGACTGATCCCCGCAGCTCCTCTCCCCTCTCAAGCTGTGAGATTTTATGACTCTAACTCTGAGTCTTGTACATTCAGAATAACTTAAGATGCTTTATAAAATCCTAATGGTGCAAGAGAGAGAAAGTTAGCAAAGAACCACACGGTCATCGGTCTGGAGCCTTTGATGGAGGAGCTCGGAAGTACCGCTGCCACCTAAGAGTAACTGAGTTTCCCAAGGCTGGCACTAAACTTAGATCTGTGATCCCGAAGATATTTATAAGCGATATAGTGAGAAATACCTGGTCGTTTGTAATTTGTTTTCACCATGTCTTTGCATTCCAAATACAAGGTCTGCTCTAATAACACCTTTATCTTAAAATATTTACAGATTGAATTTAAATATATCATTGGCATGAAGATTTTCTCTTTCTTCCTTCCTCCCTTCCTTCCTTCCTTCCTTCCTTCCTTCCTTTCTTTCTTTCTTTCAGTGTTTTTCTAGGACAGCTTACTAAAGAAAAAGACTTCTCACTTGTGGACTTCCTAAGATTAATTTGCATTCAAACAACGGGATCTGCGCTTTACTTTTTTTACTTAGTTATCTTTATTGAGGGTGAGCTGACGCCGTGGCCCCCATGTGGAGGTCAGAGAAGACTCTCGGGACCCTCCTTCTCTTTCCTCCTTGTTGAGGCACGTTTGTTCCTGCTGTTGCACCGTGTACCCCTGGCCAGCTGGCCTGTGAGCCCCACCCCTGTCTCCGCAAAGGAGCCCTGGGATGGCAGATCCGTGCTACCGTTTCCAGCTTTCTGATGCAGGTTCTGGGACTCGAACTCAGATCAGCAGGCTTGCACAGCTGGCACCTTTGCCATCTGAGCTACGGCTCACATCTGAATTTTGAATAAACCATTGAATTAGTTAACTCTAGTGTTTTATGCTAAAATTTTCATTACTGATCTTGTTTTCTGTTTTCTGTGAGAGATAGTTCTTAATCTTTGCTTGATTCCATAGTTCTTTTTTTTTTTTAAATGAGCATTTTAGCTTTCTCTATACACCGAGTTCGGTGACACATCGTGAGTCTTAAAGAACAAAACAGTGAATCTGGAGTCTTACCCAAGCTGAGTCTTTCCCATGTACGTTTGTGTCTAGTTCCATATTGAGAGATTACATCAGAATTGAAGGCTCTGTTTAGTCCCCAAATCTGTACTTTTCAAAAACCAGTGTTTGCTGTCTCCAGCAAGCTGGAGGATATGTATGGAACCCATTCCAACATTCCTCCCCAGTCTGGCATCTAGGCACCAGGCATTGCTTAAAATGTGAAATCGAGAGTCTATTTTCTGATGGTTAATCAGAGTGTCTGTATGCCAGCAAGTTCATCTTCTCACCGCCTTTACCTCCCTGGCAATAAAATCACAAATGTGACGTTGTCAAATCACTTTTCACTTAAGATGTTTTATGCAGCCTTCAAAGAGAGCCCTGGGAGGAAAAGTACAAGAACCACAGGACAAGTAGGTCGCAGAGTGCAGCACCATCAGCTGGAGGAATGCAGGGCAGGGCTGCGCGTCAGGAGACTTCAGTTCTATGCATAGCTCTGTTCTTGACTCCGAGTGTCCTTGGACTACTTACCAAAGGGCTCTTACCTCAGTTTCTGCTTAGATACAGTGGGGCCAGCCGGCGCCGACGGCGTATGGAGAGAGTATGTGCAACTTCGCAGCCTGTCACCTCTGGAGGACCTTTTCAGTTATTTACTTTAATCTTTTGTTAAATGAAAATTTGGGGGTTGCTGAAACTTACTGCCTGTTGAGAAGCAAGCGTCATAAAAGGTTTGTTTTGGTTTGTAGTTTGAAGGGAGAGGCAAAGGCAGGTGGATCTCAGTTTGAGGCCATCCTGGTCTACATAACAAGTTTCAAGCCATCCATGGCTACATAGTGATACTCAATCTTCCAAAAAAAAAAAAAAAGATATCACCAGCTGGGTACCTATTGTTCAAACATGGGGATTTCATATATGAAAAGACAGAGCCCAAATAAATAAATGCCTAACACATCATTTTCTGTATCGGAGCAGCTCTGATAGCCATGGATATCTCCTTCTCCTTTCCCTTTGCAGCGTGCCTATCTCATCTTCAAACATTTTTAGTTGTCAGGAACTTCTCTTTCGTGTTGTTGTTTTGTTTTTTATTAGTTCTTTGAGAGTTTCCATGTCTCCACTAAGCAAATGGTGGAGGCAGAGTGAAGCCATCGGGAACCGGCGAGAAGGCCGTGGGTAGTCACTGGCAGCAGAGTTTCTCTGTGGTGAAGTTTCTGGTGTGAGCTGATGGTAGCGCAGCATTGAGACTCTCGTCATCTTGAAAGCATGTGCTTAAACTGGCAAATTTTGCATTGCACGCACGTTTTCCACAGTCAGAACACATTCGTCCTGGTTAGCGCTGTACTCTCACTCTGGAGGCGGACTGTGTTGTCGGAGTTTAATGGCGGGCGTAACAACTTGAAGGTCCTAGGCCAGGGAGACACTGACTGGAGCAAACACCTTCCCATTGTGGGCTGTTGCTGCTCTGCCACCTCCCTTTTGCTGCTCCTCCTTTTCCTGCTCCCGCTGCCCCTGCTGTTTCTCCTCTTCTTTTTCCTTCCTCCCTCCCTCCCTCCCTCCCTTTCCCCCTCCCTTCCCTTCTCTTTCTTTTTTGGTATGTTTTCTGAAACATGTCCTTGCTATGTAGACCTAGCTGGCTTTGAACTGTGGCAGTTCTGCTCATGCCTCCTGAGTCCTGGGATTGCAGGGCTGTTCTGTGCCTGGCTGTGATGCCCTTCTTACCACTCTCTGAGCTGGCCTGTTCATCATAAGGCAGAAGATTTTTCATCACCACTGTTGAGCCTAGTCACTAAAACAGAGTCCAGGCGAGGGCACCTTGCTGGGCATTAGCTCTGAGTAGCTGTGACCACTGTCAACTCACACACAGCTGATAAGGCTTCTTCCTCCCGTGTCTGTTTTATATGTGCTGCTCACTCCCCCCGCCCCGCCCCTTTTCAGTGCTAGAAAGCAAACCAGGGACTTGGCATGTTAGACAAATGTCCCACTGCATTCTAGCCTTATGTGTGTCTGAAAGAAAGCCCAACCCCCTTTCCTAAACTTGGGAGATGTTAAATACAAGAACCGTAATTTTTCTCTAAATACATATTATTGATTTTAATGGATCATTTTAATCTTTCATGACTATTTTGAATTTTGATTCTAGTACGTATTATACTGGCTATTTCTCCAGCCCCAACACTCGTGTGTGTGTGTGTGTGTGTGTGTGTGTGTGTGTACCTGTGTACATGTGGTTGCCTTCATGTGGAGGCCAGAGGACAGTCTTGGGTGTTGTTCCTCAGGTGCCATTCACCTTTTCTTTTGAAACATGATCTCTCACTGGCCAGGGAGCCCTAGGGATCTGTCTGTCTCTGCCTCCCCAGCACTGACTGAGATCACAAATGTGTGCCCCCATGCCTGTCTTTTTGAGTGTAGGTTCTGGGGATCAAACTCATGTCCTTGTGCTTGCAAGGCACTTACTGACCGAGCCCTTAAATACTATCATAATTGTAAGTCAAAATAGCTTCAATTCCCTTATCCTAGCTATTGATAAAGATGCTGAAAGCCGCCAGGCTGTAGAGGTCTACCCCAGCAGTAACCAACACCTGTCCACCCTGCTTCCTCTGTGTCAGAAGGTGTTAAAGTGCTTCATACGTGTTAACTCCCTGATTCCGCACAGCTGTGCCACAGGCCTCGGGCCATCCCTCGTCGTTCTGTACATGGCAGAACTAAAGCTCCAAGAAGTTCAGCAGCCTGTCCGAACCTGGCAAATAGCAGTCAGGATCCAAACCTTTTTAATCACTCAATAATATGTGTAAATGTCTAGAGTACAGTGAGATGATCCAGGACATGCATACAGCAGACGCCAATCAAGTCAAACAATACTAATCCTGCTTCCTTATACATTTACCGTTTCCTTAAAGCCTATGGACTTCTCCCATCAAGTTTTCCATTAAATATATAGTAGGTTGTTGTAAGTTATACTTATCCTATTGAGCTGTAGAATACCGCACTCATTCTGTCTAACTTCACTGTGGTACCTGTTGCTAGCCTCCATTTATATTTCTCTTGTCAGCCTCTAGAGCTCACTGTTCTGTTCTGATCTTTGAGATCAACTTCAAACCTCTTCATTCTGTTTCCAGAATCTACACCATTACCTTCCTGATGCAGAGTCACTATCAGTGACCAGGATTCTAGCCCGTGCTGGAATATGATAGCACAAGAGTCTGTTAAGTCTAACCAGTGATTCACTCCTGTAAGCACTTCTTTGTGGTTACTACTGATAGAAAATAATTGGAAATGCCAGACTGACACATGTGAGCCTTTTCATGTGGGTACCCACTCCCAATAAATGCTTTGTGCATTTGTTGCCCAAAGCCTGTATTCCTGTCTTTTCACATCTACTCCCAGGATATTTTCCCCTTCACCCAGCCCCAGGCACATTTAAGCTCTTTTTCTCTTTTATTATCTTTGCACTGTGTGCAAATATCCATTTCATCTTGGAGTGGATTTTAGCCATAAGGAGCAGCAAGCATTCACAGAACACCTCAAACAAGCATGAGCCAATGTCGTGCTGAGCGGTAGGAGTGTGGCCAGAAGACAGTGTTCCTGCCCTCACGTTTACTGCTGATGGGCAAGCCAACAAGTAGGGGTGGCCCTGATGTCTGCCAGTCGTAGGTGTGAAACAAATGTTGAGTGGCTGAGTGGAAGAAAACCAAATCCCAAGCAAGTCTTCTTAAATGCCCAAGTGCGTGTCTGGAAACCGTGCTTTAGATTTAGAAGTCTATGACAAGAGAAGTCTGCATGCCTGTCTTGGGTTATACACAGCTTTAAGGCTCCATGCTGTTGTCATTGCAGAACTAAGGGCAAAGAAGTAGCCCCCATCTGGAATATTAATGCTGGTCAGATGGCAAAAGGAAAGGAAATAGATCTCACTGGGAATGCATATTGCTCACTGCATAGAAGTTTTCTGTGGATTTCAAACTCCTTTTTACCATGTCCAGATGATTAGTCTGCTGTCAGTTGTTTATATATTATTCTGTCGAGCACGTTAACGATAACGTTAAGGTGCTAACACACATAGGTGCTGTTGTTTAGTTGTCAGTCACTCACTCCTTTAATTGTTGTGCGTGTTTCCCAATATTACTCTCTTTCTAGAAACATTAAAGAGTGACATCATGTAGGAATAGAGCCTCAAATGAATGCAGGTGATTTTAGAATTCAGAAGTATTTTAATATCTGCTTAATGCATTTTAAAAGAGAAACAATCCCACAAGAGATGACAGCAAAACTGAGTGTGAAGCTGTTAGTCCCATGTCGTATGTAATTTAGGGGTCCAGACATATGAACCTTTGGTAGCCTGGATAGGAATGCTGGCTTGTTTCTCTTTTCCTACACTCAATAGCAAAGTATACATATAAAATCAGTATACATACACTCCATATAGTTTAGTATATACTGTAGGACACAGGGTTAGTCAGGGTCTTTTAGTCTTTTTTTACTATTTTTTAATTTTTTTTTTTTAGTTAGTCAGTCTTAGTTAGGCTTACTATTGCTGCTATGAAACACCATGACCAAAAATAACTTGGGAGCAAAGGGTTTATTTGGCTTACACTTCCACAGCACTGTTCATCATTGAAGGAAGTCAGGACAGGAACTCAAGCAGGGCAGGAGCCTGGAGGCAGGACCTGATGCAGAGGCCGTGGGGGGTTGCTGCCCAGTATATACTATGTAATATGTATATACTTGGTTGGCAAAGTATATATACATATACTTATATATATACTTATGATTTAATGTTAAAATACTGTTTGCTGTAGTATGCATTGTAATGAGACAGACTTCCAGCAATTGGAACCTTATAGAATTATAGTGTTATAGTAGGAGGTAGCCTTTCCTTCAAGCTTCCATGATGAAAGATACTCAGTTGGCATTTTCCAACCCAAGGCACATTTTTTTTTTAATCTTTTCCCAGAGCTGCAAGAATAATAGCGTAGTGCTGATATACGAGGTTATAAAAGGGAAGAAATGGGCAAGTGAGTGGTTTTCTCCATTGAGGATTTAATTATAGGAAATTGGACTTAACCTAGTTAGAGGTTAGTGGTGATTAACTCAGTGAATTGTGCAGTGAACTGCCTTGGGACAGGTCTGGATGTGCCTGCCTGGGCTCCTTTCATACACACTCAGCTCCATGCTGACAGCGTTTCACAGCTTCTGAGGCCAGAATGAGGTGTACCCAGGAGGAGCGCGTTTGGGGGCTCCCCAGAGAAGGCTGAGCTGGGGAGACAGAAACTGTCACACTGGGAGAGGCTGAGCTAGACAAGGATTTTGAAAACCAGCAGCGAGTGGGCTGGGCATATAGCTCAGTCAGCACCTGAGTTTGCTTCCCAGAATTAATGTCAGTAAGGGGAAGAAACCAGCTGTGGTGACAGATGTTTTGAGTCCTAGCACTGGGGAGGCAGAGGAGACAGGCAGAGCGCTGCACCTCTCTAGCCAACTGTCCTCAAGAACTTGGCAAGTTCCCATGCCAGTGAGAGGCCCTGTGTCTGACTCAGGGTGACTATTGCTGCAGCGAAACACCGTGGCCAGAAAGCAGCCTGGGGAGGAAAGGGTTGGTTTGACTCCCCCTTCCACATCACCTTTCATCCACATCACCCTTCATCACTGAAGGAAATCAGGAAACTCAAGCAGGGCAGGAACTTGGAGGCAGGAGCTGATGCAGTGGTCCATGGAAGGGTGCTGCTTACTGGCTTGCTCCTCATGGCTTGCTCAGTCTGCTTTCTTATAGAACCCAGGGCCACCTTCTCAGGGATGGCCCCACCCATAAATCACTAATTAAGAAAATGCCCTACGTGCTTGCCTATAGCCAAATCTAATGGAGGCATTTTCTTTCTTTCTTTTTAATTTTTATCTATTTTTATTTCATGCATATTGTTGTTTTGCCTGTGTATGTCTGTGTGAGGGTGTTGGACCCCCTAGAATTGGAGTTCAGAGTTGTGAGCTGCCATGGGGGTGCTGGGAATTGAACCTGAGCCCTCTGGAAGGCATTTTCTTAATCAGGGTTCCTCCTCTCCGATGACTTTAGCTTGTTTCAAGATGACATAAAACTATCCAGCACATCCTGTCTCAAAAAATGTGGCTAGTACCTGAGAAATGGCTCCTGAGGTTGACTTCTTGCCTACACACACACACACACACACACACACACACACGAACATATGCATACCCATTCATTAAAAAAAAAAAAAGCAGAGAGGAAAGCAGAAGGGTAAATATGATCACTTGTTTTGGAAATTATCTGAAAATAGTTGGCACAATCTGCAAAAGCACAAGTAAATACACATGACTGTTTAGGCAAATACATCTATGGCATTTGCAGTTTCAAACAAATATATGTGGCCTTTGAAAGAATCCCCTGGAAGTCTGGGATCTTGCTTCCCTCCTCCAGATTTGCTTAGCTGAGACTCAGTGGCATAGATTTTCACTCCATTCTTTGGAGCCTTGTGCCCTCCCACTAGCATCTGTTGAGCTCACATTTTGAGCTCAGCAGGATGCGCTGCTCTTCTAGGTCCAGGAACCCCTGGGAGACCAGCCGAGTGAGTTGAGCAGATGCGTCCATTGCTTTGTGAGGAACCCACGGGTATGGCTGAGCTTGCGTTGTTCTACCCCCGTTGTGGTTCTTACTACTCAAGGGGAAGCCCTTGCCATCTTCATTTTTCTCTCAGGATCATGGGGGAAGAAAGTGTTTCTTGACCTCCTTTTAAATGCCATCTTTGAACTGCACGCGGTATGTTGTGCTCAGACAGAGAGGAGGTACAGTGACATTTGAGGGGATCCCTACCCTGCTCATTTCCTTGAGAACCAACATGCTGAAGTTCTTGCCAGCCTTCCAGGCACCCAATGGAATCCCTGCTTGTGTGCTTATTTTGGATTCGAGAGTGTGTTTGTCATTTTCTCCCTGGAAACGGTTTCTCACACCCACATTGAAAGTGTGCGATCTGTGATTTTTCCGTGTCCTCCTTGCCTGGAGCGAGGGCTGAGAACGTGATTCAGCTTAGGGAAATGACACATGTGGCTATTAGAGCGATCTTTCAAATCTACCTGTGTGCAGTCATTCTGCCCGTGTGAGCCCCTGCACCAGAGACAAGCAGATCTGAGCACCGAGCTCCTAAGATCACGGTGTTGGAAGGACATAGAAGATAGCATGTACTGCAGCTTTCTGGTTGCTGTGAGAAGACACCTGATGAAAACAGCTTAAAGGAGGGAGGATCTATTTCAGCTCACAGTTTGAGGGTTTATGCCCTCACGGCTGGGAAACCTCAGTGAGACTGTGGCAGGAGGCAGTAGACCACATCACACCTCCAGTCAGGAAGAAAGAGAGATGAAGGCTAGTGCTAATTTCCCTCCCTTCCTTCCTTCCTTCCTTCCTTCCTTCCTTCCTTCCTTCCTTCCTTCCTTCCTTCCTTCCTTCCTTCCTTTCTTTAAGTCAGAAGTTCATACAGCTCTTTCTGCTTGCAGATCTTGGCAGTGTGTAGTTGTATGCCTATGGTGGTGCCTCCCTGAGGAAGACAAGGAGGCGTATTCATAGGTGCAAATTTGGCCAGACCTCAGCAGAGGGAACCACCATCATGGCACAGCAACGTCCCGGACAGTGGAACCCTGAGTGTCTGAGCTCAGTGTTTTTATTGACTCAGAACTCCTTAGGTGTTCTGATACCACACGCAGATCATAAGCAATCAAACATCCCCCACAGAAATCCATCACCTGCAGACAATACAAAACGCCAAAGCCCTAGGCAGCCCCTCACCCATCAGTGCATGAAACAATTATTTTAAAAACAACTAAAAATAAACTTCCACAACAACGGTGATGCCTTTTTTTCCCTCTGAGAGGTCAGGTGCCTTTGCAGACAGGGTTACACATAACAGGTGTCTGATTTTAGAGAGGACAGAGCATGAAAAGACCAGTGAGCAATCAGCATGAATGGAACTGAAAGATGCATGTCACTGTGAGCCCAGAGCCACAGCAGCTCCTTCAGGCTTCTCTGAAAACCTGTTGAGATGGTCACCGATAGGAGCCACATCTGTAACTGGGGTCTGTCCCCCGCACAATCCAGTTCTGTTGAACGATGGTCGGTAGGGTAAGTTTAGTCTATGAGTTCTCTTTATGTTCCTAATGAAGGCTCTCATGTTGTTGGAGACTTTTTTCTTACGTCTGCCTGCTGTGTGTGTGGTAGAATTGGAAGACATCGTTTGCTTGTGAAACCTGCCCTGTTTGCTGCCTTTGCCTCCTCTAAGCCCACCATGCAGAATGGAATGTTCACTGTTCATGACACGGGCTGGAGGAGCAACAGAGGCCTCTAAACCAAAAGGAATTTTAGTTTGATCAAAGGAACTGCCCATGACTACCTCCTCACAGTGTTCAGGGGAAAAAGATGCCCAGAGAAGACACAGGACTGCCACCGTTCCGGGGTCAGCTTTTACCCAGTGGTGGCAGTCATTTCCATTTCTTCCTCTGTACTCCCCATCAGGACAACCGAAGGGCTTCTCTTCCGTATCTTCTTTACTCCTCAGGAGTAAGGTAGATTTATCATTCCACTGTTGTTGTTTGAATAGAAAGTGCCCCCGCCCAAGCTCATGTGTTTGAACACTCAGGGTCCACCTGATGTCACTGTTTTGGAAAGTTGTAGAACCTTTTGTAGGTAGAGTCTCAATAGAAGAAGTAGGTCTTGTAGCCTGGCTCTGCTTCCTCTCTGCTCTCTGCTTCCTGACTAGGAAACAAGGTGATCAGCGGGATCAGTGTCTTCCCCACAGGACAAACTGTGTCTCTTAAACTTTGAGGCAAAATAAATCCTTCCAGCCTTCCTCACGTTTATTTTTTTTGTCAGATATTTTTGTCACCACAATGAGAAAAGTAACCAACACACAGCTTACAGATGAGAAAACAAGACATGAAGAACAGAGTGAACATTTACCTCAAGGTCAGATTTGTCTAAGAAAAGTTCATGTTCTCAACAATCCTGTCCTGTTCTTGCAGATTCTTCAGGTCTTTTCTCCAGCACGCACCTAATTATACCCTCTTTATAACTAATTCAACCCTTTATTGCTCCAAAATAACACACCTTCCACTTTACTGTGTCTCCTGCCATACTCAAATGCAGATTTTTCTCTGCACACACTATAGGTTTGGCTTTGTCTTAACTTCTTCCATAAACAATAGGTAATCCCTGTGCAATTACACATTGCCACTTTTAGTCAACCTGGAAAGGACAGTGGAGAGACTGGAAGGGTTAGGGTCAGGGTTAGATGTGTGGAAAGCATTGTATCCTTAGATAGGGACCTTGTGGAGCAAACTCACACTCTTGAGATAACTGCCATCTAAACTTTTTAAAGCTCTTACCATAGCATCATTGCTAAGCGCTTGTAATGGTGCACAGGGGTGGGGGGGTGGGGGCTTGCCCCTTCAGATTTAATGGCTGGAGACTGTGAATGAAATTGACAAATAATACATTAACAGGAGAACAGACCTGAGGGTGTCCTTTGACCTCCACACAGAAAACACATGAACACAGGTGTGTGTGTGCGCGCACGCGCGCACACACACACACAGCTTTTCTGTGATTAGGTATTAGCTCTCCACAACTACAGAAAAGAAGAAAACAAATTCATTGTTATTAAATAAGTTTTATGCATAGGACCTCAAATAAAATAGTGGTTAGGCTTGGGGCATGCATACTTAGTGGGGACAAAGAGTAGTCTGCAGTGATGGACAAATTGGCTTCGAGGAGGGGAGGTTTGGGATCGCGTTTGCCTCTGCCTGCTTGAGTGATCTTCTGTGAAGACTGGAACCCTCAGAGAAGAAATTCATGGTAGCCTTGTAGCCCAGAAATTGTGTGGTTATAGAGATGAGAAAACTTGTAGAAGGAGTTTGTCTTGTCTGTTTAATCTCAAATGTCTTCAGCTTAAGCTAACTTTCTACCTAGTCCAGGGTTCCAAGTGTGTCCCAAAGCAACAAGAGCTCGTAAATGGTGCTCGCTCACCATAAAGGACCCACGTGGCCTGCCCCTGGCTTCCCACTGCTCTCAGATGGGCTATGCAGTGCCTTCCCGCAGCCGAATGGGAAGACACATGCTTTTTACCTTCTTGGCAAGGTCATATGATTGCTTCCCCAGCAACTAGACATACTAGCTAATTGCTCTCCACAAGAACAGCTCTGTTCTACCAAAATGAAATCCAACCTCTTTGATGTTTGTTAGAATCAAAGCCACGCCCTTGTGCATCTTACGTATATACTCGACAACTGAGCCTTGAACCTCTGGTCCCAGCATTTCTATCTGTCAATCCTTAGCATCTTGTAGTAGAAATAAATTCAAAGATTAGTTTTTGAATTATTAATCAATAGATCAAACCTAGGATTTTCATGGAGTACATTTTAATTCATCGATGTTCCAGAAGAGCCATAGAATATGGTTTTGCTAAAATCAAGACCGTGACTAACACTCTGCTGTTGTTTGGGTTCTGAATGACTCACGTGGCTCCTGTACTGGATGGTATTGTGACTCTGGGCCTATCAGAAGGTCTTTAGGTCTCTGAGGCCATGGTATAGAAGAGGATTGTGGGACATGTCTGCCTTTCCCTTCGTTTTCTGCAGATGAAGAGAGCAGTAGCTCTGCCATGTGCTGCCAGCATGGCTTGGTGCCTCACCATAGGCCCAGAGTCACAGGGCCAACCAATCACAGACCTTCAAAATGATGAGCCCAAACAAATCTTTCTTCTCAATAACAAATTATCTCAGCGCTTTGTTGTATTTGTGGAGAGCTGATACCTAATCACAGAAAAGCTTTGTGTGTGTGTGTGTTATATGTGTATGCATGCACGCACATGCGCAAACACACTGCACACACACACATACACACACGTGCGCTCAGGAGTGTTCTCTGTGGAGGTCAAAGGGCAACCTCAGGTATCATTCTTGAGAAGCCAGCAATCTTTTTCTTTTTCCCCCGGAGACAGATCTCTCACTGGCCTGGAGCTCACCAGTAGACTAGGCCGGCTGGCCAATGGGCCCCAGGGATCTGCCTGCTTTGGCTTCCACAGTGCTAGGGTTACAAGTGCAGGCTGCCATGGCCAGCAGTTTTTACACGAATTCTAGGGACTAAACTCAGGTCCCCATACTTACACGGCAGCAGTGTTTGTTCACACGCTTGAGACTTCCGTAGAGAACTTTCTGAGGCTGTCTAAAAAGCCACTCTGCCGCAGGCAGATTAAGTTAAACTGTCAAAGAACACATAACGGATTTCCCGGTGGATTTTTGTTTTCTTACCTCGGTGGCAAGAGCGCAGTGCCTGTGCTCCAGCTCTTGCACGCTTTGGATCTGAAGCAGCCAGGGTCGACAGCCAGGATGACGCTGATCTGGTAATGTGGAAGCCTGTTTAACTCAGTCGTCCTCGGGCGTGATAAACCAACCCATAAGCATTGCTGCAATGCTATTCAACCCTGAAGAACTGAGACTTTGGACTCAGTATGGTTAAGAAGCCCTCAAGTGCCTTCAGCATTAGCTTTGAGAAGCTGCCATCCTGGTCCTTCAGAATGTGACACGTGTGACTTTAGGTAAATGAGCGCATGAAATAGTTTTTCTTCTAGGTTAGCCCTAACAAAACACCAAAATCTCTTGCTTCCTCGTCTTACATAGTAGCAGTTGGGTAGTTAGTATCTCCTTTCCCACCACCCTGGGGTCCCATGAAACTCAGAAATAAGTTTTATTGAAACTAAACATGGTGGCTCTTAGTAAAGGTTTTACTCTTCCCCCTCCCATCCTAATTACATTGCTCTTGCTCTTTGCTGTCAGATTAAGGATTTTATTTTATTCAAAATTTTCTGTTTGTATTGGATAATACAAACAGGTTATTTTTGAAACTAGGTCGTGTTATAAATAATAAATAAGATTTAAAGCAGGCCTAGATCACACCTGTTCAGAAAGACCCCGGTGATGAAACTGTCACATTTTTGGTGTCCTTTGGCCATACAGCCGATGCCAGGAGCCTGGCAGGTGGGGCTCACATCATGCTTGTGGGATTACTTTGAACAAAGTATTGATGAAACACATTTTCCCCACAGTGCAAGTGAAAACGTCTCAGATGGTGTGGTGTGCTATTTCTTGTGGAAATACGAGTAAGCCTTGCTAGTTTATACTAGTAAATGTAGCAGGTAAATGTCATACAAGAGTAGAGTGTGCACATAACATCGCAAGGCCATAGGTTCAATCCTCAGTATGACAGTGTGTGTGGGGTGGGGTGGGTGGGGTGGGGAGTGGGAAGATTTCAAGATCAACTCCAAATGTACGAGACTGAAAAGATAAGGCAAGAATAGTGTGGCTGGCAGAAGGAAGTCTTACTGTATTGCTAAAACGGGTCAAAATAGTAACACTGTAACAGCTTCCATGATGAGGACAGTCCTGTGCTCAGACGAGTGAGGACTCCGATGACCTAGAAGGGCTTCTGGTCCCTGTAGGATTTCATGAAGACCTTTTGAAGTGGGTCATCTTGCCTGCTGGTTGGTACAGTTTCCATAGTATCATATTCATAAGTGATAATGCTATTCAAGTTGTCTCTGTGTCCTGTGTGCGTGCGTGGGTAAGGTGTGTGTATAGTGCATGTGGGTGCATGTGCACATGTGTGTATGGGTGCATGCGGAGGTGTAGTGCAGAGGTTAGGAGTCAGGTGTCTTCAACTATTGCTCGTCACCTCAACTATTTTCCCTCTGAAACTCATTATGTTGGAGCTGGCCTCAGCCTCACAGAGTCGGCCCTGACTCTGCCTCTGGAGTGCTGGGGTTAGTGTTGGGCTAGCTTGTCTTTTGAGACAGCATCTCTTACTGAACCAGATCTCACTGACTGGCTAGGCTGGCCAGCCAGTGAGCTCCGGGAGTTCACTGTCTCCACCCACAGAGGGTTACAGTGCACAGCTAAGCTCAGCTTTTACCCAGGCTCTGGAGACTTAAATTCGGACCTCATTACTGCACCGCAGGAACGTTACCAACTGAGACATAAGAGCAGATTAAATTTAAGACATTTCTCATTTTATTTTATTATTTATTATTATTTTTTTAATCACCATTTTCTTTTCCCCATTGGCCAACAGAACAAGTACTGTGGACTGCAAACTTTCCTAGTTGATGAGTCAAAGCCAAAGGGAATAGGTGTTCTGTGTTTAAGATGATGTACCCCAAATCTCTGTTTTTGTCTCATTTGATTGGTATATAGGCTGGCCTAGGAGGCATCCGTCTGTCAATTAGAACCACAGGTCTCCTTATGGCAAACCCAACACTATGGTCTGAACTTCCAGCTCTCAGCTTCTGCCTCATAGTGTCCGCTCTGTCCTGGATCTCTGTCTTACCTTGTGAGGGTGCATAGTACACATTCCCAAGCAATGCACATGCTGCAGGAAATCACGTGGAGGCTGAGAAAATCACCTGGACCTAAGCGTCAATTAGCATTGGATAGTCTGGGAATTAGGTAACTATGGTACAGTCTATATGCTTTCGTTATTAGACTCTGCATAATTCTCCTGCCCAAGTATAAATAGAATCACCTCAGAGTCCCTAAAAGACTTCTGGGCCCCACAACGTCAGATTCTGATAGAGCTGAATGAAGGACTGAAACAAGTTTCACAGTTGAATCTAGTTTGAGAAAAGCTGCCTTAAAGGTAAATAAATAGCACAGCTTAAAAAAAAAACCACACAGACATGGCTTCGAGTTATTATGACGTCACTTTAAATTGTGTGAGCATAGGCAAACTACTACCTTCCATTGCTTCTTTTAAAAAACTCAAACACAGAGTTATTTTGAGACTGAAGTGTCCTGCCACACCTGGCAGGTAGCATGTGTTTAATAAATGCTGAATGTAAGAAAACAGCCAATGAAAATGTTGTCCTCATCGCCACAGGGTCCTTTCAAAGCTGTGCTCTGGAGTTTTCCACGGTTACCTATTATACCTGTTCTTCTTTTAAGATGCCTACACCTTCCTCCTTCACAGCTCCCACTGCGATTCCCACACCCTCCGAAGGTCCCCTTTTGCTTACTCTTTAAAGTACTCCGGTAGAGAGTAATCACGTTTGGCTTTTTTGTCTACATTTTTAAGAGTTCCTCTTCAGTTCCACCTTACAACTATGGCAAAAAACAAAATGATTTCTAAGCCAAATAGTTTTTGGCCAATCAACCTGGAGGAAATAGATAACTGAGGCAGGAGAATATCTCCATTGAAGGTACTGTAAGCCCAGTTGGAATGAGTGAGACTTAGGCCAAATGAAGCAATTTAAAGGTGATCTCAGTAGAGCATATAACCAATAGACTAGTGACCCAAGAGATGAGGTTTTCCTACCAGAGATCGTGGCGCATCTTAGAGCTGTCTGAAATTGAAACGGACACACATGGTTTTTAAGTAAATGTATATGATGCTATTTTTTTTTTTTTGTACCTCTAAAGAAGGATTTCTTGAAGCAATTCAAATTCAGCTCAAATGAGTCATTTTATTTTGTCACTTCAAGCTTTAAAACATAAGTGTTGCCCAGGAACAAGGGTAGCATTCTAGAAAGTTTCTGGACCCAACTATTTCCAGTTGCTTTCTTCTCTGCTGCCCATTTCCTTCACATTTTCTCCAATGCGTGCTCTTCCAGCTGTGTTTCAGACGGTGTGTCTGGTGGGTCCGGCCTCCCTCGTATGAGCTGTCTCACTGGCTGTGTGTTCGGTATCATGATAAAGGCGACAGTGGTATTCTAAGTAATGCCAGGAGAAAGAATGTAGAAGAGGATCTACACTGAAGCATCTTACCAGAAAATTAGCTACAAGAACACATTACTTATGCTAATTACACGTGCAGTTACTATAGCAATACAAATCCAAGTCCCTTTTCCTTGTTTTTAACACCATCAATTTTCAGTGCATGGTTCCTTGGTACGAAGTACATTCACGTTGCTGTGTATCTGACCCCTTTGATGAAGAATATAAAAGTCCTCTTTGTAGCAAAAGCTTTAACGGTGTAGAAGAGTGTTTTCCAGGAAGAACATCCCGAGAGACAGCCTAGGACCTTCTCTTGCACACTTAGGTGGGGTCATCTGCCAGCTGTGGCATCTGTAGCTGGGAAGAGAGCTGTAGCAGTGACTCGAAATGTGACTCTGATTGCCCTCTGCCTGGCCTGTTTGGGGGCCCTGGCGTCTTCTCTTCCGGACTCAGGCACAGTTTCTTTAGACTTTACATGGATAATAAAGCTGCAACACAGGCAGGCTCTTCAGCAGCAAGAAGTAATTTAACAGCAAATGCACATAGAATGATAGGCTGTGACAGAGTCACAGACCTGTTGCATCTTGCAGGCAAAAAAAAAAAAGAATCCTAGCTTCAATGAATGACAGCGCAGGTCTTGAAGATAGTGAGTTGCTTTAGGAGCAATTGGAATGATTACTGCAAACTGAGGGCGATTTGGGTCTCGCTGCTACGATGATTCTGCATTCATTTACTATAGATTTTCATTGAAATGCCAACTAGAATCTGTTTATGTGCAAAAATTGAAATTTTGCACCAAAGAAGCAAGTACAAGAATTGGATCATTTCAAGTCCAGCCTGTACAATTATTTCTGCTGATGCTGTGTGATAAACTTCATTATACAGAAAAGAGGAATACCCAGTGTCCTTTGTCAGCCTTCTGGGAAATAAGAGCCAGAACTAATGATTTCTTCCAAGAATGCATTGTCCTGTTAAAAGCACTGCCCTTGGACTCTGAAGCCTTTGATGTCCTGGGGGACAACGTTTCTGGAGGAAGCATAGCTGCATAGTATTCAGTAGTAGGATAATAGAGCAAACTTTTGTGTGGATGAAATGCAAATATTTCATAAAAAATAAGCCTCTTGTATGAAAGATGAACTCCCAAACATTTGTCTAGTTGCCAAAGTTGAGAGAACATGGCTTGTGGAGTGTGTCTTATCTTTACTTTCTCTCAGACACAGATGTAGGAATCGAAACAGTGTTCACACTGATGATATAGAAATCTATTACTGACACTTTGCAAGATCTACTAAGAGAGTGGGCAATGGCTCCAGTGGATGATTAGTTTCATATAGCAGTGTCCAGTTGACCTAAGACCTACCAGGGATACCTAGACTTTTGATGCCATGGTGTGGCATGGTGGCGTTTCAGTGTGTTGGTCTGTGTTCATGGTTACGAACATGTATCCTGGGATGTGTATGGCCAGCTGTCTAACTGAAGGTTAGACATGCCTGAGGGCTGTCACCCCAACTTGAACAATGGCTTTAGTTTTTTCCCCCTCAAATCAAAATCACCTGGGATCCATCTAAATGTCAAGATGGAATTTACGTTTGTTGGAGAATGACCACCTATCAGTGACCGTTAGCTTTGTCCACGCCCAGTGGCCAGTGGGATTAGAGGATAAGAGAGAGGAAGCAATTTAAGATGGAGGAAAATGATAGCCAAATGGTGCTGTGCTGTTGACATTTTGCAGCGTACAAATGACATAATAAGCAATATGCAAATTCGCACCAATTACTTGATTCAAGAGCTCACAGCTTTTGGAAATGGGTTTGAAGCACAAACTATGGCGTCTATAATCAGAGTCTTCACTTTCAAGGGTGATTATTCTCTAGGGCTGGAAAGTGAGTTTGTATGCAGGTTGCAGTTTGCGGTGCTGTTCTGAGAGGCTGACTGCTCTTCCTTTCCTGCCCTCCGTTCTCTTGCAGACCAGAGGATGTTCTCCTACACCGCACGCATGATGAGATTGTCCTCCTGCACTGCTTCCTCTGGCCAGTGGTGACCTTTGTGGTGGGTGTTCTCATTGTGGTCCTGACCATCTGTGCCAAGAGCCTGGCAGTCAAGGCAGAAGCCATGAAGAAGCGCAAGTTCTCGTAACAGAGAGGAGGATTGTGGGAAGCCAAGCACAGAGGCTGCCCTGTCAGCACTCGCCTACCCGCAGAGCCCACATTTGGTGGCTCAGGAGATGGAAGGGGCCACCACAGGCCTCCAAGAGGCCCCTCCTTCAATGGCAGCAGAAGCAGGCACAGTTGGAAGACTCAGGAACTCATCGCCTGTCGTCTGTGTGCTGTAGCAGTGGCTAAAGGGCCAAGCTCTTAGCTGTATGGAGTGACTAACTGTTCGGAAAACCCTCTAAGAAGCTGGTTTTCTTTGGAAAGTAACAGTATATTATTTGTATAGTGTAGTATACAAACAATTATGATTTATGCTACTTACAAATATTAAAATACAGTGGTTTGTGTTCTTTTCTATTTTCTTTTTTTTATGCCTAGATCACCAGGGTATCAAAAAAGGAACTAATGTTTTCACTTGACTCTGCTAGATTAAACTCTCACTTGATTGTGAGCATTCAGATCTGCAGAGCCATTAACCATCAGTTTCCAGGATTAAATAGTATCTTGACTCCTACTTGAAAAAGGGATTCCACAGTGGTAACTCACTGTCGAGCCACTTCTGTCTTTCCTTCAAAGACTGAGAAAACATCCTTCACTGCCTGCCTTTGTGTAGCCATTATTTCTGTTCATAAGGCTTTGTGAGAGAGGGACCTGACTCTAAAGAAAGCCTGTCCTAGCTCTGGGGGCGCAGAATTCTTATTTATCTGTTCATGCTGTTTGTTCATTTATTTGAAGTGTTAGATATCCAAACAAGGGCGTTGCACATGCTAGACAAGTTCTGGACCCATGAAGCCATTCCCAGCCTGAAGGACACTCTTCAGTTCATAGTTAAATGTTGTTTTCCATATATATATATATATATATATATATATATATATATATATATATATATATATATATATATATATATATATAATATTTTTTTTTTCCTTTAGGATAGAGAACAAAGTCAGGCCGAGCATTTTGTTCTCCTTGCCTTTGTCCTTGCCTTGATGTTCTGGTGTTAAAGCAGGGTGACTGCTGCAGTTGTTCAGTTTGCTCACGCAGACTGGAGATGCAGCTTGGCTCACCCCACTGCTACTGCTGGGCTCTCTGTACCTTTAAAAGTGCACCAAAGCTGGGTGTGGTGGCACCTGCAGTTCTCTCTGCGTTCCAGGCCAGCCTAGTCTACATAGTGAGTTCCAGGACGGCTAGACTTACACAGTGACAACCCTGTCTCATTAAAAAAAAAAAAAATAGTGCAACAGAAGCCGTCACCTTCGCATCTGTTCATAGACTTGGATTCCAAATACCAACCACAAGTCTCAGCAGATATCAGACCCACCCCATTTGCCGCCCAGAATTGACCCTCAGAGGAGGAGCAACTGACAGCATAGGGTTGCCCTTGGCTTTCTTCTCACTCTGCAGACATGCTGCCCTTAGGATGAGATTGGAATGGGAGGACAGGCTCACTGTAGTCATTCCCATGGGTTCTGAAACTAAGTGACGTGATGGCCCTCACTTGCATCACTGTCCTCTGCTTTAGAGTGGAGGCCGCCAAGAGCACCCTAGTCCTCTGAAGGAGTGTTGGAAGAATGCAGTCATTTCCCCCCTAGTTCAGGTGTTACAGGTTTCACTGTGAACAAGGCCTGGCACACACTATTTATGACATCCTTTGAGGCTGCTGCAGTGCCTTGACTTCAATCCCAGTTTTCTCTCGCAGTATCCCTGTTGTCTTAGCAACACAGAACTATTCTGAAGCACTGGGTAACACGAAACCAGGAATCAGAGAAAATCATCATCTTGGCATCACACGGAGGGAGAGGAAGTCTGTTTTATCTTCATCCAGTTATCTACGATTAACAGATTATAGAGAACACATAAACCTTATGAGCCCATGGACATATGTCTGTGTTGGAATAAAAGGAAGTCAACATGTTAATGAACCTGAGTTTTCATTTGTCAGTTTGATACTCATAATTTATATTGACTACATGAGTCCATTTAAACCCAAAGATACGCAACTGTATACTGTAGGTTGTTTGTTCTTTTAAACCCAAAGATACGCAACTGTATACTGTAGGTTGGTTTTTTTTTTCCTTTTTCCTTTTTTTTTTTTTTTTGGAACAGAAGATAAGCACACTGAATCCATGAAGTCACATGTAGTTTTCAAGTCTTGTTTACAGCCAGTTCAATCTGAGGATCCTTATTTATACATGTTAAATGTAAAACCCAGAAGGTTTAGCAAGGAGAGGGGAGTTATGGAAGATAAGCTTGACTTCTTAACATTTTCATTCTCTTCTTTTGCATAAGTCAGAAAAGGACGAAGCTGCTATAACACAAACCTCCAAATAGGATGGCTTATGTAACTTGCAAGTTTATTTCTTCCATAGCAATCCAGAAGTAGTTGATAAGCAGAGAGTGGGTAGGCAAGCTGTTGGCGATTTGTCTACCTGTGCTTCTTCTCTTGTGGTCAATGCTGTCTCAAAGAAGCGTGTGTACCTGCTAGCCTGGAAAAGAAAGGATGCTGGGATAAAGCTATTGCCCTTAAGGACATTTTACCCATCTTTTGTCCCCATAGTGCAATCTATCAGTATTTGCTGAACAGCTTTCAGGAATGCTTGAACCCGTTATCTACAGATAGACACAAACTCTACAAAGGCTCCAGGTGGTGGAGGAGCTTCTATTACTGAAACAGAGGGGAATTAATACTAAAGGAAAAGTGAAAGAGGTGAACAGAAGTAATGGCCTGTACTTTGATGGACGTGTGGAGCAGGCATGACAGGAAGCAAGGCTTCTTGGTTACATCACTGAGCTCCTCTCTGGGAGAAATTCTCTAGTTTGTTGTTGTTGGGGACCCTATTTTGAACCTTAGAAAATTCTTGCCAATATACTTCATGCAGCTCTGAAAATTTGAGGGATATTCCAGATTATTTGTCACCTGAATTCTGTTGCAGATCTGTAGAATAGATTGCCTTAGGAATTAAGGCTTTACTAGGCCAGGCAAATATTTCCCCTCGCTTTAATAACAACTTGAACTCAACTCTAGTTGTACAGCCACTGAATATCTTCAAGTTTCACTTTACCCCCAGACTCCACATTTGTGTAACAAACTCTTGGAAGGCCAGTATCTCCTCATTTGGCCCCAGTAGGAAGCTGAACTCACATACGCCCTGGCCTGTAACAACTCTCACAGCCTCACTGAATAAACAATAAAAGCTAAGCCAGTTAAACTTTTCTGGACCCACTTGGGAACCTGCTCTATCTCCCTGGAAAGTCTCAGTATATATATAATAAAACTTTTCATATTCTCTTGGTGCGTATGTGTGTGTCATTTTCAACACTTGAACTAAATTCACAACATCTAATTGCATTTTGGGTAGTAGTGGTGGCATTTTAAGGTGATCACAACATTAAAAGTTGATTTCATTAAAAACATAGTAGAGGGCTCAAGAGATGGCTGAATAGGATAAGGCACTTGCTGACAAGCCCAAACAGCTGAGTCTGATCCTTAGATCCACATGGTGAAACAAGAGAATTACTCCCACAAATTGTCTACTTTCCTACACACACACACACATATACAAACGTGTGTGTGCATGTTTCTACCTAAACACATATATGTAATAAATATTTTTTAAAAAACCCAGTAGATTATAAATATGTATCTTTTCAATAATTTCATTTGAAAATAAGACACAGAGTACTCGGGTCCTAATTCTTCATCCAGCAGTCACTGTATGTGGCCCGTGCCTCTAAACTTCACTTTAATGGCAACCACCTTGAAAAAGAAATTTAAGTAGGAATGCAACCTTTCCTGTAACCTAGTCTTCTGAGCTGCTTCCAATTGTCTAATCAATAATAATGAGAAGTTTGAGGAAGACTGATTAATAATCGTATCCTCTGCTGTTTGAATACAGAAGTGATTGAACTTCAGGCATAGACAGAGACACTGCAAAAACTGGTCACCGGCAGCTATTTTTATGTTTGTTTATTTTCTCTCCCCTACGACTTTTCCTAGTGACTGTTGGGGTTTGGATATAATTTGGCCATCAGAGGTTCTTTCCATTATCTCATTTTCCTAAAATTAAAGTTAATTAACATACCTTGCTTGAGTTAATTTAATGATTAAAATGGGGTTAATCAGTATTTTCTTAAAAACCCAGAGGATGGAGTGGGGAAAGAGAAACTTTATTCTTCTGTCAGAGTGAGATACTTCAGAAGGGTGATGGATGAGGTTTCCTCAGGCAGGATGCTGCTAGGGACAGCCAGGAGAGTTGGGAATATGTAAAGCATATGTACACATGATCTGTAGGGTCATTTTTAAAAGTAAGAATGTTTATATCTAGAGTTCTCTACCCAGCCACTTGTTGCTCTATTCATGAACAAGAAGATGGAACTGACCTAGACGTCCATCAACAGATGAGTGCATAATTAATATGTAGTGCATTTACACAGTGGAGTTCCATTCATCTGTAAAGAAAAATGGAAACCATGAGATATTCAAGAAAATGGATATTTCTTGAAAGCGTAATATTCAATGATGTGACCCAAACTCAGAAAGGCAGACATGTATCTGCTCTCTCATATGCATGTCCTAACCTTTAAAGTATACATCATATGTAAATGAGTGTAAGTATGGGGAAAGCCTTAACAACGTAACAAACAACAACTACAACAAAAAAAAGCTAGAAAGGAGATCAAAATGGACAGATCTGGAAAACATAATATTCAGCGATGTGACCAAACTCAGAAAGACAAACTCGTACATGCTGTCTGTAGGGTATTCTGACATGTAAGGTATAATTGAATATAAATGGGTGTAGGTATGTGGAAAGCCTATAAAACTAGAAAGGAAACCAAGAGAGTTAAAAATTGACGCTAAGGCAGAATGGGGTAGTGAAGAACGACACAAGGAACATGAAAGAGGAGAGGAGAGGGGTAGTAGGGGTGAGGAGAAAGGATACTTCGATTGAAGATGCCATGATATTTAATGCCTTGCATGCCAATTAATAAAAAATAAAGCACAGACATAAAACAAAGAGGCAATGCCATCCGAATATATTCTAATTGTAAGAAAATAGTGTATTCTAGAATGTGGAGAAATGTGTTGGTTTTGCTTTGTGTGTTGGTTTAGTGTTTTAAATTTTGTTTTGACATTGAGTATCTTACACGGCTCAGGATATCCCTATAATTTCTATGTCGCTAAGGCTGGCTTCAAACTCATGATGCTCCTGCCTCCACCTCCCAAGTGCTAGGATTGCAGGCATCTACTGCCACACCCAGCTTTCAAAGATGGAGATTTAAAATATTGTAGGAAATAAGAAGAGACTTGAAGGGTGCTGTTTCAGAAAAGGACAAGTATCCCATCGCTCATTACTATGAGTTTCTCCTCTTGGGAGTAATTTTCTCAGAAGTGAAGTAGGAGAGGGGATTCTGGACTTTGAATCCGGCCTCTCCCGGTTGCTAGTGTTTTGTAGTTTTAAGAAAATGATCCTGTTTCTGACATCTCAATCTCGAAATGGTGCCGATGTTGGATCATTAGTGAAGATTAAGTCAGAGGGTAAGACTCATTTTTAGTGCACAGCCTTGTGGATAAACACTAACCATAATGGTGATAACGATGGTGTTTGATGGCAATGGTGGTGGCACAGTGTTATTACTTCAGTAAAATGAAAAATGGTCTCAAAATAGATTTTTTCTTTTGGCCATAAAATTCTGTGCCTTTGGTGCTCTGATTCCTCTTGCTTAGTCCCTACCAATGTAAAAGTAAAAAACCGGTTCTTTTCTGAAGTTCTATCATTAGCTAGTTTTATTTCTAGAACTTTAAAAAAAATCACCTCTGATATCTATTTTTAAAAGTACAGATACTTCTGAATTCCCTACTTTGTTCAGTATTAATACATTGATGTTATTGAAAAGTTCTGCCTCACCATACATAGCAATTTCCAGAATTATTAAAAGGTAAGCCATCTCTTTGATGAAGACCAATTACTGGGATCCTTTCTTTTCTTAGACATGAAATCCAAAGAGTACCCTTCGCTTTGTCCATTCTTCATAGAACATTGCAAATGACTGAGATACTTTTTGCGTGATTAATGCATCCTCTATAAGGAACAGTATTTCTAGGTAAGTCCAAAATGTTTGGAATATATAAAACCATAGTTGTGTCTCAGCATGTATCTGACCCAGGACAATGCTTACAAAGGTTTTTCCACTGTCTTTAAAAACACTGCTAATGTGCTTAATGAGTACCATTTTCCAAGCACCACATGCCAGTTAGAAAAGCTCCAATTAGGATCTAAACTTCCAAACAGCATTTAGAAGTGACGGTGAATTCAAATAAGACCACCCTGTGTCTGTGTAGGAGTTGGAGGTGTTTGAAGTTTGGGAGAAATGCTTTTCTTCTTGAAAGTCAATGATAATTAATGATCAGAAATATAATAACCTCCAAGAGTTCTAACATTCATGGTCATTGAGAGGAGTGAGAGTTAATGAGATAAAGTCAAAGAAAGGAAGATATTTGTTGATGTCACAGAATGTGCCTAATTAAATGCTAGTCCTTGCTCACAGTGCATAAAGGTATCTAGTGTTTCAAAATTACTGCTAAGGGTACTACACACCATTCTCCACATCTGAAGGTGAACATTGTTTCCACTTTGCCCAGTTCTACACAGCCTGTGATTCACAGCACAGGACATGAGTCACCTATGGATACTTGTTCCATTTAGTGAGTGGCAGTTACTGGACTTGAATCTGTTCTAAGCTTAGAATGGCCCAGTGAAAGCAGCTCCTGCCTGAGACACTTTGTACTCGTGATATACATTAGCAAGAGCAAAATTTCTTTTAGAATTGATGCAGTGATTTCTGAGCCTGGGATGGGGAGCTGAACTTATTTAGAATCTTATAGCCTGATGTGCCCAACAGACATCCCCTAGCAATAACACATTGTGTTGGCTAATGTTAACCTCACAGGATCTAGAATCATCTAGGAGAGGAATCTCTGAGTTCATCTGTGAAAGAGTTTCTAGATGAGATTAACTGAGGTGAGAAGATTGATCTTAAATGTGAACAGCACCATTCCATGGGCCAGGGTCTGAGACTAAATAAAAAGAATTAAGTGAACTGAGTACCAGCATTCATCTCCCTCTACTTCCTGACTGCTGATGCAATGTGACCAGCTGCCCCAAGAGCCTGTCATTATGCCTTCTCCATCGTGGTAGACTGTGTCCCTTAGAACTGTGAGCCAAAGTAAGCCTACCCTTCATCATGTTGTTTTCGTCAGGTATCTATGTCACAGAAATGGGAAAAGTAAGACACACACACACACACACACACACACACACACACACATACACACGCTCCATTTGTAAGCTCTGTGACTGAATGAATACTTGATTGGCCTTGACATTACAGTGGGAGGAAACTAAGTCCAGATGGACCATGAGGTGAAAATCAAGTCTCTTGTCTGGATGATGTTAATGTTGATATGTTCTCGAGGAAGTCTTTCTGGACACACTAACCTGTCTGTTCTTGTCACAGTGGGCCATAGAGTATGACCAAAGAAACACTTGCTGATCTGCTGTGGGGTGCATAGCGATATGTACATGGAGTTTTAGCCAGTTGATATTAGATGCATATTGTTTCTACAGTCTTTCTCTGGTGGCATCCATTTCCTGGTTTTATTTGTGATCTCAGCTATGATTCACAGTCTGTTTCTTGCTTTTACCTATTACTGCTCTGTTTTGTCTGCTTTTCACTTAATCCAACCTCTTTCTACATGACAGTATCTCTGGTACATGATTACGTCTCTTCTTCTAGTTTATAAACAGACACTGGCAGAAGATAAAGTGTAATAAACATTATCAGACAAATTGAGGAACACTCATTTGCCCTAGATAATGTGTCCCAAGATATATCAGAGCATGTTACAACCTTTTCCTGATATCCCAACGTTTGTACCTGGTGCCCTATAGTACAAGTACACTCCGTTTTTCTCGAGGTCTGTGATCCTGTCCCATGATTTGGACCTGTCTTCTTATTGTATTTGAATATCTGGTTCTCATTTATCCATTCTAGCTAAAGTACTGCCTCTTCCTGGAAGTGTCTGCTAACCATCCATGCAGGTGGACTTACCATCCATTTTTCCTTCGTTCTTCAGTCTTCCTCTCTAGTATCTATTGATGCTTATATTAACTTACTTGTCTTTCTTAGTTTTACCTCTCGTGGTAGATTGTAGGATTCATAAAATTAGGACGGTGTTGGCAGACCTTTTTTCATTCATCCTGTATTTATGAATGGATGGATGAACGGATGAATGAATGACTCTCCAGACTCATTATATCCTTTACACATGTTGCTTCCTATATTCTTCTCCATCTTGAGAAATTTAATTCCACCTTGAAGCATGCTCCTTTGATTATTCATGCTTTCAAGAATTAGCTACTTGCTCCTCCAAGATGCCATTAAAATTTGTACATATTTGTATGATTTTGAGAATTTATCAGTCCGGTGTGACTGTCAACTCACGGATTCTTCCTTATCTCCTAATAGTCTTTTGAGACAATTACAATAACATAATTACCATAACGACAAAAGGTAACTCCCAGCTAACGTTCAATATTCTCTTTGGGTGATCTTTGTCAAACACTGCTCTCCATTCTTCATTCGAGTGAGTCTCTTAGCACAGAGCCTGGAACAAATTAACCCTAGAAATGTAAAATGTTGTGGATGACAGATACATATTGATGTTAACCTTTAAATGAGTAGTTATAACAAAAACAAACAAATATTTTGTATTTAATATATAGCACTCTTTAAAGAAGGAACAACAGAAAAGTCACTGTGTTTTGCTATCAAATTACCCTAGAATTTGGCAATTGAAAACAACACTGAACATTTGTTAATCTTTGCAACTTCTGAATCATGAAGTCAGGAATCAGGTGGGCACCTTGTTGTAATTCTAAATTACCTTAAATTGTCCAATCAGTGTGTTGGTGCATTGGATTGCAGTGGAATAACCACGAGAAGCAGGTAGTGCAGAAGAGTGAGCCCCAGTGGGAAACTTTTGATAAGAACACAGCTCTGCTTTTGGCAGGCATCTTAGAACAAAAAGATGGCAAATCCCAGTTGTTTTTCTCTTGATTGGCATAAAGAGATTTCTAGGAGATGTCACTGGAGATGTGGAGAAAGGTTTTTCTGTACCTCCAGGGAGCTTCTGAGAGCAGAACTAGAGCATGTGTGACCTCTGCTCTCGCCTCCCTTTCTGCGAACAGCCTGCAGCCAGAAATAAGAAATCTAACACAAGCAGAGATTGAAATTAGGGTTGGAAATAGCCCTGTTGCTGGATCTTTAACACCTCACTGAAGTTTCTGAAAGAACCCTCAGAATAAACTAACGCTTTTACAGATCAAACTGCCAGAAGCATCCAAGGAAAGAAACTTTGATAAAAAAGCCTGTAAATAGTGTAGCCAGGAGAGATGTTGGGAAAAGGATCATGCTGGTTCCAAGCTGAATGCACAAAAGATATGTATACAAAGTGAATGAACAACAGAGCTCCTGAGGGGCACTTGAGGGCCCTGAAGTTTGTAGGGCAAGATGTCTTTTAATACTATAGGGCATCCTTGCAAATGCCTTTGATATTGAATGTCACAGTTCGTGACATTCACCATAGCACCATAGCACCACTTCGTCAGCTGTCCCTCTAGGGAAACAAGCTACTCAGGCGAAGGACATCCCAGATAACCCTGAGGCGCTCTTACCCCAGCCCAGATCTCCCACCTCCATCTTGTAACCAAAGAACAATATTCCTCCATCCTTTCTGAAACTGTCTCCTAACAGGATTGGGAGGGACCAACTGGACAGACAAATGTATTACAGTCAACATTGCTGTAAATGTGTTTTCTTGAAAAATCCCCAAGGATACCTCCATTCACACCCAGTCTACTGTTAGTTTGGAAACTAATTTCCTGGTGTGCTTTTGTCAAAATTAAACCCCAATTTGAAGATATCCATGAAATGCTAGGCTTTGTATGGACTATTTGTACAGACTTAGTGTAGTGGAGGAGAAATCATTCTGTCTCTCCTCAGTCCAGTAGCTGAGCTCTGCATATTAAACTGACAAGAGTAATATTAACAAGAGAAACACTATTGAAGCCTTCACATGAAAAAAAGATCTATGAAAAGAAAGGTACTAAGAAGCCACTGGACACCAGAGCTTAGACACCATTTTAACTAAGCATTGCCAGGAAATGAGAAGAAAGTCAAAAGGTTGGTCTTTGAGGAGCGGTAAGTTATGGACTTCTTTGGTTTGACTGAAAGTAGAGAGCTAGTCTGTCTGTTGTTCTTCGGTCGTACTGAGCTCCAAATGGCATCTTTTAGAGTGGCATGTGCTGATCCCCTTGAGTAGAAGTGTCTTAATCCTTCAAAACTTATGTCGTCACAAATCCCACTCACTATTTGTGATAAGTTCTAAATGACAATAGGTAAAGGACACAGATTAGCAGCTGAAAGCCCAATTGCTATAAAAAAAAAGCCTCATAATCACTCAGACCCGTCCTCCTAGGACTCCACCTTCCTAGTTAATAAATCCAATGGACAGAGAAGCACTGTGCCCTAAGTAAATTGGCCACCCTTTAGCACTCTGTGATATGGAGCCCCGATACTGTTTCATCATTTCACCGTGAGGTTGCATTTTCTACTTGTAAATCTGTATGTACCATGCTTTGTTTAGTTTTTGCTTTCTCAAAAAAATGACCTTATGACCCTCCCCTCATAGCTTCATCAACTCTTCTATTATTGTATCATGAATCTTGCTCAGTTCCTGTAAGTCCTTTGACTTTAAACACATGTCTTACACCATTTCAGTTCACGAATACCCTTCCCTAGCTTCCGTTTTGAAGTTACAAGAAGTCCTGGTCAAGGATGTATTCTTTAATGCCACAAATTTAATAAACTCAGCTTTGATTGTCTGATAACTTTTCCTCTGATCTTCAGCAAGATAAATCTGAGTCTGGGTGTGGCGACCGCAGCCTATAAACCTGGGACTTGGAGGCTGAGGCAGGAGGACCGAGAGCTGGAGTGCAGCTGGTGCAACACAGTGAGCCTGCCTCAAAAAAAAAAAAAAAAAAAATCTGTCGAAGTCACAAAGCAAAAAAGCTTTTATGTGATTATTTACCAGATTGTCTAAATCTCTTTCTTGGAAGTATGTAGGGTACGTTGAGAATACGAATCACTCATCTGGCCCATTTAGCTAGGATAATTGGTGAGATAATGTATGAAAAGATAATGTATGCAAAACACTTAGTGCTTAACATAGTTCCTGGCACAAGACAGACATGCATTGAAAGTCAGCAGTATTAAATCCTTCAGTCTTCCTTCAAACCTGAATTTCAAGTTCAGATTCATAGGCTTCCTGGCTCCATGTTTCACAGGAACCCTCTGTTTTTCCTCCCTTTCGCCTTACCACCCCCCCAAGTGTGTGTGTGTGTGTGTGTACACATGTGTGGTTGTACACATGTGTGGTGTACATGTAGAGGCCACAGGTTGCCGTGATGTATCTTCCTCAGTTGCTTTCCACTGTGGTTTTTGAGGCAGGGTCTCTCATTGAGCCTGGAGATCATCAGTCTGGCTAGGCTAACTGGTTGATGGGCTCCAGGAATCTGCTGATCTCCACTCCCCACTCCAGAGCTTGGGGTTATAGAAGTGCATCATGGAACACCTTCCCATATGGGATCTGAACTCAGGTCCTCATGTTTGCAGAGCAGGTACTTTACAGACTGAGCCATCTCCCCAGATTCTCCTCTAGCCCTTCTCCTCTATTCTTCCCACCAAGCTGAAGAATTCAACTCTTCATGTTGACCAACTTTAGACTCCTTCTTGAAGCTGATTAAATCTGAGTGGAGACTCACTGGGTCAGTACCATATGAATTTTTCTTAGTACAAGGGTTGAACTCTGGGTCTCCCATGAATGTGCTGTACCTGCTCTACCACTAACAACCTAATAATCCTGACAACTGGTTCTAACAATGGAAAATGAGAACTACTTAACTATTAATAATTAAGATTTCTCCCTGTACCATTTTACCTAAACAAAGGAACAAACCTGCAACTTCTCGAAAATATTTTAATGGGGCTGCTATTAAACCAGAGAGTCTTGATTAAATTATGAAGTTAATGAAATTGAAAGTCTAAGAGAAGCCTCAGTGTATGTTTAATTAACAGATTTCATTATCATGAACACAAAAAGATAATTTAGGAAGAGGCTGTCCCAGGAGGTTTGTCATATTCCACACATCAGAGGCCGAGAGACACCAAAAAGCATTTCAGTATCCCCATTAGTTCCGAAATTCTCCTTTCTGAGATAGCATAACCAAATGCTAACCCTGTGTTATTATAGAATTCAAATCGACTCTGAAGCGAAGAGGGAACAGATGAGCCTTAAATGTGTGAATACAGTCTTCCAGGCCCCACGAAAGGATGTTTAAAAGAAGAAGATCTACAGAAATGTTTACTTTGAGCTTCAGGCTTAGTGGATGAAATGAAGACTCTGGTGACATAATTTCCCACTGGGGAAAATGGGGTGCAGTGCTTGTGTGTGTTCAGGGTGTGGGTGGGGAGGCTTTCTGCCGGGAAGTGGTGTGTTGGGAATTGTTTGACGGCCGGCCAAGGAATAGGAAGGATGCCCTCATTTAGAACATTTGCTGATCTCTTGGTGTAAACATTCCCACTGTTGCTGACTGGAATCTGTCAATGTGATGACCTTGAGCTTGGAGTTGGAAAGAGACGGACGGTAATGGCATCCCATAATATTTCCACCACGTACAACAAATACAACCTCAACAGGGATAATAATAAAGCTATTAGGAATTGATAAGTTTGCGTTTTTATTTACCTCTGTCTTTAATGTAATTTAATTTGTAGGCTTGTAAGACTTAATTTTTAATAATGCTTGTGCTTAATGATCGACTCACTAAATGTAACGCTGGGCTCTTCTGTGCTGAGTGCTAGCTATTTTTCCTGTCCGCAGTTCTTATTTCACACCTGAAAATAAAGCTCTCACTCAGTTTCTCTCACACAGACCCTGCCTCCCATTATGAGGTATTCATCCCTGTAAAAATCGTCTCAAATTACTGCTTCTGTCTCCGGGCGGGCAAGGGTAGCCAAGTAAGTCTTTGAACAATCTTCCACACCTCCTCCAGGTCTTGGAGGCAGGATGGAGAGGCAGGAAGGAGCCTGAGCTGTCAGTGCTACATCCAAGCGCCGAGGCTTCTGTGTAGGGCCAGAGCAATGGCACTTTCCTCATAGTGACGTCGGTCAGGCTGCTCAAATAAATCAGTGTTCCAACTCAAATGACTCATTTGATACGAACACTAAGTTCACAGCCAATTTGTCAATATAAGAAAGCTATCACTTCATTTTTAAACTCAAAAGTGACACTTACATTTAGAGTTATAATTCTTACTTTGGCAGAAGACTGATGGAAGTCCCCCAAAATGATACCAGAGCCATCCTGGCACTGTGCTCAGCTTAGGCGCCATGTTTTTCAGGAAGCTCTGAGACCGTCATCTGAGGACTAGTTTAAGAGATTATTTTTCGAACCCTCTAAAGGCAGTCATGATGTGTGGTTGAACTGGTGTCGTGTGGAAAGGGATTAGAACTTGATTTTGCAAATTATCATGGTAGATTAGAAGCAAGGGGCCTGCGTTTTAGGGACCTGATTTCCAGTTTCGATTTCATTGTTCACTAATTGGACAAGTCATATAAACACTCTAAATTTCAGATCTCTTATCTGGAAAATGGAGTATATTCATTTACGATTATTATCGTACCAAATCGCCATAAATGCAATGACTAGAAGACCCATAAATGTGTTATCTTTTGGTTCCTAAAGCTCAACTCTAAAACAGGTCTCACTGGGATCAATCAAGACATTAGTGGGGCTGTCTTCTTCCTGGGGGCTCCCAGGAAGCACCTCTTTACTTGTCTTCTCCAGCTTCTTCAGGCAGATTGCATTCTTTGGCCTATCATCCCATGTCTTCATCTTCAAAGCCATCAAAACTGGGCCAAATTCTTTTTATGATGCTTTCTTTTTGGTTCATTGTCTTAGATGCCTCTGGCCAATATTTTGGGTCTCATGATATTGAGAGTATCCCAGATTGTTGTTGTATTTTAAGCTGATTGGCAACCCTAATTCTCAATGCAAACTCAATTCCCCTTTTCTTCTAATCTCACACATCTACAAATTGCAAAGATCAGGATGAGGACATCTGTCAGGGCAATTACTCTCTCTATTACATGGAGAGAATGTGAGGGTAAAAATTGCACCTCTGTTGTGGGGCACTCATCAGAGAAGACTGCTCAGACATGGATTTAAGTCAATAATAAGTCTTTATCAGTTGGCCAATGACTACACTGGGTGTTTGTATTTCAGTGTAGCCTGGAGCCTTTCTCAGGGGTTGACATACTTCAGTTAATAGGAACAGTTAGCCAGAATCAGAACTACAGAAGCTAAAAAGCAAGGTCAGTACATTTTGAGATATTCCCAGAACTGTGTGGACTTTGATGGATTAGGCCTTTGTTTTAGTTTTGGCAGGTGGTGCTGTCTATGTGGTGAGTCTTACAGCCTGAATGGCACTACCATCATGGAGTCAGTTGCATTAAGGTCTCAGGGCCTACTAAGGTCTGGGGCCCTGTTACAATACATCATACTCAATAAGTATGCACGCCTCAGTATACATAAGGACTTAGGAAGTATGAGCATCTGTAGCTTTATTATCCTTAATAGCCTGTGTGGATTTTCTAGGGCTCCCTCAACAAGGTGCCATGAAGAGGTGGCCTATGTAGCAGGAGTGTGTTGTCTCAGAAATCCTACGTGTGAGAACTTGGAAATCAAGGTATGTCAAGCAAGAATGGCTTCTTCTGAGGACTCTGAGGGAAGGATCTCTTCTAGGCATTTTCTCTAGTCCCTGGTACCATGTCTGTTTGTAAACTTATCAGTCAATCATTTCATTCATATTTCCATGTCCTCTGAGTTTATGTTTATGTATAAGTTTTTCCTTTTTATAAAAATACCAGACACACTGAATTGGGGCCCCACCCTACTCAAGTGTGAATTTATCTTAACTAATTACATCTACAATAGTTCTGTTGCCAAATAAGGTCACACTATGAGGTACTAGGGAGCTGGGTTTTAATGTGTGAATATTGGGAAGATATAACTCTAACCCTGATAGACTCCAAAAGATAAGGTTCAGCCAATGGATGGAAGTGTGGGCAGAGAATATTTTCCAGAATAGAAGGATATACCTCTGTAGGATGTCTAATTATGGAAGGGGTATTGAGTTTCTCAGTTGTTAGTCAACGGGTAGGCATGAATGGTAGATTCAAGCATCCTAAAACTTCTTGAAGAGACTGTGCTCTGAGTATGAAATGTCTCCTGTAGGCACCATTACATATTGAAGGCTCAATCCCTAGCTAGTGGCACTCATTCTGGAAGGTGGTGGACTGAGTAAGTAGTGTTTAGCTTAAGGAGGTAGATCACTGAGGCTATGTCTTTGAAAGATTTCCTGCCCTTGCCTGCTCTGCTTTGCTGGCTAATGTGAGATCAATGATCTTATTCCACAATGTCTTTCTTCCTTGGTGTTTCTGCCTAGCCAGTGAAGCCAACAGACAGTAGGCAGAAACCTATGACACCGTGAGCCAACATCTTTCTCCCTTTGAAGCATGCTGTTGATAAAATACTGAGTGATGCAGAAGATTGATGTCAGGAAGTGAGATCATTACTACCATGGGTTCTCGATGACGTAACTCAAAAACCTGTGGGACTGGTTTCTAAGAGGACATTGAAGAAGTTTGGAAATAAGGGCTACAGGGACCCTGGTGTGACATAAATGGGTGGTTGTGGTGGAGGTTTAGAAGAAAGGAGTTCTGACAGGATTCTGGAGAGTAAAGAATGTGTTCAAGAGGTGTCACATGGCAACACAGAGCCTATTAGGATTTAGATTAGAAGCCGTTCATGTTAAATTCTGGCAAGACCCTGTCTACACTTTGTCCTACACTGATGCTTTGCAGGAGGTAGAATTTAAAGGAGATAAGCGTAGTTAATCGGATGACAGAAATATCTAGATAGGTCCTGGTCACACGATTGCTTCCAGCTGCTTTTAGCCACATTTGCAGTGAGAACTGGGAACAACCACAGAGCAGAAAAGATATGAAAAACTGGCAGTTGGATGAGAAAATCAAGTAGAGAGCTGCTAATATGGCCTGATTTCTGAAGAGAATACCACCTTTAAACATAAGCCAAAAACTGGAGAGATGGCGTAGTTACTAGCACAGCCTGCTTTCCCGGGTTCAATTCCCAGCATCCACATGGAGGCTCACAACTGGCTGTAACCCAGGTTCCAGGCAATTTGATGCCCTCTTCTGGCCTCTTCTGGCAGCAGGCCTGGATGTGATTTTTGGACACCAGGCAAACAGGGTATTCAAACATTTATGCTGCCCAAACGTTCATAAACAATAGAATAATTAAATAATTTGTTGTTGTGGAAATTTATTTTTAGCTATGTATAAAATAATTGTTTTGTGCACTGGTGGGTGAGGGGCTATGTTTTGTATTGTCTGCAGGTGTTGGATTTCTGTGGGGGATGTTTGATTCCTTGTGATCTTCACCTGAGGTATTCTGAATCAATAAAACACCTGAGCTCAGATGCTCAGGGTTCCACTGTCCATTATGATACTTTCCCTGATGGTGGTTCCTTCTGCTGAGGTTGGCAGGGTTAACATCTATGAATTTGCCTCCTTGTCTTCCTTGCTGAGCTGCCACAGCAGGTACTACAACAATTTGTGATTAAGAAAATAAACTAAATACTGAACATTGGAACAATAGGAACAATAGGGCACTGGAGAGTGTCACAGAAATTAGACACCACCCATTACAGGCTCGAAGGTATAGAAGAATAAGTTTGAGAGATGCAGCTGTTGAGAAGAGTTATTCCAGAATTTCCTGCTTGCACAGCGTTTCCTAGGAGAATATTTTCCTTCTTTCTGTGCACTCAGAGACCACTACAGTCATAATCAAAAAGGGCTCTGATGCTGCCCAAGGTGCCAGTAGATCTTAGTGTGGTGGTGCGATGGTGATTTGCATATATGCAGAAGGTAAGAGTTACAGCATGAAAGCTTCTACTTAGATTTCAGAGGAAGGCATGGGAATCCAATCAGTGTGCAGCACTGTGAGAGCTTCTGCGAGGGCATGTATGAAGCCATGGGAGTGAAGTTAAAGCCTTAAGAAGTTAGAGTGTGGGGCATTTGCCAAGGAAAGCTATGGGCAGTGAGCAGAGCCAGTCTATGAGAGGGACCTTGTGTCTACGGAAGGCAAAGCCACAGCTGCAGAGCCTCCAAGACCTCTGGGGCTCACATCCTGTCCTGTGTCTGTCAGACACAGAGCTATAGGATTTAGTGTTTGATATGCTGAGTTTTGGTTTTTGCTTTGATCTCATTAATCCTTTCTATGCTCCTGTTCCTCCCTTTTGGAATAGGAATAGTTACTATGTCTCATTATATGTTGTAAATTAACCATATGCTTTGAATTTTTAAGGACTCATAGTTAAGTTTGCCTCGAGTCTCAGAGGCCTTCAACTTTGGCTTCAGGACAATGCTGGAAAGGTTGAGATGGAGACTCTGTGATGTGGACTGAATGCATTTTGCGTCCTGAGTTGTTCATGTGCCCCTGGGGCCTGGGCAGAATATGAAATGTCAGCCACAGCCTCACATGTTGAAGTGTGGACTCCAGGGGGAATCCTTCTTGTGAGGGTGGTAGGAACCTTAGGAAGTGGTGCAGAGCTGAAGGAGCAGGGCCCTGGGAACCTGTCTTTGAAGGGCATCTAGTTCTGCCCCTTCTGTCTCTATCTCTCTGTGTTCCCATCGTGGCATTAGATGAGGAGCTTTGTCCTGCCGTGTCTTCCTCCAGGTTTCTGCCTTACCATGGGGATAACATCAATGGAAACAGCCAGCAGTAGACTGGGATCCTTAACCTGGGATCCAAAATAAAGCTTTAGTCCTTTAAAATAGTTTTTTCTCAAGTATTTGCAACAACAACAACAACAACAAAGCTCCCCAAAGCTGGGTAACATAGAATCTTTAAAATGCTGCCTTAAATTTCCCAAGTAGCTGTATGAAGGAATCTGAAACACAATTAAACAGGGAGAATTAGTTCTGATTCTCTATAGCACACTAGAAAACTTACTGAATACAACAGCAAGCAATGTATAAATAACTAGAGATTTCCAACACATAAAAATGACTAATATTTGAAGAAGTAGAAGTGCTTATTACCATGATTTAGTCACTTATTATGTACATGTGTCAAATTATCATAATGTGCTCCACAAAGACTTACAATATGTTTCAATTAAAATTAATATTATACAACATAAAAGACAAGTTTTAAAAATGAAATTAATGTCAGGGAGCTACACCATTCTCAGAGGCTCATCTGGGGTTGCTGTGAGGCCAGATGGCCTGGGCCTGAATCCTGACTTGGCCATGTGTTGACTATACCTCTTCAGGTCTTTGTTTCCCATTTCATAAGGCGGTAAGAGAGATTACATTAATTAAAACGGGTTAAAATGCAATGAATGATGTTGGATACATTGCTGAAATGCATCTGTTAGTGTTGTAAATACAACACCGGTATGTTGGGAGTCTTGCATACATTTGCTTCATGTCTTGGGGAAACTGTTCGGAAGAAGCTTGCTGCCTGGGAAGTGCCTAGATGAATACCGGGGGGCGGGGTGGGGAATGGGAAGAAGAGTTTGTGGAAACAGGTCCGGGAGGAGATCAACCTCAAGTCTCAGAAGTCAAAGAAAGCCCACTGCCATCTTCAAAGCTTCTGGCATAGTGGGCAAAAAAATTTAAAAGTAACAAATAAATTAGCATCTGATGGTTGCAAAATATTGTGTTGGAGGTGGGCAGCAAGGTAGCTCAGGGAATAGAAGGAGCCTACCGCCAAGCCAGGTGACCTGAGTTGTATCCCTGGAACTCTCATGTTAGAGAGAGAAAACTGACAGACTCCCACAGGTTGTCCTCTGGCTTCTACATGTGTGCCATGGCATTTGTGAGCATACTCATGCCGAATAAATACATAAATATTTAATACAAATTTTAAAAATTCTACTAGGTTGAGAGCATGGCTGAATGTGCACAAGGCCCTGAGTTCAATCCCCAGTTCTGAGGATAATTTACAAGATAATGTAAAGGTTTACTTTATAAACTCCTGTAGAATACTTTGTAGGTGTTAAAGAACAAGTGACATTCTATGTTGTTCAATGATGACTTATCGTGCAATGGTGCTCATGTACAAACGATATTGCCCCACGATGCAGACACCTTAGCTTGTGTAAGTGTGCACTGAGTTTTCACAATAATGAGATCAGCTGTGGAGGCATTTCTTGGCATGGATCCCTTATCCTTGGGTCAGTGACATTTCTGCCTTTAAGTACCTACCACCTCTTGTGGTTCTGGTTAGCAGAGAAGAGGTAAGGACATGTGTGTGTGTGTGTGTGTGTGTGTGTAGGCCAGAGGGTAGCATTGAATACCCTGCTGTGGTAGCATTGAATACCCTGCTCTGTAACTCTCTGCCTTTATTTCTCTGAGGCAGGGTCTCTCACTGAACCTGTACCTTGGCTGGCAGCCAGTAAGCACAAGGGGTCTTCCATCTTCTTCATTCTCCATTCTCTGTTCTCCATGGTGTTGGTGTTACAAGTATCCAAACAGCCTTGCCCCCTTCTACGTGGTCCTGAGATCCAAATTCAGGTTCTTATGCTTGGGACACAGATGCTCTCACCCACTGAACCATCTCCTCAGCCCCAACTTCAGGACTATTGTAGGGGAGGAAATGGTTATAGAGGAGCAAATTATTAGTCAGTGATGTATCTGGTGACAGAATGGAATCTGGGAAAGAGTCCCAGACAGAGGAACAGATACACTTGTGGACTTCTGGGTTTGGTGAGACAATGAGACCCAGATTCAAAAAATTGCTTGACATCGAGAATGGTTAGCTTATCCGCGAGGCTCATAATCACTGCTACACTTAAAGTTACTGGTAATGCTGTCCTCTTCAGGACAAGGTTAGCAGAAAAAAGCAACCTGTCCTGGTGAATTAAAAATCACACAGCATTAGAGCAGCCTAGAATGTCTTCTCTCCTTCTAAACCTGTGCTTTTCTTTTGTGTCAAACAGCCGAGGCCGTGGGAAACTGCTGGGGAAGGAAAGGCCCGGGGACATTCTACCGGATCAGGGGGTGCTTCACAGGTATCAGGGCTAAAGCTATCCAAGAAGAAGAAGTGGGGAGTCCACATTTATCAGACTTCTTGCTCATGCTGGGGCCTGAAGGGTACACTGACATTAAGATCCTGGCTTCCTGTGCTCTTATCCTCTGTGGTGATGAGAGCAGCCGATAGAAACTTGGCAGACAGTGTAGGGGCAGGGACCCAGAAGACAGCAGAATGTCCGTGTTTCTCTGGCTGGGAACAGCTCTGGTTTCTTATCACCTTCTAAATGAGCATCATTGCCTGGAGGCCTTCCTGGGGGCTGAAACGCCAGTCTAGACGCTAATCTCCTTGGTGATCAGCCTTGGAACCGGATCCTTGACTTTTTATAGTGAAAACGGGTTACATGTGGCTTTCAATTTTAGCCCGTCTCCTGAATGATTTTATGGTTACCTCTTCAGAGGGGGGAATGTTGCAGAAGCATTAGAGGCTCATTAATGGAAATCTGTTTCTTCCTGGCCAAGAAAATGCAATCTACCTCTGGCCTGGGTAGAAACCTGACATCCCAAGCTATCCAAAGTCTAAGAGCTGATCCAGTTGGGCAGGTCCTTTAACTGGCTAAGAGACAACCCCTCTGGAAGTTGAATTTACCCAGTGCCATGCTAATGGACTGCTAACCCTTCTCCATTTTAAGGTCGTTTCTGGATTTGGACTTTGTCATCTCACCAAATCCAGAAGTCCCCCAAATTGCATCTGTCCCTCTGTCTGGCACTCTTTCCCAGGTTCCGTTCAGTCACCAGGTACATCACCAGGGACATAGTAGTTTGCTCCTATACATACATGGGAGGAATAATTATTCCCTAATGAGATCACATATGTTTCTTCCCAGAATCTCTGCTCCCTGTACAGTTGCTATGGAGTCTACAGTCTTCAGTCAGAAAAGCATAACTTTTCTTCCGGTACTTTGGGCTTTTTTACTGTTTCCTCTAAAGTTACCTCCTTTTTGCCATATGGCTTCTTGCCAGATCTCCATGCCTAACTCAAAAGGTGTAATGTTCTTTCTTTTCTCCTGGGAATCTGCCAAGATTTACAGCTAGCCTGCCTTATGGTTTTTCTTTAAATGCTGATAAAATTGTCCTCAAATTTCCTTTGAGTCTGTAACTTATTTTGTTAATGCAGCGAAGGACCCTTAGAGGAGACCCTGATCTCCCCATGCACCTAAAGTGGGGCTTCCCAAAATTTCCATTAACAATGGTTAGGAGAACATTTACTTTCTGATATTGCTCCTCTGGTTTCTAAGATCTCTTGAGCTGGGATTTCTTTTACCTGATTTATGGGTCTATCTCAATGGATGTTACTTTCTCTTCATGTCTCCTACTCTAAGTTAACATGTCAGTTCTCCCCAAGACAATCACTGCCCCTTTGCCTTAAGCATTTATTATCCCTAAAAAATATCCATCTGTGTTCTTGAACCTAAGAGGAAACAGATGGGATTTAATTTAGAGTCAGTGACTATGCTATCACTTCTGCTCTTTTGAGAGGGATATTATAAGGGAAGAGAAAGACTTTTTTTGCCCTGTGAAGCCACAATGAAAAGAATCGACAATGAAAAAGTTAATCAGAGAAAAGGCAATGCACATTTATTAACTTGCGTAAACATGGCTCAATATGCAGTTTGAGACACCAGGAAAGGGTCAGGCAGCTGAAGCCTGAATAACTTCCAGAGCCACAGAGAGGAATAGAGGCTTGAATGAGAGTTATCGGAAGATGTGAGCACAGGTTGTCTTAATAAATCTAATGTGTTCTGTTCACTCCATGCCTGCATTTCCCTATTCTTCTTGGGTGTGAGACAATGAACTTGGAGGCCTCTGGGTTGGGGTGCTTTGGTGATGACTGATCACTGGGTATGTAACTCCCCAAGTTAAGCTGACCAAGAGCCAAGAAATGGTCTACTCTTGAAGAACACCATGGCTCCCTTATCTTTTCTGTCTCTACTTGTTTGTTTTGTTTTTTAATCTATAAAGAGCACTTACTAATCTACATGGATGGCATTTAAAGGCACACATGAACCAATAGCTTTACTTAAAAGGAAAAGCACTGTCTAATGTGACAGCTTTTAAAGACTACCCCAGAAATTAAACATTTATCTTTTATAGATTTTTTTATCTTTTAAAATAACTTATTTTTATTTTATGTATATGAATGTTTTACCTCCATTTATGTCTCTGCACCATGTTCATGCCTCATGCCTACAGAGGCCAGAAGAGAGCATCTGAGGCCCTGGTCCTGGAGTTACAGACAGTTGTGAGCTGCAATGTGGGTGCTGGGAAGCAAAGCCAAGTTCTCTGGAAGAGCAAACCGGTGCTCTTAACCACCAAGCAAGGTCTCCAGCCCCAGCGTTTTGTTTTAGTTGGTGGTATGTCAGACAGAATTTCATCCCCATAGTGAATAGTTGACAACAGTATGTTAGAGAAATTGCTTATGTCCGCTCATAATAGCAGAGATTTCAATACACACCCCGTGGCTCTGTTGATTCTGGGTTCCTAGTGAGGCAGAGCATCATGGCAATAGGAACATGTACTGAGCTCATGGCAGAGCTGAGGCACAGGGAGAGAGGAAGGGATAAGGACCAAGGATAGCCTTCAAATCACACCGTCAGTGACCTACGTCCTCCAGTATATCCCACCTTCTAAATTTCCAGAACCTCTCAAAATAGTACCACCAATTCACAGGAAACAATTAATGGTAGTAGGGGAAGGGGTGAGGATGGTGATGGGGGTGGTGCTGGTGGTTGCTGTGGAACCACCTCTTAACCCATTCCCCAGGGTCACTTCAACGTCTGCAAGGGCCCTGCATACATGCACCATGCCTTTGGCTCCCCTATAATAACCCTGGCAGGCTTCTCTCTCTCTCTCTCTCTCTCTCTCTTTCTCTCTCTCTCTCTCTCTCCCTCCCTCCCTCCCTCTTTCTCTCTCTCTCTTTCTTTTCTTTCCCTTTCCCTCCCTCATTGCTGTTTCTATCTCTTTCTCTCTCTCCCCTCTCTCTTCTTCTCTGTTCTGCCCTTCAGCCTTCTCCCCTCGACAGGTGCAATGGCTCTTTCTCTGCCCCTCTTCTCCAGGTGGACTCTGCCTCCTCCCTCCCTCACCCAATAAACCTTTGTCATAGAATTCTAATGCATTTACAATTCTGCTTATATTATTTCAATGGTGCCCATGATTTGGATAGGCCCTCCTGGTGCACAAGCTTCCCTTTGAGAGTCTGAGCCAAACTGGGACTCTTATGTCTTAAATCCTGTCCGCTGCATCAGAATTCTACACCCATAGGCAAGCGCCAACCAGTGCGACAATCCAATTTCGTGAGTTCCCAATCTGACTTTCAGCCACACAGCTGGCTTCTGTCGTCCTTTTTAAATGTGTCCCCTGAGTCTGAGGAAGTGACCATTGAGCATCAGGTGCCTCTCTGGTACTCTTGAAGGCAGAGATTGCTTTTCCCTGATTGTGAGCTCTTGTTTCTGGGTCTGGGTTTCTCACCTCTCCTTGTAGTCTAAAAATTCCTGGTATCAGGTACCGAGAATCCCCCAGGCTACTGTCAGTCTAGACTCCTATTTGGTGTAGATAATGTTCCACTGGATGGCTTGTGTCTGTTCCGCCAGCACTTCCTCCACCCATGGGATACTTGGGCCAGAGGACTGCAGTGCCTCCCCTTCTCTCTCATCCATGGGGCCCTTTACAGTTCCAAATCTTTACAAATACCAAAACAATCAGGGGTGCCCCATTCAGATACCTCTCTCTATTCCAGGTCCCATTTTTCTCTGTCCTTTGAAATCTGTGTGCTTGTTATAAAATGCCTCTTTTACGATATTCATTGCTCCTTCTACAGCCTTCCTTGTTTATCCCAAGGGGAAAAACAAAACAAAACTCTCTCTCTCTCAATGTCTTTAAAATATGAGTGGTGGTAAATAATTTTTGTATGGCCTAATTTTAATCAAAAGCTGGCTCTGGAGTTGGAGAATGAATCTTCCTCCTCTACACCCATGAGTGCTTGTTAAAAGGTTTCCTCCAAAATTTTTGCATACCAGGAGAGCCACCTGACTATGTGACAGAGAAGGAGAGTAAAACAGTTTAATAAGGGGACAGATTATTCCCAGTGGAGACCATTGCTGCCCATCTCATCCTCTTTGGCTTTGGTTTAACTCTCTAAAACTTTTGCTAAGCCAGTTTGTGAGTCTAACATGTAGTTTCCCCTTCCCCACCCCCACGTGGCCAGTTGCCATCTTGGCTTCTTTCCACTTGGAAAAGGAGATAGCCATGAGGCTGGCAGCCATCTTTACTAAGGTCAGAAAAAGAGGGTTGACAGCCATCTTTACTAAGGTCAAAAGGACAGGTCATGTGATTTCACCACTGCAAAATCATAACACTGCCACGTGGTGATCACTATCAAAGGGATATCAACAGGTCACCTGGTTATTTCTAACAAAAATAGATTTTTGTATGATAATTCCTGTTCTAAAAACAATTTTATGTAAGATGCCATTTTTAAAAGAATGATTGTTTAGTATGGTACTAACCTACACTTCCAGGTGTTCATTGGTTGAGGGGTGTACCTCGTGCTGACAACCTCCTAATGTTGAGTCACTGAGATGACTTTGATCTTACTGGATTGTGGTTTTATTAGATTATTTGAGCTTTGAACTTATATTTTGCTTTGCCCAGATTGTAATTGTATCCTAGCTTTTCTCTCTTGAAATAAAAAAGGTACTTTACTTTTGGTATTACAGGAGTAATACCAAACAGTAATACCACACAGTTGAGAGATTTTAAAGTTTAAGAGTAAATATTAGAATTTTACAGAAAATTGGAGTTTCACAAGAAAATTTAAAAAATCAGAAATTAAGTATTTTTAAAGAAACGACTTTTAAATGTATAATGCCGTGGGACATTTTAAGCCTATAAACTGTTTTTGAATTGTTTTATATTATAACGCCTTTGTTAATCTCTCCTCACATAAGGTCAGCCTTAAAATGTATGCACACCACTTATGTCTTTGTTAACTCTGTTCATTATCAAGCTTCTAGAAACTATACCTCTCTCATGGTAAATGATTAAATAAAAGGTCTATGCAAGATCTGAGGATCTAAAAAGATTTTTTAAGACACAGAGATACAAATTGTAAAGGTTTTCAGATATATAAAAGATTGATTATACGAGGATTTCAAAGGCTCAGAGCATTGGTAAAACTCTGGATCAGTGTTCTTAGTGGACTTCTGATAAGCTAGTGCCACAAGCTCAGGATTTCAAATCTCCTCTGGTGGTTTGTCTTCTAAGTGCAGACTTGGAAATGCTTCTCACCAGGCTAAAGCAGTTCTGCCCCATTTGTGTACCCAGCTCTCTGGACAGACAAAATGTTCACGCTTCTGGCCTGGGGCCATGGATTTTGCTGACTCAAAGATATCAATCCGTTCCAGTTTTACCACCTGCTTTCTCTCTAAGGTGTACTTCAGGAAAGATGACAAACAGTGGTAACCTAAAGTATTTGTCTCTTTGTAAACGTAAAGAAGGCTTTTGCTGACTTAAAGGTATCAGCCTGCTCCAACTGTTTTTACAAACACCCGTTAGCTGCTTTTTCTACAATATGTGCAATATTACATATTTTGCCATACTGCAAACAATGGTAACCTAAAGTATCTATCTCTTTTTGTAAACTTAAAAAATTTTTCTTGTGAGCTTCAGGAATTCAACTTGGATCCACCTCCCACAGGTCAGACCCCAGATAAATACAACTTAAGTTTCCCCATTAGCTTACTTGTGAGAGTATGATTTATCTCTCTCTTCCCCGGACTTGAGAACCCTTCCCCTCTACACTGCCAAAATTATGGACCTAAAAGTTCCAAACGTAAGATTTCCCTTTAAGTTTCCTAAAATTTAATCTCTGTTCCTAGCTTATGTTCAGCAGATTTCCACTCAGCTGACAGACACCGCCCAGAAATTAGCTCTGGACTACAGGCTGCTCCAAACATCTGCAAGCCCTGACCTTGTTGAGACCTGATACGGATCAGTCCAGCTGATGTGACCACTCCTGTACCCTCAGCTGGATCAGTGAACTGGATACTTCTAATGAATACATTACCTGATGCCCTCCTCCCCCAGCTTTTGACTAGTGTCTCAGCCTTCCTAGGGCCTCTGAGAATGATGCCCTAGTTTTAGCAGGAAGAAGTTCCAGAAGAAAACACCACCACCCCATTTCCTCACCAGGCTGAAATACTTAATCAAAAGGAAACTTCTTGACATTGGGAACATAATGACTGTCTGTTATGCACACTAGAAAGGGGTACTTAGTTAAAAGCCGAATAGATGTAGATTCATTAGCTAAGATGGTTCTAATTCTGATGTGAGCCGTCACAGATCCTTTAACTCTTCTGCTATTTACTGTTGGCCCATATATCACTAATGCCTTAATTGGATACACAATCCTGATTTTTTTGGTCCAGCCACAGAGCCTGGACAACAAGTGAAATAGCTTGCTTTTCATTGCCTCAGCCAACATTCCAACCTTTGGAGGGATCCTCAACAACCCCCCCCATTCCTACCTTACTAGTCACATTCCTAGTGTCCTTGCCTTTTCAATAACAGAAAACGAAGAATGCTGTGGAACCTCCTCTTAGCCCCTCCCCCCAGAGTCCTGTCGACATCTTGCATCATCTGCAAGGGCCTTGCATACATGCGCTGTGCCCTTGAGGCCCCCACCCCCAAGAAGCCTGGTAAGCCACTGTCTCTCTCTCTCCTTCTCTCTGCCTCCCTCACCATTGTCTCTCTCCCCCTCTCTGCTCCACTCACTATTGTCTCTTTGTCTCTGTCTCCCTCTGTCTCTGTCTCTCTTTGTCTCTGTCTCTCTGTCTCTGTCTCTCTCTCTTTTTCTCTGTTTTGCCCTTCTGCCTTCTCTCCAGACAGCTGCAATGTCTCTTTCTCTCCTGCCACTTCTCTGGGACTCTGCCTCCTCCCTCCCTTACCAAATAAACCTTTACCACATTATATTAATATTTATAGTATTTATATTTATATTATATATCATTATATATTATTTCAGGGGTGGTGATGGTGGTGGTGGTGGTGTCTTTTCATATTCGAATAGCACGTGGGAATTGCATTCAAGGGATGCAGTTTGCTAATCATTCACTCTCCCACAAAGCTGCACTCCCAGCCCACCTGTAGTGTTTTATATTTTTTATTTTAATTTTTGTGTGTATATGTACATGTGTGGTGTTCATGTATGTAGGCACTCACATGTTGTGTGTGTCTAGCCCTGAGGCTGATGTCCCTGTCTAGCCTGTATACTGAGGCAGGGTGTCTTGCTGAACCCAGAGATCATCTTTCCAGCTAGTTTGTCTCACCAGCTTGCTCCAGGATTCCTGTCTCTATCTCTACCCCGTCCTCTGGAATTCTAGGGCAGGGAGCACTACGCCCATCTGGCCTTTGTGTGGCTTCTAGATATCTGAAGTTCAAAAGCTGTATGATGGATCGTTGCTTCAACTCCCTGTAGCATTTTAAATGGGAATCGGAATGTCTTCCCATGAGGCCGAGCGTGAAAACTCTCTACTAGTATGAGAGATCTAAGGCTCCACACAGCTCCTTCACATTCTTACTTTACCGTTTGTTTGACTCATCTCTTGTCTTTTTTCAGTCCTACAACAGACCCGAGCAACAAAGTTAGAACCCTTCATTTCCTGTTCACCTTTGCTTGTTCCTGTGGCGTTATTCTTTGATGGTAGGCAGTTATTTCCTTCTTCATCTTCTATCCTGAGTCAGGAAGGAACGTTCTACCTGTGAAGACTGGCAGGCGGTCACCAGAAATTTCTTTACACACAAAACCTGGAGTCAGAGCTAAGGCTTAGGCGCCTTCCTGGCTTCTAAATGTCTCCACTTTGGATGTCCTTTGCTTCTGTGGCTGTTTCACTAGCTGATGTTTGTCGTTTCTTTTTTATTTAAGTTCCTTGGCAAGCTCTAAGACACAGAAACATCTTGGTCTCCAGCACCTTGCATCGTTAGAGTAGAGAGAGGAATATATTCCAGTGCCAGCTCTTTGGTAAAGACTGCCGACTGCCAAGTGCCTTTCTTGGGTCAAGAGCTCTGGGAGCACTCGGGAAAGTAAATGTATATTAAAATAATTGGCACAAATGTTCTTGCGTTATTACACTCATAAAAAAAAACCCTATTCACAACACGTGCTCATAACCATAAAGTAGGCAGGGGAAAGACTGTGGTATTGTGTATACAAGGACGATTGCAGTCTGGTCTGAAAGAAGGGAAGAGAGATCAGACTCGCCTCAGTTCTAACACAGATGTAGGATGAGTATCCCAGGAACTCGGGTCAGTGAAGGCAAATGTCTGAAGAGACATCAAAGGTCGAGGGAGGGGCTGGGCAGTTGGCTCAGTGGTGAAGAGCAGCACTTACTGCCTTTGTGAAAGACACAGACTTGGTTCTCAGCATCCACATGACAGCTTACAACATCCAGAACTCCAGTTTTGTCCGGGGAGTCCGACACCCTCTTCTGATCTCCACGGGCGCGAGGCATGCACGCAGTGAGCAGGCATATATGGGAGCAAAGCATTCACATACACACCATAAAAAATATGTAGATCTAAGCAAAAAGTCATTTTAAAAAGGAGGCCGAGGGAATTCTTGTTAAACGCAGGTGAGAAGACTCTAAGAATGGTCATATATCGTGGTTGGGAGACTTTTTTCACTAAATTGACTAAGTGTAGTCCCAAGGTCAAGGCTCAATTACACAGACGGTTCAGAAACTTGACTGAGGTTTTGATCAAAGGAGAGCGTTTTGTCACAGATAGCCCCAGGAAAAGCCAGGCTTAACTCCAGCAACAATTCCCTGTCACCATGGCGATAGTTCCCTATGGCAGGGCCATACTGAAGTCATAGCATATGGAACCTGGCTTTGGGGTTTGACGTCTTCCGTGCTGAGGAACTAAGTACTTGTTAGTTTCCCTAGTGCATGGCTCTCTTACTCAGGCTAAAATCCTGCCAGTCAGTTTTCACACATGTCTTGCAAATGCTCATTTTGTAGGCAATGTCAAAACCCTCTTCTGGATTCTGAGTGGCTTAGTAGAATTAGCTTTGACATAGTTTGTAGTGCGTTATGTTAGGAAGGCTTTTCATCGTGGGCATGCCTCACAGCATGGGGAGGCTGCACTAGATGCCACAGGTTGGAGACTAGCCTGGGTTAGTCTTTCTTATTCAACCATGATGACTTTTTTTAACGGTGTGAATTTAAAATACAGACTGAGGGGCCAGAGAGATGGCCCAGGGGTGAAGAGGGTTTGTGGATTATCCAGAGGAACCGAGTTTGGTTCACAGCTGCTTGTAATGCCGGTTCAAGACAGCCTCAAATTCATAGCAAAGTAATCCTCTTGTCTTAACCAAAGTGCTAGTGTGTGTGTGTGTGTGTGTGTGTGTGTGTGTGTGTGTGTGTCATGGTGCATTCTTGGAGGTCACAGGGCAACTTTCAGGAATTGACTCTCTTCTACCACATGGGTTCTGGGGATCAAATGCAGGTCATCAGCGAGTACCTTTCTGCTGAGCCATCTCCTTTGTCATCTTATTCCAAGACTATTCCATTTGCTAACACATTCCATCAAACAAACCCTTCCGAGAAAAAAAAAAGTGCTTTCCTCCCATAATCCTGTGAACCTAGAAACCTCTTAAAAAGATTGCTTTAATAGTTTTAAAGTGACTCTGTTATTATACTTTAAAAAAAAATAAAGGTTTTTAGAGTATGTTACAGAAAAATAACAAAGCAAAACAAAACAGAAAAGAAAAAATACCAAACTAAATTCAGGGTTGTAAAGGACACTGATCTTTCAACTGAAATGTGAAAGAGGGAAAAGGGCAAACTTGTAATCCCAGAAGTCAGCACGGCAGCACCGTTGTCTGCTGCCATGGGTCGTCTCTAAAGGGCTCCAGACCATCCTGCCAACCCAGCACCGCTGAGGACACACCAGCACTGTTGGTAATGGGTGGCATTTTTAGTTACTATTGAACTACACAAGTGAAAAGCATTCAGGCAGAGACAGCCAACTACAGAGTCCATTATGTGTTCCCAGTGCCCTAGGAAACCAAGTCCCCAGCTCAGGAACATAGGTTAAGGCAGCTATAGTCTGCGAGGTTATTCTAACTTAGAAGCAGCCACTTCTGACCTTTCTCTCGAGCAGGCTGTGACACAGAGTGATAAGCAAGGAACAGTCAGGGAGGAGTCAGGACACTCGCTTTCAACTAGCAGTACTTTTATTTCTACAACTGGTGAGGGCGTGTGCAAAATTCCATGGCATAGACGTTTCTTTTAACCACAGTTACAAATCTGAAAATATATTAAGCACATACATTTTTTAAATAAAAAGACTAATGAGGTTCTTGGTTCAAACATTGTTGGTGACAATTGCAATAGTATAGATGCTGTGGTATGAAAAACAGAATTATTTACTGCCATTTAAACTAGATTTGCAGAGGACATGTAAATGATTTTAAAACCACGAAAGTGCTCTATTATAGAACATAATAAGTTCAGTTGTTGGATTTATTTACATTATATATTATGCTTTACATTATATATCACACAGATAAAGGAGCAGCTAGATTCACCTCTGTGGACTTTAGAATTAGCGGACAGGATCTAACATCTGAAGCATACAGTCAGGAGCAACTTCCACTCTCAACCATGCATGCAGGGTACGTATGAGCTCTTAGTTGTTCTCTATAGTGTAGAATTTGAGAAGAGAGACTTGCTCTTTGTTCTCAGAGAATTTATACACCCAAAGAGCCTTGCAAACAGCAGCCAAGATGAAATGTTCTTAAGTAGGGGCATTGGTGCCCTTGCTCGTCAGTGGCTGAGATCAGGACTCTGAACTCTGGTGTAGACCTTCCCCCTAACCGGCAAACGGAGGCTGGTCAGCTCTGCTAGGTTTCTAAAGTCACAATCATGTACTCCTTTTTCAATGCAACACATATGTACACACATAACTATTAAATACATCTCAGACATTACAGAAAGCTTGCTGCTGGGGCAAGGACGGTATTTCTTAAAAGAAATTATTTGAGGCAGAAAACAGCCCAAACTAATCCTTCTTGTAACTATTTTAAGAAGGGACACATTACATTTATCTGACATTATTCACAGTTTTGAACAACTTACTTTGGTGTCTTATATAAGATCATGTGCATTGGCATATATGTTAAAAATAGTCTTTGGTAAATCCTTTAATATATCTTTTATTTCTATTACATAAACTTCTACTTTGGGAGTATTTACTAGTAATTTCCTTACTTAATGAACGTTATTTATATAGACAATCCTTAAAAAAAAATAAAATGCATACATTCGTTCCAGGGAATTCTTCCAGCCAGAAATGTTTTCACTGTTATACACAATTTTAGAGAGAGCAGATGTGTGCTGGTCTCATGGCTGCATCGAATGCCATCTTGTGTTTCAGCTGAAATGGCTAAACACTCTCAAGGTTATCCTGCACTGTAAGACTCTAAGGGGCTACATCTGCAATGCCAAACTCTGTAAACTTAGTCACATACCTGGTTAATTTAAAAGAAAAGAAAGAAAAGAACCAATTCAATTGTTGAACTGGCAAAATCACAATTTAACCACAGTGAATCCCAGCAAGAGTCGCATAGGACAAAAGTCCCTTACCCGAAACATTTGCCATCAGGATCTGTTTGATTTTTAAAATAAATTTGGAATATTTGAATATATATACATATATATATATATATATATATATATATATATATAGAGAGAGAGAGAGAGAGAGAGAATCGTGAGGATGAATCTCAAATCTAAACATGAAATTCCTTTCTGTCTCGCATATGCCCTGTTCACATAGCTGACAGTGAGCCTACATGGTAGTGTTAATGTACTCATGTTCTGACTGACATATCACACAGGGTCAGCTGTCCCCGTACAACTTCCCAGTGTATCCTGTCAGTACTCAAAAAAGCCTTGGACTTTGGAGCATTTTGAGTTTCAGATTTGGGGCCTGAGGATGTTCAATCTATGTGTTCTAATAGAATATAGAACAGAATATAAATATATATTAGAAATATATCTTTCCTAATAGAAATGCATGATGAGATTTTCAAAGCAACACCTCAAGAGGGAAGACATGCCTTCTGCCCTCCTGATGTCTGCTTTGGTCATCTCCTCTCCAGTATCTTCCCTTCTTTGCATCATCTCACTTCCCTCTCTTCAGCTGTGGTCTAAAGTTTCCTTCACTGTGAGACATTCTTTGAACACTGGGTGGGATGCTGAAGCTCGGGTTAAAGGTCGCCACAGCGGTGAATGGGCATTCAGGCAGCCGTGCCATTCTCTGCTGAGCCTACAGGGATGAGAGTTTGCTCACTGGGACAGCCCAAGCCTTCTTACCATTCTGACTTGTCTGGTCAATTACATTCATTTTCCCAGTGAAACAGCACTCAGAAAACCTCTGAACTGTTTGCATAAACAAGTAGCTTATTACTTATTACCCGTTTGCGTAGTCAGGTTTGGTCTGGGCAGCTTGTGTGAACAAAAATTCTAGAGTGTTCCATGGCTGGGGCTTTGAGGCAAATATACAGATCTAGTAGCTTTTGGATTCAAGCTTCCAAAAATGCCCGTAAACTAATTGAGCAAGAATTTATTACACTGTAGGCTTTTATTTTGAAAATGGAGTAGAAAGTGTTTAATATAAGAAATTGGACCCTTAACACGAAGGCAAAAGAAGCAGTGTGCAGTGTAACATGCGAGCCCTATTTTTGTGCTGTTGGACATCTGCTGAACCACTTCATATTATTTTCTCACATCATTTTGGGCTTTCTTCCAAGAGATAATACCAAAATTAATTACAGAGCCTCCTAAATATAATTGACCCCAATTTATTGTATTGTTGCCATTTTAATGTTGAAAAATTAAGTGTTGATTACTCTTCTATAACGTTGAGCTTATGGAATTTTAGCAATGGGTGAAAGGAGATGAGATGAACAGGAGATAAAGATTGCATCCAACTGGCACCATGAGCTATCTGACAGGAAGAGGGGAACCCCGGGCACTACAGGGTGGGAAATTCCTCAAGATGTACATCTGCAAGCCCAGACAGGGAGATGCATTTTTGAAAATGTGATTCAAAAGTGGAAAAATTGGCAGCTTTCCAGGGAAAGGCAGAATGACAATGTAAAATTGATTTAATGTGAAGAGATGAAAGGAGTTAATTATAAGGAACCTGGGTAAATAATTATTAAGATGCAAGACAGGCTCTCCAAGATTTGATAGCCTTGAAGCACTTTGAAGCCCCAGTGATTAAAGAGCAGCACTCAGGTGCAGACAGGATCCCCACAGAGGCAGGAAGTGGGGTGTTTACCAAGGCAGGGCCAGGCCATGTGATGCCATTAAGGGGAGATACATCCGATGGAGAGGAGCAATGCAGGGGATGGCAAAGAAACCTTTCTTTTTCTCTCCTTACTTTGTGGTACCTGAGGTTAAACCCAGGGCCTCCCACATGCAGGGCAAGCACTCCACCAGTGGCTACATTTCCAGCCTGGCTTTCTGCTAAATTCAGTTGACCTACTGATCAACTAGATTTGTATTCTATCTTCCTGAGAGATTGCATAGCAAAATATTTGTTACTAAGGTTGTTCAAAACAAGTATAGGGAAGGAATCAGTATTTCTCGGAATAGATGACAAGACAAGAGTTTATGCTTCTTCCCTGGCTGTGCGGCTGTGTTTTCTGTAACTCTGATTCCACCTCAGACACTTTGAGGGTGTGCAGGTGTCATTTATAGTTACGGATGGACAGGGGTTTGGGGTAGTAATTCCTGTCTTGTGCAATGAATCACTTTCTGTCCTGCAACTAGTGATTTGCTATTGAAATAGTTCAGCACTTGCCGGAGGTGCCCTGAGGAAGGTGACCACCGGGCTCTCATCCCTTCGCCTAGGCCCTCTTCTAAGTTCTACTGTAAACCGCACCATGCTAATTTCACTGCCAGCACTCGTTCTCTGTATGAACAAAGAAACAGATTTTGGAACAGTGCCTAGGTTCCAGGTTCCAGGCACGTGCTGGCAAAGCTAGCCTTATGGTATGCTCTCTTTAGCTCTGTCCTCTGTTTACCCAGGGAATATCGAGATAGGCAAGAAACCCTGTCCTAGGGATTGTCCTTGCAAATTCCTCTACACACATTCCACCAGTGGTCCTGTCATACAGGTTGAATTGGTTTATGTAGAACAAGCCATGAACACTTTAGTGTGGAAAAATAGTATTATATAAAGCTTAATATTAAACATTATGAAAAATACATATTTACAGGAGGGACTACAAAATACAAGTATATACAATAATATCTGTTACCTTTAAATTACATAAATTCTTTAACATTCTTCTGATTAATAAATTATACATAGTATCAACAGAAATAGCTGGCACCTCCACAGGGCATGAAGCAAGGTTTGGTTTTTAAAAGTCACACAGTGAAAAACTTCTATTCAGAGGATGTTCGGGTGCATTCTTAATGTCTCGAGTAGATTGCATCTGGAAGCAAAGGCGATGTGGTTAGAAGCTGTAGACTGGCTGTCTTGGCTGTCTGCTTATGAAATTTACACGTGGAAGACACTGGTGGACATCACTAAAGCACATTTAGAATAGAGCCTCTCTATGGGGCCAGCCCACTCCATGTAGAAATATAGATTCCTGGGCTTGGGAGAAACTCTGGGTTACAGAGAGAGCAGCAGGCCCAGGGGCAGAGTAAATGTCTGTGGTTACATAGCAGCTCCTGAGCTACATTCTGAATCCTAGCCTTTAGGATGGTTGTTATCTGTTTCTAACCCACAGTTAGCTTCTTTTAGGCACACTCAAGATTCTTTTTGAAAAGATTCTCAAACAAGTTAACACAAGACAAAGGAACTCCTAAGATCTACCCCTCAGCCTCTACCATCCTGGAGTTTCTTAAAGAAACTGACATGCAAAAACCTTAATTTACTTCACAGATAAATTAGGGGGTAATTGTTTACAACACAGAGGATTATCTGATTTACAAAGCACTCCTAAATAGCTCTCTATTTGGTTCTTTACAGCTCGCTGAATAGCCTGCTGACTGGGTGGGCAGGAATTGAGAATACAGAGAAGAACCAAGGAGACTTTAGGAGGCATGTCAGCTGAACAGCTCTAAGAAACAAGAGAGAAGGCAGAGACCCTGCCTGTCAAAGAGAAATGGGTGAGTAGATCTCAGAGGGGGCCTATAATGTCCCTTTCCATCTGGAAACAGCCTGGTACCTTAGGTCTTAATGGTGTGCCAGAGGCAGGAAGTCTCTTCTTGCCAGTTAATTATTGCTTGATGAAAGCATGCCTTATGAAGTTTGTAAAGTTTTTGACTCTTGAATTTTTTTTTATTTGAAAAATGTTACGTTCTTGTCCTAGATTTATAAAATATTAGAAACACACCACGTGGTCTTCTGCTGTTCCAAGAAATTAATTTTACTTTCAGATTTCCTCCCAGTCTTCCCCACCCTATCTGCATTGCTTCTGTTGGTTTTACATCTGCATTTCTTAATCCTTGCCGTGGTTAAGTGATGGTTTGCCATTCAGTGGTTGTTCGGTGTGGACTATAATGATCCTGGCAAGTGATGGGGCCTGTAAGAACTGGGCCAAGTGGGAGGTGATCAGGCCAGGGAGAGATTAGAGTTGGTCTCTCAGAGTGGGCTAGGTTTCACTGGAGTGAATTCGCTTCCACAGAGCGGGTTGTAATCAGAAAACAAGCATGGCTCCTTCTTGGTTCCTGCTTTCTCTTTCACCGTATGTTCTCATCTGATGTAACGTAACTAGCTGCTGGGCCCCATCAGAGGCCAGGTGCCTGAGGTCAGCCTAATCACAGCTCCTTTCTTTTCTTTCTTTCTGTTTTTTTTTTTTTTTCTTTGTGGCTATGAGGCTCGAACACAAGGCATCTTGCCTGAGTATAAGCTACATCCTACACCCAGGCCTTTTGTCTTTATAAAGTATCTAGTCTCAAGTACTTTGTTATGGCAACCAAGACAAGCTTCTCTGTCACAGTTTTCACACTATGATAATATTCTCAAAAATATTACGCTGAAGCCAGGTGTGATGGCATGTGCCTCTAATCTAGCCCAAGGCTGAGGTGGGAAGGGCGCTTGAGCCTAGGACTCCAAGGCCAATCTAGGCAACACAGCCTTCATCTCAAACAACAAAACAGAAGAACCCATTCTTAATGACTGTTCTGTGCTATTATAAGCGAATGTGCTGGTGTAGCTAGTCCCTGCTGTGAGTTGAATGTTACTTCTATTTCAAGGGTCTCAGGGTGATAGTGTTAGAGAGTGCTGGGGTGAAACCTTTGGAGATGATGTGCCCTCAGAAGGAAGCGCTCATGGGAGTACTTGCCCTTGCCTGTCCCAGCTATCTCTTTTCCTGGCTTGAGATGTGACCACTTGCCCCGACGGGCACACCTGTCATTGCTGTCCGCATTCACTATGAGGTCCTCGCCTGGACTGAGCTGACTCAGGTGTCACGCCCTTGAACCTCCACAAACGCGAGCTAAATGAACTCCATGCTTTAGAAGGTCAGCCACCTCAATTTGCTCCGATAATGCCAACCTGTACTACCGCTGTCGCATTACTGGGTTTCACTCCAACTTGTAACTGAAAAGGCTTTATGTGCAAAGTATAGTCTGTAAACTTAAGATCATAGGGAAGAATACTCAGTCACAGATATGAATGTGTTAGAGACACTGAGCATCTGATTGCCAAGTTCTTCCTCACATCAGTTTTGTGATTTGATCTCTCAGTTATGCGCTCAGTGCATTTATCCCTGTGGTCACTGTTATCTCTTAGAACAGACACGTTAAAGGCAGTCTTTTGTAGAGAAAATGCTGGGCTAGGTAGATGGGGTTGAGAGGCTGTTGTGTAACCCATCTTCAGAGCATTTGCCTCTCACGTGTGGGCCCTGGGTATCATTCCCAGCACTGAAAAAATTGTTGAGAGACCAAGTTTCTGCTCAACTATGGGGACCTCCCCATTCTTCCTCTCTTCTGTGTTGTTACTTTTTGGGGGGTCTTTTGGGTAGAAGACATGGAAGGTTCATGCTGGAGTAGCACTGAGCTGGTACTAGTTTCCAGACAGAGTGCATTCTGAAAAACGACCTTGAAAATGAGTGAAGTGAAAGTTCCCGAGGTCAGCTCTTACCTCTGTGATACTCAGGATTCACATTTTCATAGATTGGAAACAGGGGGTTTTCTTGTTCATTCCGCAGCTTCCTTGCTCTGAGGACGTCTCTCACACACTGATGCAGATAAATGTACTGACACTGTGGACAATCGGAAAACATCAGAGAAAGGCCTGCCCTCAAGCAGAGGAGAGATAAGGGGCTGTCACCAAACACCCACAGTAGCTGGGATTTTGTATAATTAGAATCTCGTTTTCTGTTTCTTTTTCGTTTGTCGAGACAGGGTCTCCCATACAGCGCTGTCTGGGACTTCACAATGGAGCCTGGTTTTTATCCAAACTCAGGTCATTATGCTTGTACAGTCAGCACTTTACTGACTGAACCATGCCCGCAGCTCCCATCCGCTCCTTTTAAATGATATGTATCTCTCTACAGCATGTGGTGTGAGAGCTGAGAACAATGTCTTGTACATGGTAGGTCCTCACAAGCCAAGCACAAGAATGAATGCAGACACGTTGCTATGTACTTGTCTTATGAGCTCAATACGCTTGTGAAGTAGATGCAACTCTGAAACAAACTGAGACTCAGAGGCATTCATTAGGTTTGCCAAATTAGCCCTTGATTTTGATTCTAGAGGTATGACCTCAAAGTTCATGTTTTCAGTACACTTTTTTTTTTTCTTATGAGGAAATCATTTCACTGCATATTCTCCTCTTTTGTTTCCCTTCTTTTGCAGATATGGTGGGGAAAGGAGGTGAGTACACTTAACCTACTGACTGCCAGTGTTGGGGACACAAGCTCAGTGACTAGTCCATCTCTGTCCTCTTAGCATCCAAGTCTGATCATGGAAGAAGCTCAAAGATGCTGCTGGACCATCGCAGAGACCTACATTGAGACCTGTACATAGAGAGGACGGGCTCACAACTCAGCTACTTTAGGAAATTAACTACTTTAGGAAACAGATACAGTGACCATAAAGACACCACACATATTCCATTGGCATCAGTGTTTTGGCCACAGGCAACCAGACTTATAAACTGGGTTCCCGTCTTTCTACTAAGTGAACCCTTAAGAAGGGGTGGAGCCCGGACGTCTGTAGGGCCTGGCATTGTGCTTTTAATAATGAAACAGCTGTTGCTGAACTCCAGGGAGTGAGAAGGCCGGGGGAGTGGCTCTCTTCCCATAGGTTCTATGGTGAACATTCTCAGAATCTGTTTCCCTTTCAATACAACAAGGAGCCCACGATTCCTCTACAGATAATATCCTCTGCCATTCAAGGTATTAGACTTAGTATCGATATCAGGTAGATGGGTATGGAAAATTATTTCCGGGCTGTGTGTTTAAGATGATCAATGAAATCGGTATTATAGAGTTTTAAAGGTTTGAAATCCAATGTGGAAATGAAAGATCTCCCCTCCCTAATTTTTTCTTTTTTATCTTTCCCTCTCCCTTTCCTTCCTTCCTTCTTTCCTTCCTTCCTTCCTTCCTTCCTTCCTTCTTTCCTTCCTTCCTTCCTTCCTTCCTTCCTTCCTTCCTTCCTTCCTTCTTTCCCTCCCTCCCTCCCTCCCTCCCTCCCTCCCTCCGGTCCTTTCTTTCTTATTTTTTCAAGACAGGGTTTCTCTGTATAGCCCTGGCTATCCCAGAACTCACTCCATAGACCAGGCTAGCCTTGAACTCCGAGATTCACCTGCCTCTGCCTCCCGAATGCTGCGATATGCCACCACTGCCCAGCTACTAGTATTTTTTACAAAGTGAGCAGTTGTTGTTTTTATGGGTGGCATAAATCTAGATTCAGACTTTTATTTTTTAGTTTTCTAAAGAGTCTCATGTAGATCAGACTGGCCTTGAACTTGCTATGTAGCCAAGGCTGACCTTGAACACCCAGTCTTCCTGCCTTAGCTCCCAAGCGCTGGGATCACAGGCAAGAGTCATCATGCCCAGTTTTATTCCAAGCTGGGAATGAACTCAAATTGCATGCTGGGTAAATACTCTACCAACTGAGCTACATTATCACCCTTCTTCTGCTTTTGTTTTTTTGTGGTACTAGGAATTGAACTTAGGACCTTAGACATATCAGGTAAGAGCTCTACCAGTGAACTACAGTACCAGCAAGATGAGGACATTAAAAAGTCAATCATGGTGACGGCTATGTGCTGAGTTCGAGGTCAGCCTGATTTAGTGAGTTCCAGGAGAGCCAGAGTTACGATAGAGAAACCCTGTCTTGAAAAGCCAAAAAGCAAAAACAAACAAACAAACAACAACAAAAAACAATCAGCAAGGCTTGCTCCAGTATTAAGAACTATTCTTTGCTTTTCTTCTCACAGATCCTATTTGGTTTTATGTCACCTTGACCTTGAAAGTCCTTGAAAACTGACTGAGTTTATGTGTACCATGTATGTGCAGGAGCCCACGGAGGCCAGGAGACAAGGCTGATTCCCTGGAACTGGAGTCCCCACACAGGTGCTGGGAACCAAACCTGGATCTTCTGGAAGAGCAGTAAGCACATGTGACTGCTGGGAGAGCTCCAGCTCCACATAACTACTTTTAATTAAATTACTCATGGATGGAGGAGGTGAGCTGTGAGTGAATCCCGTTATACCTAGGCCATAGCTTAGCAACATTAAAATTTTCAACAGTGATCCACCATGGGCTTTGAAACTAATTACTGTCTATTAATTTGCCTTGTCTTAAATATCAACGTTTCTTTTCCCAAAAGGATGCCCCTTCAAACGCTGATTACTTCTAAAATCATCAAGTTGTTACTGTACCCTCACTTAGTTCTTAATGAAAAATTGAAAAAAAAAAAGAATGTAAACCTCAAGTCACAAAAGATTTCTTTTTCTAATTGGGGAAGTCCTGGCTTAACAATAACATGTTCCAGTCCATTTAACTCCACCAATCTTCGTAATAGCAGGTAGGATCTATGGTATTACATGTACAGCCATTTGGTCCATGGGAGCGTGGTTTAGGAGAAAGGCGTACGTGTGATCAAATAAGTAGAAGGTAATAAACTATAATTGTTTATAATGGTTCATGAAGGGTGGGAAGCTCTTGAATTCATTTGGCAGAAGAAAATATCCAACTAGATAGGAAAGGTGATCTTGAAAGAATATTTAATAAAGTGTGAGTGTGAGTCCAGTGTGGCTGACACGCAGGTGTCCTGGGGCCAGGGAGCCCCACACTGTAAAGCCTATACAAACTGTGCCAATGTGGCAGAGAAGTGAAGCCAGAGAAATAATCCCTAATATTGTCTGGGGTTTTGGTTGGCTACGGAAAAAAAAAGGGGGGGGAGAGAAAGGTTTATATCAACTTTATTTTTCATGGTTATAGTTATTTTTTCAAAGTTATATTTCACCTTGATTTAAAAAAACATCAAAGTTCACTCTGGCCCTGGAAGGAAAGCCTTGCTCAGTTTCAGCAGACCCTGAACTAGTGCAGATGGGGAAGCACAGAAGCAGAGAAGCAGCGGCACACGGGAGAATGCGTGCTTCATTTTATAAGCAGTGGAAATGTTCCAGGATTCCATGTGGCTTTTATCTGAGTCTTGGAAGAAAGAAACGGTCCCTTGGGCTGGGCCAGTGCATGGACCCTGAGGACACAGCTCGGTGCTTGCTGCACCGATTGCTTGGATCTCCAGCAATCACTTCAGAAGCCAAGTGTGGCAGTGCATGCCTGTAGTCGCAGCACTGGGGAGGTGGGGACAGTTGTCTCTTGAGGTTTACTGGCCAGTCATCCAGCCAATCAGTGAGTGATTCAGGATCAAAGCTCAAAGAGACCTTGTCTCAAAAAATAGTGGACAGCAACTGAGATAGACAGCCAATGTTCACATCTGCCCTCCATATGCATACATCCCCCCCACATATATGCATGCAGAAAGGAATATGTACACATATATACCATGTACATGGATACCCCCCAAAAGATAATGAGTTTGGTGTTGAGCATTTTGAGTTGGAGATGAGTGTAACATGTAGGTGGAACTGACCGGTAAGCAGGTACTCTGATAAGAGTTAGAGCGACAGGAGGGGTATTAGGTTTGGGAAACAGGGGTGTGTTTCTGGAAATGGAGGACATGGCCAAGAATAAAGATTGGGAGCTCTACTCAAACCCTCTGGAGCACAGATGCTGAAAATACAAGTAGACAAACAAAGCCACAGAATCTTCAGAGCAATGAGAAGAGGAGAGGAGAACAGGGGAAAGAAGGAGGGATACCCTAAGGAGAAGGGGGGCTTTGGTCTATGGAGGCGGCCTCTGCTACCAAAGCCAGATATTAGTGGTGATAACAGAGACTCTGCTTGGGGCCCGTGTGCAGCTCCAGCAGTTTGGACAGGTTCATGGAAGTGATACATACCCCACGTTGTCTCTGAAAGTAACCAGGAGCTGGAACACACACACACACACACACACACACACACACACACACACACACACGGGTGGGGAGACAATCAAGATTACTTTCAATGTGTTTGGTACTTCTTCGCCAACTTACAAATTAATTATGGTTTGAGTTTGTGGAATCGGTACTGAAATGAAACACCACTGCTGACTTTTTAGCAACATAATTGTAGGGTATTTGCTCATTTGTGTAATAGATTTTAAAAACTGATACAGAGACAGAAAGGTTTCTGCTCCCAAGACCTCATACTCCTGGGGCGGGGAAGGGTGACAGTCAAGATGTAGGTGATATAATCCTATCCCCTACATGAAATGACAGCTAGATAGCAATCCTTGTGAAGTTCACAGTTACTGAAAGCCTGATGATGAGCTGTTTGGGTCCCGCCAGTGACATCACCATTAATTCTGTCTGAATTCATCAAGCAGCATGGATGTGATGACCTGTCCTCTGTTGTGACACAAATGGCGGTGCCCAACAACAGCTGGGAGCACCGTGTCTGTAGAACTACAGCTTAATTTAGCGTCTGGCTCTAAAACCAGCTGACCAAGCCACAGGGACCGTAGGACACACCACCACCATGGACATCTATGGAGCAGATGAGCTGGGTTCTCTGACAAGTAAATGGCATAGAACACAAATGGGAAGAAGGATTATTATAGACAGAAGGGGTACAAAGATTCTTCAAATAAATGAATAAGTAGGTTTGAGGCTTTAAGAAAAGTTAGGTAATTTTTACAAAACATAATTTTTGAAAAAAGATGGTAGGAGCCAGGTGTGGTGGCGCACACCTTTAGTCCCAGCACTCAGGAGGCAGAGGCAGGAAGATGTCTGAGTCCCAGGTCAGTCTGCTCTACCCAGAGAGGGCCAGGACAGCCAGGGCTGCACAGAGAAGCCCTGTCTT